>CM060324.1:32488697-32493697 GCA_030674155.1 Stramonita haemastoma
ATACAAAGGACTGAGTTTAACTATCATGAACAAGCAAAACTCTCATTCATGTAGTATCAATCCAAAGCTTTTTATGCTTCTGTGTAGGGCAAAAAGTTTCATCCTGCCTTTTGGCCGTTTTGAATGGTTCCAGAGTGTTGGAGGGTCTTCAGCTCTGTTCTATTGTCGACGCAGGTGTTTGGTGTCTCGCTGCGTTTTCGTTGGTGTCCCGTGGAGGGCTGTTGGGCGATGTTCCGTAGACACTTATTCAAGGGAACAACAATAGCACTCCTGAATACACTGTTGTATGCTGCAAACGTTAGTGACAGATACTTATTTTTCTTTTCTCTCGCTTCCCCCTCTCTCCCCCCTCTCTCCCCCCTCCTCACGGTCTTCTCCCCTGCAGTGCCGTGTGCCACTGGAGATGCAGGAACTTCAGGCAGTGCCTGCATGTCGTGGGAAAATTGCCTGGGAAAGAAAACAAATCTGAGAGAGAGAGAGAGAGAGAGAGAGAGAGAGAGAGAGAGAGAGAGGAGAGAGAGGAGAGAGAGAGGAGAGAGAGTTTAGTCTCTGAAAGGGCAATGGCCTCCTATAGACATGAAAGGACAGTTGAACAAATGATAACGAAATTGATGTGGTTGTAGTTGTTGGGCGTTTCTCAGATAAACATAGCTTGGGTCACTCAGAATGGATCGACGTCTCTCTTGCCTCATTCATTGCACCTCGCAATCACCTTTGAGTCTGTTATGTACACACTAGATGAAAAGTTAAGTATTTTTGTTAGTATGAAAGATCACACACGCGAGATACTTACTTCAAGAGGGTCATTCCAAGAGCATACTTTTTTACATTGGCGGAAACCACAGGGAGGAAAAAAGCAAACAAAACGCCTCAAAACAAAAACAAAGCATACAACAAAGCAACCAATCAAACAAAGAACTGCAACCTTCCAACAACAAAAAACCTCATTATCACTTGTTTTTCTGAGCATGCTTACTTTTTCCTGTCCGAAACCCAGCTTATTTACACACAGGAAGGTCCACAATGCACACAACTACAACATAATTGAGTCAAGGGTTCAGAGCCCGTGCTAAAATTAGCGCGTGTCTTCCTTTTATGTTGTCCAAGTGTGGTCAGTTCCTGCTATAATTAGCGCCAGCTGGGATGGGATGGGATGGAATGGAATGGACAGCAGCTGAGAGGAGCTGAAAGTGGGGGAAACTGACACCCATGTGTCACCCAGAATATGCACCCTGACTCATGGAGGCCTTCCTCCCTCTGACCCACCTGGGAATTATTGTGAGACCATAAGTTGCAAACCGGTTGTAGGCAGCAATATTCCGATTTCAGAGGATTTACTTCCACCTTTAAAGAAAGAGTACTTATTTTGACACCCAAGTCTTTTCGTGGCTTAAGACAAATTTTAATATAACATTTCAAGATACGGATGAATAGATGAATGGATGGATGGTTTAGCTGCCTCAAGACTAGGTTTGACATGACATGGACTTTCAAAGTCAGTCAGTTTAGGGCCAGTCACATGCACCCAGCTATCCTACTGCCTCTTTGACATCATCTGTCCATTGTTGTCACACGTCACACGAACATCTGGACTGCTAAGACTGTTCAACAGGGAACAGTACACGGAGGGAGAGGAAGAGGCAGACAGAGAAGATGATGGGAAGACAACATTTAGAGAGTGGACTGGCCTTGAATGGAACGATTTGTTACGTAAAGCAGAGGACGGCGGGGAGTGGAGGAAGCTGGTTGAAAAAAAAATTCAGTGGTGCCCCCACGGTCTACAGGACTATGGGATAGGTGAGGGTGAAGGTCCCTTGGTTTATCGTCTCATCCGAAAGACTAACATCCAGACCTCTACTCACAATCTAGTGGATTGTATATTGGAGAGAAACGTTTCGGGCACAAACGAGGATATAAGAAAACCACCACACACTTCGATCCTGGTGAACTTTTGAGCTTTCTAGACAGGTGCGTTACCTCTAGACCACTGACTCATAGTCAACATACAGCATGTGAATGCAGGCCTTGGCACTTTGCTTACATCAATAACCGACAAAAGCCTTTTTGGTCTGAGGCCAGTCACTGTTTATAAATCTATATGTCTCTAGGAAGTCCTTAACCTTGCAGAAAGGTGTGGTTCGTTCAGGGGTGTTTTTCATGTCAACAGACTGCAGCTGAGCATGTACTAGATTCTGACTGCCTCCCAGCTGCCTGCATTTATTCACTTATACACAGGGTAGGGAGGGTGCTCTTTAGCTCTCATTCTCTACTCTGGCATTGGATTGAACTTCCTCTACTATTGTGATTTATTTGACAGTGATCTATTATTCCTCTCTCTCTCTCTCTCTCTCTCTCTCTCTCTCTCTCTCTCTCTCTCTCTCTCTCCTCTCTCTCTCTCTCTCTCTCTCTCTCTCTCTCTCTGTGCACACGTGCGCGAGCGCGGGCGTGTGTGTGAATGTCTGCTTGTCTGACTGTCTGTCTGTCTGTCTGTCTGTCTGTGTCTGTTCCTTGTGTCTATTTGTCTGTCTGTGTCTGTCTGTCCGCCTGTCTGTTTGCGTGCCTGTCTGTCTGAATGTCTGCCTGCATGTCTGTTTGTCTATCTGTCTGTTTGTCTGTCTGTCTGTCTGTCTGTCTTTTTTTCTTTCTCTCTCTTACAACACCATTCACTCACACACTTGAATACTCCCCCCTCCTAACACACAATACCCCCCACACACACACACACACACAACACACACACACACACACACACGCACACACACACACACACACACACACACCACACACACACACACACACACACACACACACACATATGATTCAAGATTTAAGATTCAAGATTTAATTCACTTTACCCCTTATGGGGTAGACTATGAAGGATTACAAACGAATTCAGCAACAACACACACACACACACACACACACACACACACACACACACACACACACACACACACACACACACACACACACGAACACACGTACACACACATACAATAACAACAACAACAACAACACAACAACAACAGAAATAGCACAATAAAAGCTAACCCAAAGTAGTTTTAACCTCGTTTCTGAACCGGTGTAAGCGAATCAACAGTTGATATAAGATCCACACAAAATGCGTCAACGCCAACAAAGGATTCATTGTGCGTTACACTGGACACTCAAATAGATTTGGTTCTTATCTAATGCTCACTATATTCCAAGAAACGGGAACTGTATACTTTATAGGCCTTATAAAATAGCTATCATCTCCTCCATATATTTTTTGTCCCTGACTGCCAAAAACAGAAAGAAAAGAAAGAAAAAAAGAGATGACTCTTGTGTGATAAGACACGCACGAGCTATATTTATTTCCAACATTTACGTAGTGGGTGGCGAAGTGGATAAAGCGCTGTACCTGTGATCTGACAGTAACAGAGGGTACAGGTTCGAGTCTATATTGATGTGTTCGTTTGAGGATACTATTTTCCCTCCTGGAGACAACATTACTTCTGACTCTACTCCCTTAAAAATATCTCTACTCACTTATCTACTCTCTCCCTTCTCCTTCTCTCTCTTTCCACTCTTCCCTTTCTCTCTCTTTCTCCCTAATCCTGGGTGTGTGTGATTCTTTTAATTTTGGGGAAGGGATAGCCTAGTGGTTAGAGTGATAGGCATTGCGCTCGTGATCTCCTGGCCCGTGTTCGAATCCCGTTCAAGAGGATTTTTGCTCTGGATTTAAAATCAGTGCTGAATCCACTCTCCCCCAACAGTCCTTCGGGTGAGACTAAAAACCGAGATCTCGTGTGCGAACGCACGCAGAACATCTTGCGCACACCTTAAACCCGTTCCACTTTTCGGAACAGTAGATCATTGTGTGCCAGTGGGAAAGGTTGAGAAAATTGACAAATCTGCATACACACGGGAACTGGATGTGAAAAAGGACATAAATGCTTATTCAATTAGTAGTGGGCACTCATCAGTCTCGGAAGACTATGGAGTTGCGCTCTAGTGTTTAGAGCGCAAAGCCTGGGCAAGTATGTGTGGAGGGCAAGCTGTTTACCCATGCAGCAGACCCCCCCCCCCCCCTCTCCACGGCACTGGAATGATCCATTGGAAGGGCATTGACCGATACGAATGGTTCCAGTACCGTCGCAGGAGCCACCAGAATGTTGCCATATACCTACAGCCCCGAGCCGCTCTGGGACTCCAACTCCCCGATTTTTCCTCAGGGATGGTGTCTAAACACGGCACCTGTGTGCATGCTGGTTTGTTATAATTTTGTCATCCGCTCCTACCGGCACACGATGGCCTACTCTTTCGAAAGGTGGAACGGGGTTTTAACGTGTGCGCAAGATGTTCTGCGTGCATTCGCACACGGGGCCTCGGTTTCGAGTCTCATCCGAATGACTTTGACATTCAGTTCGATTTTTTCGTCAAACTGGGAAGAAAGGGCGAGGCTGGGTACGAACCCAGAAACTCACGATTTACATATTGGCAGGCGAACGTCTTAACCATCCTGCCACCGTCCTTCCTATTATTCTATTATCCTCCAATTAAAAGAATAAAAAAACGAATTAAAAGAATACTCTCTCTCTCTCTCTCTCTCTCTCTCTCTCTCTCTCTCTCTCTCTCTCTCTCTCTCTCTCTTGTTGTTATTTGTAACAATGTTGTAGCTAAAATTTTTTGGGTGGGGTTTTCTTGGTTGTACTTTGCATGTTTGCTTGCTGCTTCATTTCTGTTTAGTTGTCTGTCCTTTGGTTACAGCTTTTTGTTTTAAGTGCTTTTTTCTGTTTTTTGTTGTTATTTTGGGGTGGTTTTTTTTTGTTGCTAGATAGATGGCTTGATGAAGAAAAGCAAATTTATTGCTTACTCAATGTACCATCTGGAAACAAAATTTTGATTTGATTTGATTTGATGATCTCCTATTCTTTCGCTCATCAGTCTCCTTTCATCCTTCTGTGTACTGCCTCTTTCTGTACTGTATTGAATTCTCAGAGCAGAAGGGCGTGGTT
>CM060324.1:32501197-32518697 GCA_030674155.1 Stramonita haemastoma
GAAGGAGAGTGGCAGGTGGTTAAGACGCTCGCCTGCCAACAAATAAACTGTGACCTTCTGATTCGATTCCCAGCCTCACCCTTCTTCCCAGTTTGACAAAAAAAAATCGAACAGAATGTCAAAGTCCTTGGAATGACACTATAAACTGAGGACCTGTGTGTGTGCCAAAGCGTGCACACATTAAAAATTGGCTGCGCCTTTTAGAAGAGTAGCCATTGTTTGCCAGTAAGAACAGATGTCAGAAAAAATCTTAGCAGCACCCAGGTGTCGTATTTAGACACCATCCCCGAAGTCGGAATGTGGCTACCTAAATGGTGTTGTGTGTGTGTGTGGGGGGGGGGGGTCCCATACGCATAAATTTTTACCATTGGCGCTGTCCCATATGCATGAATTTCACCATTGGCGCTGTCCCATACGCATGAATTTCACCATTGGTGAGTTTCTGAAGCTTTAGCCTGGGAACCAAAAAAAGAGGAAAAAAAGAATGTTGATAAGTGTGATAGTGGTTTCTCTTTGGCAGTCGTCTCACTTATGTTACTAAGTGGCAAATTTACCTTTTGTTAATCGTACGTCACAGTCGATAAGCACACGTGAGTTGATATGTGGTCTAAGTAACACATTTTTATATATAGAATCTACAGAGTTATGGCTCAAATCCAGACCCCCCTCCGCCCTCCTCCCCTCCTGTTTTGTGGTTTGTCATGATGGTTTGGGTGCTAGGCTTTAAGACAAGTTGATAAACACATGTTTCACACATTCTTTAGGCTTTAATTATGCCTCCCTCTCCCCCCCCCCCAAAAAAAAAAAAAGAAAAAAGAAAGAAGCAGACAAATTTAGAAAAAGCAACAAATAAAAAATCCAAACAAACACTCCCAAAGCCCCACTTCTTAGAAAACCACAAAAACCGTGAGAAAAATGATTTTAGGTGCAAAATGTCCATCCATTCACATAACAAACAGAAATGACCCTTTTGTCTTATTTTTTTTTTTTTTTACAGTTTTAGATTTTCCATCTACCATTCCTGATTTTGCAGCTATTAAAATTTGTTATGTCATCTTGACACTAAATTAATCTTATAAGGCCGAAAACACTGCAAAACACGAAATGAGAAAGGATGTATCCCCTGAAAGGCATACCTTTGATACTGTGAAACAGAAAACACAAATATACAGAAAAAAACTGCAGAGAAGGGAGTGTTAAACCATAACCAGAACCATCTTCACAATCTACACTAGAGGAGCTGAGATGGCAGGAGAGAAAAAAACAACAAGACCCCAGCAACAAAAGGCATCTTTGTGCCCACACACTTTCCCACCATACATGCAAAACACATTACCCAGCTCAGGGGCCTGCACTCTTCTCCTATCTTGTCTGATAACCCTGAGTGATCGTAGGGTTATCTATGGTAGTCTGCCTCTCACTCCTGGTACTAACTAGCAAATTTGTCCATTGTTGACACAAGCAACACAGCAGATAAGTGCACGTGCGTGGGTCTGTGGTGTAGGGTAGCGCACCTGTCTACAAAGTGACTGATATATGGTTCAAATCCAGAATTTCCTGCCCCTTCTGTTTTTGTGGACTGGGTGATTGATGATTTGCGTGCTAGTGTTTTAAGATGAGAGGATAGGCATGCGTTATCAGACGTAAACTTATCTTAGTAAAGAAATATTTGTGTTTGCTGATTTTTTATATATAAAAAGACACCCCAGCCCCCCAAAAAGCATAATAGCTTCATGGAAAGACAAAAACAATGAAAGGAGAGGGAAATTCTTTTCGTAAAACAGAAGAAAATTGGTCATGTGCCATGCTATGATGGTGTTATCAATCCATATAAATGAAAAGTACTGTGTTGCGAAAACGTGGTAACGTCAGAAGTTTGTGAAGAAAATATGATTAACTTACTCAGGGGTCAGCAAAATCTTCCTATCTGGACTAAGTGTCCCGTGATCCATTATACAAACGTACATACACCATGAGATTTCTGAGGCCAGCTGTCCATAAACAAATACCTAGGTAACATATTTATCTGAATTCTACGGAGGTGCAAGAGATTGCAATTCTGTGAATTCGTGCCATTCTGATCCAGAAGTGTTTATTGACAGGAGATGTTTTAACTATTGTTGATAGTAACTTTTAGTAAACAATCACAGGTTTTAGTCGAGATTGGAAGATCTTACTGGGCCCCTGAGTAAGTCATATTTAGCCAAGAAAACATAAAAGAAAACCTGAATATGAAAATGGTGTAGGTTTAGAAAAGTTTTGACCTTTGCCTCTGAAAATAAAAAGATCATATGGTATTTAATCACATCTGACAGCTAGTCTTTGTCGATAAAATAGGCTTACCTATGCATTGTTTTGTTTGTATCAAGGTTCGTTTTTCTTAATCTGGATGTACCATCAAGGTTCTTTTTTTTAATCTGGGGTACCATCAAGGTTCTTTTTCTTTAATCTGGTGTACTATAAGGTTTTTTTTATATTAATCTGGTGTACCATCAAGGTTCTTTTTCTTTAATCTTGTGTACCATCAAGGCTTTTCTTTTCAATCTGGTGTACCATCAAGGTTTTCTTTTCAATCTGGGTACCATCAAGGTTCTTTTTCTTTTCAATTGGTTACCAGCAAGGTTTTTTCTTTCATCTGGTGTACATCAAGGTTTTTCTTTTCAATTCTGGTGTACCAGCAAGGTTTTTCTTTTCAATCTGGTGTACCAACAAGGTTTTTCTTTTCAATCTGGTGTACCAGCAAGGTTTTTCTTTTCAATCTGGTGTACCAGCAAGGTTTTTCTTTTCAATCTGGTTGTACCAGCAATGATCTTTTTTTTGGTGTACCATCAAGGTTCTTTTATTTAATCTGGTGTGCCAGATTGAAAAAAGAACCTTAATACAAACATGAAATATACATTATGATACTCTTCTTCTGTTTTGTGATATTATTCACATTTCTTCACCAGCTTTATTGGGAAATTTGCCTTGCTGTGTCAGATCATGGAAGCTGGTGCTAAATTAGCTGAACCTGCAACTTTCAATTTTTTTTTTGCACAAGAATTCTCATTCTTCGTCTTTGAATACTCATGCAGCAAATACTGCTGTTTGTTATATGTTAAGCACATGACGAGTTAGGCTCAGTGCATCCGACATCGGCGTAGAGAGAATTGTTATCTTTTAAGCCTTTCTGGGGGAAAAATACGCAAGAAAATGGATCAAGAAGGCAGAAAAAAGACAAAAGTGGGTGACAGGAAGAAAAGAAACAATGTAGAAGCAAAAAAATGGATAGAAAAGAGGGAAATCCTAGCACAGACCACCAGAAGGTAGCGGGATGCTATTAATACTGACAGGCCCCTGGCATTTCTATGGGGGAACACAGAAATAAGTATTGCAATGATTTACACACAAGAAGAACCGAGTTGTAAAACATTTATTTAGAAAAAGATCTTTTGTGCGTTTAATCGTCGGCAAATTTTATCCCAGAAGAGCCGACTATTGTCCACGTACCAGGGTGCATGCTGGGTCTGTTTGTGCCCTTCCGTTTTCTTTCATAATAATAGTTACAGGGAAACACAACAGCTGCCCTATCTCCTGTTGTCTACATCTTTCCTCGTGTTACTAACTGGTAGATTTCTCTGTTGACGCTCTTTTCACACCCACCAACTTACCTAACCTGTCAACTGATAGGTAGGCACAGGAGTAAATGGGCGCATGTGCACTTGTTAGGGTGGGTAGGGGGTGGGGTAGAAATCAGATGTTCAGTAAGTCTGAAACGTAACAATGTTACGCGTTTTTATTTGCAAGTGCCGTGATTTTGTTCCCAGTGTTGACACGTTTTCTAGATAGTGGGTTGGTGATAAAGCCACTATACTATACATACTGCGTGCATTTTCCCAGTTACTTTAAAGTGATATCTAGGGACAGAGAGTAAGGAGGGGGGGGGGTGGGGGGGGGGGGTTAAGAGGGGGGAGGGGGAAGTGGGTAGGCGGGTGAGAGGTGGGTGAGATGTTCTTGTTTAAATGTAGATAGGTATTCTTTCTGTATGTATCCGTTTTCTGTATCTTTATAGGGAGAGGGGTGGCTAGTGGTTAGCACGTTTAGCTCATGACTGACGGCCGGGTTTGAGCCATCACCGATAGATAGATGGATAGATAGATAGATAGTAGATAGATAGATAGATAGATAGATAGATAGATAGAATAAGATAGATAGATAGATAGATATATAAGATAGATAGATAGATAAATAGATAGATGGATATATAGATGGGTAAATAGATGAGTAGTAGTAAATAGATAGATAGATAGATAGATAGATAGATAGATAGATAGATAGATAGATAGACAGAGATAGATAGATAGATAGATAGATAGATAGATAGATAGATAGATAGATAGATAGATATGATAGATAGATAGATAGATAGATAGATAGATAGATAGATTGAGATGGATGGACGGATAGACAGATAGACAGATAGATAGCCGGACGGACGGACAGACAGATAGACAGCTAGCTAGTTAGCAAGATAGGTGGATGGACGGATAGATAGATAGATAGATAGATAGATAGATAGATAGATAGATAGATAGATAGATAGATAGATAAATAGATAGATAAATAGATAGATAGATAGATAGATAGATAGATAGATAGATAGATAGATAGATAGATAGATAGACAGATAGATAGCCGGACGGACGGACAGACAGATAGACAGCTAGCTAGCTAGATAGGTGGATAGATGGATAGATAGACAGACAGACAGATGGGTGGACGAATGGATAGATAGATAGATAGATAGATAGATAGATAGATAGATAGATAGATAGATAGATAGATAGATACATACATACATACATACATACATACATACATACATACATACATACATACATACAGAGATACAGAGATACATAGATACGCCGAGAAACAGAGAAAAAACAAACTGAGTGACCGACAAACGGATAAGACACAGAAAAGTAGAGCGATTGAGTCAGGCACAAAGAACAGAGCGAGACAAAGAAAGAATGTAAAGATAAACATCTTTATTTCGTAAGATAACAGATAAGCGACAGGAGTGTGTGCATGTGTGCACGTGTGCATGTGCGCTTGTCTTTTCACCCCTAGTCTGCACCCTCGTTACATACACGCTAAACTATGCACGAGACCCAAACAAATTGGAAAACAACAAAAAAAATCTCATAAACTCTGACGCATGAACATAAGCGAAAATATCTCAAAGTCATAATCATAAGAAAGAGGCAAGCCATAAAGTACGATAACAAATTATCCGTTTCGATGTACATTAGGTGAAGGAGGGAAGAGGGTCGGGAGGGATAGAGGAAGGGAGTGAGGAAGGATAGAGGATGAAAAAAATCGTTAAAATTTAATATGTTTCGCCAAGGAAGCATGAAATGATTATAATTTCGACGCACAAATTGTGTGTGTGTGTGTGTGTGTGTGTGTGTGTGTTGTGTGTGTGTGTGTGTGTGTGTGTTGTGTGTGTGTGTGTGTGTGTGTGTGTGTGTGGTGAAGAGAAGGAGAAGAGAGGAGGAGAAGAGAGACAGAAGACAGAGACAGAGACAGAGACAGACAGACAGACAGATAGGCAGACAGACAGTACAAGACAGATCAGATCAGACAGATAAGACAAACACAAATTCAAATAGACAAACACAGACAGACTAACAGACAAAAAGAAAATAAAACAATGAGAAAAAAAAAACACAAATAATACAACAGAACACACAAATCACAAGACTCTAAAAAAATCGCAATGTTCTCTCATCTCTCCCTGACAAAAAGGGGAAGTAACTGACAACTACACCTGTTTGCGTTCAAATGAATGAAGACCAAGGAACCGTAACGCGCGGTGCGAACACTACACCCCCCCCCCCCCCCCCCCCCCCATACCACTCTCCACACCCCTCCCTTTCTTCTTATTCCAGCCCTTTTCCCTTTCCCCATTAATCTATCACATCCTTACCCAACTCCCACCCTTTCCCCACAATATCTTTGTTTTTCATTGTGGCTTTTGTTGTTGTTTTTGCTTTTTTGTGTCAGAATTACTTTTCAGTGTGATGTTAGATCAAAGGTGTCTTGTTTTTCTTCTTCTTATTTTTTTTTGAGGGTTGGGGGTAGGTTGCGGTTGGGGGCTAAGGTGTATCTTGTTTCTTGTTGTTGATTGTCTTCGCAATCTGTCATTGTTATTGTCGCCGTTACTGCTGTTGCTGCTGCTGTTAGTTGCTTGCTGTTGCTGCTGTTGCCAGTGTTTCTGTCTCGTGTTAGAAGAAATATTGACAATTGCTCAGAAAGAAAGCTTTCTTTTCTTTTTTCTTTTTTCTTTTTTTTTGGGGGGAGGGGGGATAAAACATGTTGCATTGTGTGAGAAAAGTCTTTGTTGTGTTTTATGGTGTGTTTTGTAGTTGTCTGTGTTGTCTGTGGTTTATCTATTTTGTTTATTTATTCATTTATTCAATTTTTTCATTTTCTATTTTCTTTGATATTAGATTACTGACAGGCGATATCGAGATAAAAAAAATGACCGTGGTGCTAATATATTCTCTGGTTTATTCAGTTATTTACTCATTCATTTATTCATATATTTAACAGTTTATTCATTTCTTCATTTTTATTTATCTATTGTATTCCTTGGGTTACAAAGATATAAAGCCAAAATGTGAGCAAATCTGGAGGAGAGAGAGAGAGAGAGAGAGAGAGAGAGAGAGAGAGGAGAGAGAGAGAGAGAGAGAGAGAGAGAGAGAGAGAGAGAGAGAGAGAGGAGGAGGGTCATCAGGTAAGAAAAAAAAGAAAACAAATCAATATTTCGAACAAAATAGGCCCCCCCCCCCCAACAAATAAACAACCCCCCCAAAAAAAAAACAACCCACCAAAAGATCCAAACTAATCCCCCACTTCATGTCAGAAAATGTAACAAAAAGCCTAAAACAGAATTTTTTTTATATCAGTAAAACCAGGAGAAAGCACAAGAACGATCATCAGAAACAAATGGAAAAAACAAATAACAACAAACAACAAATTAATCAAACAAAAGAAGTACCCTAAAAAAAAAAAAACCAAGAAAACAAAAGATAATTCCACACACACACACACACACACACACACACACACACACACACACACACACACACACACACACATACAGTATAATTAAACAAAAAAACCTCTGTGAAAAAACAAGAAGAAAGATAACTGCTAGAACATTGCTAGCCGAAAACAAAAAGCCATTTATCGCTGATCTACGAAAGGGACGTAACTGACAGCTACACCTGTTCGCGTTCAAATGAATGAATAGCAGGGAACCGTAAAACACGGTGCGAACATCTTTCTCTGTTCTGAATTTGACCCCCACCCTCCCCTCTCCCCCTGTCACTCCCTCCTGCCTCCCTCCTCTCCCCTCCCCTCTCATCTCTCCTTACCCAATCCCTATTCTTGTGTAACCAGTCTTTCCTTTGTTTCTGCATCCCTGATGTCGATATGCGGCTACCTTAAAGGCAGGGAAAAAAGCGGTTGCATGCGCAAAAATAAGATTCACATGAGTGAAACTGTAAAGGAAAAAAAAAAATATGTTTAGTAAGTTATCGATTTTATTTAATATTCATTGAGATTATTTTTTTGTTATCGAGGATAATGGAATAAACACTCATTTGCTTTTTTTTTTTTTTTTTACATCAGTCCCCGTGTGTAGCACTTTTGTAAATTGTGTCATCCCTTCCCACTGGCACACAATGGCCTACTCTTCTGAAAAGCGGAACGGTTTTAACGATGAGTGCAAGACGTTTTGCGTGCGTTCACACTCGGGACAGGGACCTCGGTTTATAGTCTCATCCGAAGGTGTGTGTGTGTGTGTGTGTGTGTGTGTGTGTGTGTGTGTGTGTGTGTGTGTGTGTGTGTGTGTGTGTGTGTGTGTGTGTGTGTGTGTAAGCTCGAATTAGAGACGTTTGTTTTCTGGTACAAGTTTGATTGTCGTTGTTGTTGGGGCTAGTTGTATTGTTGTTTTCTTGTTATTGATTATAAATGTTGTTTAGTGGGGTTTTTTTTTTAGCTGTTGTCTTTCATCTTGTTGCTCTTTTTTCGTCTTCTTCTTTTAGCCATGTTGTGTAGTTGCACTTTGCAAGTCCTCATCGCAATTCGTTTCACAGTTCTTCTACTTTTTTCCTTCTTCTTTTTGGCATTTCTTCTCACAATTCTTCTTCTGCTTCATTGAAATAATCAACTATTTGTCCTGGTTATTACGGCCATAAGTGAACTGATGGCCGGCAGAATGAAAGAAATGATAAGACAATCTTTTCTTAATTAAAAGAAAGCAAATAAATATTTGAAACACAAAAACACACACACACACAACACACAACACCCACACACACACACACACACAACAATACGTATATATATATATATGATATATTATTATCTATATCTATTATACTATATATATTATATATATATATCTATATATCTATATATATCTATATTATATATACTATCTATATACTATATTATATTATCTATCTATCTATATCTATATTTTATATTATATCTATATACTAATATTAATTATATATATATTATATATATATATATATATATAATATATATTATATATATTATATATGTGTGTGTGTGTTGTGGTGTGTGTGTGGTGTGTGTAGTTGTGTCTGTGTGTGTGTCGCTGAAATGTTATAATAACAATGAAGGGGAGGCAACCTGTATTGTTTGTATACTCGTATATAGTTGCTTCCTTCAACATGGCCATTCCGTTCCTGTGTTGTTCACTAAGGTCAAAACAATCAATCACTGCTTGAATGATCAATGCATGTTTTACCGCATATTGATTTATTACTATGTTACCATTACCAGGTAGGCATCGTCAGTCTCGGAAGACTAAGGTGTTGCGCTTGTGCGCGCTCGTGTGTGTGTGCACGTGCGCACACGCGCGTGTCTGTGTATGTGTGTGTGTGTGTGTGTGTGTGTGTGTGTGTGTGTGTGGGGTGCACGCACACACATGCGCGTGTATTAAACATTTTCAAAAGGATCGGAATGCACTTACAAACGTCCTTCAAAATAGAATACACTAAGAAAAATTAACCGGGTTTGGACTAAAACGTTACTTATTACCTTGAGTTGATTCCCCTACACCATTTTCGGAGTGGCTGCACCCGTGACCACACAGTTCCTGGAGAGGACTACTGGCAATGCAGAAAGTATGAAGGAACAGCATTCTGTTTTCGGTAGTTTTCAATGCTCATTGTTATAATCAGAGTTTGAATTTCTTGAACCTCGAAGACGATAAATATTCTTACATCTTGAATTGGGTGTTGGTGGTGTTGTGGTGTGGTGGTAGTGTAGAGGTGGGTGTGGTGGGAAGGGTGGTGGAGGTAGTTGTGGTGGTGATGATAAGGTGTGCTATGGGGTGAGGGCGCATCCAAATCATGGTTGTTTTGCACGCTCTTTTGTTACTGCCTATTCAATTTTCTTCTTTGTCTAGACTGGGATTTGAACCTATGCTTTCAGGATTTTGGACGCCTCAAGCCAAGTTTTGTTTAAGTCTGATGACTCGTCCACACACACACACACACACCACACACACCCACACACACACACACACACACACACACACACACGCTCGCGCAGCAAGCGCGCACACACACAACACATCACGTGCACGCGCACACACACACACACACACACGCATATCCGTGCACACAAACGCACACACGCATGCACGCACACAACACATACACACACACGCACACACACAAGCACAAGCACAAGCACAAGCACCACGCGCGCACACACACACACACAAGCATGCGCGCGTACACGCTCACACACCCATAATTCAAAAACAGGAAAACCATCATGAAGAATAGTAAACAAAAGTTTATTATCAATCTTGTCACTATCCATGTACAAAACAGACAATAACAAAAAGACGTCCAACTCACTTTATCAATGATGTATACAAGCTTAACAATACAAGGAAGTCAAAGAAGCAAAACACAAAGAGTATAAAAAAATCACAAACACAACACAAAAATATAAACAGAACAAAGAATATACAGAGTAGAACACACGTTTAAAAATTAAGCAAAAAGCGCAGTTTTGTCACAGTATTTTAACAAAATGGTATACATTAAACATTTGCAAAAACAGCCTAGCCATACAAAAAATACTTGCGCTCCACAAAATCATGGCATTTTGAAAATCAAATCTAGAAATGGTGTCATCGAAATATTTTGTTCAGGGAGTTAATTGTTCAAAGAAGAGATAAAAAAAAAAAAGCAAACAGTGTGCAAACATCATTTCCTACCTTGTGTAAAGAAAACTTCACGTTACGTTTTTGATTACATGTGACTTTTCTTGTTTGTTTGTTCATTTGTTTGTTTTGTTTATAGAGGACAGTAACATTTTCTTACACTGTCTCCTTCTTACATAGTAATATCTGGTACTTGTGGAAAAAAAAGTTTGGTCTCTACAGTGTACATGTAACAGAATTAATGAGGATTTACTTTCTTGAGGTTTAAATTTATGTTGAACATGTAATCAAAATTAACATTTTCATGCACTTTCTTCTCTTTATATGTAATCATGATATTTCTCATGATCACTTTTCTTTTTTTTTCTTCCTTTTTTTTTTTTTCTTTTTTTTTTTTTTACTGCTCTTTCATTTTTCCTATTTTCTTTCTTTGTCTATTTTCCTTTCTTTCCTTTTTTTCTTCTTTAAAAAACAACAACAAACAAACTGAAATTGGATATTCTGCAGTATTGAGATTTGCTGATGTGTATTTTCACTTAGAGGATGAGGTGGGGAAACCTATACAACATGACTTTAGTTTGTAAGTCAAAGACCTAAACAATGTGGATAGAAGCATGTGACTTTTGATCTGACAAGACAGTTGTGCTCAAAATCCTTTTCTTCATGCTCTATACAGCAGTGGTCAAATGTTCATCCCTGGAGGTGGTATAACACAACATGATATACATAAAGGTCCTTGAAGGAACATTGGCAGTGTATGAAATTTATCACAAAGGTAAAGAGGGTGGAGAGGGGAGGGGGGGCATAAAAACTTTGTGATTACTGGTGTTTGAAAATGTTGTTTTGGTGAGAATTCGAAATAAACTAGTTCAGCTGGTGATAGGGGGTACCTCACCAAATGCAGTAATAAATGTTCATGTCCAAAAAAGTTTGTCTGCAACACTTCTTTGCTATATATTTAAAACAACAACAACAACAAAAATAAAGAAAAGAAAAGTAGGCAAAGTGTAAGTAAATTAACCTATGTATTACGTTCAAAATCAAAATAAAGCATGTATAAACAAGGTACTAACATTCAACGGGAAGTAAAGGGAAAAAATCTTAACTGCTGAATTTACATATCAACACGTTTTCTTCAAGAAAAGAAATTGTATAAATACGGTTGCTGTAAAAGAAACACAAACAGAAAAAAAACAGTGAAAGGGGGAAATAACTAGTTTTACTCTTAAAAAAGTTTTAAACCACAAGCATCAAGACGAGCTTGTATCAAAAACAGCCGATAACCCTTAAAAACTATAAAGACATAAAGGACGCGCATGTATACACTTTCACCAGTCATTTTTGCAAAACAGAAACCGCGGTTGATCCAAAGCTAGACATTTATTTTTAAATATATTATGTGTTCAGGTAGCGATTCACACAGATACATGACTATACTAAGTCCAAGCTTTGCTCCCCCAAAAAGCGGACTTTTCACGCTCTAAACAACTCTCCGAACTGCAGATCACTGTGGGGGATCTACATCTACCATGCACACAGTGTCCTTTTAGGTATATAGCCGACTAGCTTGACATAATACTTCTTCACAACAGCAAATGATCTTTGAAAGGTGATGACTATATTATGACATACGTGATCTCAGTGACATGTCTGTAAGTGACAGACATGTCTCAATCAGAATCTCTGACTGTTATTTCCAACTAGCTCATCAGAAAATTCATGGAAATGTCTGGATTTCAAGCATTCTATCTGAACGTCAAAAATAACTCTAAGCTTTGCCTATAAGATGAATCCTAATAGAGAAAAAGTAACGTTTAAAGCCAGTGTCAAACTAAAATAGGATAAATCTCTAAGCAAAAATATCATACAGTGTTCTTATAGAATTACACTTTCTATCTATCTGTACATGAATTGACGTGTTTTTTTTACCAGCTGAATTCTGACTTTGTGCCACACTAATTAGTGTCTATACTTAAACATCATGAATAATTCATACGCTTACCTGTCTTATATTGTTCGGACCACAAAACAAAACAAAATCAAAACTATGGAAGACATTCTTTATGAGAATAGTTTATCTATACTGTACATTGGATGTGTAAGCAGTAAACAGAGTTATACACATTTTACTACCCTTTTTAGTGTTAACAACAACAATAACATAAAGATTATATGGTTCTTGTCAACAAAACTAAGAAAGAACAGCTAGCAACAAAAAGAAAATTAAAAAAAAATCCCAACAATGCCTGGACACAACGAAAACATCTCAAGAGAGATACCTTGCTGTATCTTACAGACGGAAGTGACACCCTTACAAAGATAAACATTTCAAACTGTTGGTAACAAAACGAGTCTTAAAACCTATTTATCTCTAAAAGCAAAAGCAACTAAAACATTTTAGTTTTGATTCAAGTCAGTATCAGAGAGGGGGGTAACCAGAACGTTTGATGTCACTCTGAAACAAAGATGTGTATGATGATGTTACATGTATACCAACAGGTCCGTTAGTCCTAAACATAAAGCTGTGGACAATAATAAAGCAAATGATAACAACACAAAGCAAAACCTGTGTGGTCAGCGGACAGTTTGAGGTAAGGCTGTTATAATATCCAGGGTCGAAAGTATAAAAAAAAAATAATAATACCGTGTCCAAAATCACTGGGCTTACTGAACTGCCATGGTATCAGGAGCCAACACAAACAAACAACATCGACATGAAAACAAACACAAATCTACATATAAACAACACAATAACTACACAGACCGTAGACAAAGTATGCAGGAGAAGAACTCGAAAAACAATTAAGTAACAATACTTATACCACAAGATTAAGAGCATAGAATAGTGGCTTTCCTGTGTCGCTAAAGGTTACTTGTCTTAGCGTGATTTCTAAAGATTGTGATGATGCAAAATGTACAAAAAAAGTAAAAAACCTACATAGAACTTCTATCAAGCTGGAAAAAAAACACTACAAAGTATTAAGAATCATTTTCACATAACATATAACAAGTCCACAATGACAAAGAAAATAATAAAGGATGTCATAAGCTGCTGATGAGAAAAACAAAATGACTCCTGCAACTTGTACATCATTTTCAAACAGTGTAACACCAAAAACAAACAGTTGGAACGCTGATCTGTCATCGCTGTGTACAAAAACCAAACAGGAACAGAGTCAGCATATATACAACAACAGACGGAACAAATATTTATCTCTGTTGCCACCATCAAGCTATGAACAATGTACAGTGTACACAGAAGAGGTGGTTAACAAAAAGAGAAGGGAGAGAGATGAACACAAGTATAACAACATAACAACAACACAACGACAGCGATACACATTTTCAACAACAGCTAAAAAATCTAACATCTATGTCCACAATAACAAAGCCAAACAAGAAAGACCTCATGGAACAAATCGATCAACAGCGAAAAAAGCCAAACATGTAAGAACAAAACACATTGTAAAAAAAAACCAACAGTAACAAAATCATTGATCATTGACGGCGCGACCTCATTAATTCAGCAAAAGAATGCGAACAAATGCCACAGAGCTCACGAACAAAAATGGTCGACTGCGCGTGAGCAGAAGTGAGGTCACTTCCGGCGCAGTAGCCTGCTTTCTGGCAGGACAGGCAGCACTTCCGGGCAAACATCCGGTGTCCACACAGACGAGCCGACACGATCAGATGACACTTCATTTTGGACATGGTGTTGACGCACTTATCTCGATGACCTAAGAGGAAACAGACAATACATTAGTGCCAAACAGAATTAAGATTCTGTGACTGCTTAATCCCATTAAAACATGAACACCCCCCTCCCCCAACAAAATAAAAAAACAAAAAACACAGAACTGTTGCCCACTTTGATGGAAAACATGTTTACAAGAAAAACAACAACAACAAACCTTGATGTGTTTCATGGGTCTTAGATTCTCGTGTTATTAACACGTAATGTGAATATACATAATAAGATCAATGTTAATGAAAAGTATTTTCACATGACATTTACATATCACTAAGTACACATAATAAGATTTTTAATACCATTCTCCCTGCCTTTCCATTATAAGCAACACAAAAAGGTAAAGAGTGGGAGGGGGCAGGGGCACGGGGAGGGGAGAGATTAATGATGTAAACCTCTTTTGTGCACCTAGTGATAAAGCTGCATGTGAAACAAATTTGTTTAAAAGTAGATTTTAGCATGTATCGTTATACTGATTGTTTGGTGTTTCAAAAGTCTTAGAATCGAGATATACTCTAAGTTTATATATTTCATCTAATAATTAAGTTACAAGAAATTGTGCCTCCACGAAATCGGAATACACCTACCTTGATGGTGGTTAAAAACGGCCGCATACACAAAAATCTCATCATTTGTGTATCCCACAGGTGAGGATAAAAACACCCCATTCGAAAACCAGGGGTTTTGCTTTTGTTTTGATTGGCCTTAATCAGGCAAAGGCCGGATGAAAAAAAAGTATGTGAATGCTTCTCTGTCATCCTTGAAAAATAAAGATACATCATTCAATCATTCATTCATTCAGTCATCAGTCATATCAGTCAGTCATGTCAGTCAGTCAGTCATGTAATTCTTCCCTAGCATAATATGAAAAGGTAAAGGTAAAGATGTCCCATAACCTAGGCAGTCGTAGGGGAGCGAGGCATCAGAGACCTCAGCTTCTCCAGTGGGCCAGCATATTGAGGGCGGCACCCATCTCCTCTCCCTCGCTGCTTTACCTTCCCTGACCCTAAAGAGGGCAGGTACCCATTTACAGCTGGGTGAACTGGGGGGCTATACTGAACCCAAGGCGCGCAAACAGGTCACCCAATCCACTGGTAACCACAGCTGCTTAACTTGTCTCAGGGAAAGCCAGTGCTCTGACTCCCCTAGCTATCCCGCCCTAACAAATGGAACCCCAAAAAGAACCCCACTTCCCCCACCCAACCTCCCAAAATTAATAACAGCACTCACTCATCAAGTTGATCTGCAGGTAAGTGATGTCGCGGGCACTGCCCTTGTTGTTGGTGGCCACACAGGTGTACACTCCGGCGTCGTCAATGCCCACCTGGGGCACCACCAGGTTGTTGCCTTGCTGGTACGCCTTGGACGAGGGGCTTGCCGCCACCGCCACCCCGTTCTTTTCCCACGTCACGGTAGGGGTCGGGTAGCCGCTGACGTCGCAGCGAAGGCGTACCGTCTCCCCTTCCACCGCCACCCCCGTGTGAGACTGAATGATCGGCTTCAAGGCGCTCTGGAAAGAAAAAGAAGAGAGAGATAGAAGGTAGATAGATAGATAGATAGATAGATAGAAGAGAGAGAGAGAGAGAGAGAGAGAGAGAGAGAGAGAGAGAGAGAGAGAGAGAGAGAGAGAGAGAGAGAGGAGAGAGAGAGAGAGAGAGAGAGAGAGAGGAGGAGGAGAGGGGGAGGGATAGCCTGTGGTCAGAGTGATGGCACGTGATCTGCCGACCCGGGTTCCAATCTCATTCAAGAGTATTTTTCCTGGAGTTAACATCAGTGCCAACTCCACTTCCCCCAAAAGTCCTTTGGATGAGACAATATACCGAGGTCCCGAGTGCAAACACAAGTAGAACATCTTGCGCACACGTTAAAACCCATTCCGCTTTTCAGAAGAGTAGGCCATTGTGTGCCGGTGGGAGCTGATGACAAAATTACAAAACTGCGTACACACAGGGACTAGATTAAAAAAAAAGCACACGAGTGCTTATTCCAGTATCCTCGATATAAAAGAAGAAATAAATAAACAATAAATAAATAATTCAAACAAACAACAACAAACAAAACAGACAACAAAGATCAGAAGATTAGATAGATAGATAGATAGATAGATAGATAGATAGATAGATAGATAGATAGATAGATAGATAGATAGATAGATAGATAGATAGATAGATAGATGATATAAATAAATAAATAGAAATTTACGAGCAATGGCCAGTTCCATGTTTCTGGTGACAGGGTTATCCACTCCATTCTGGGCAGTGCAGGTGTAGGTGCCTATGTCCTGCTCCGACACCCCTGTTATCATCAGCGTGCCATTGTTGAACAGCACCGTTCTCCCGCCACTGCCATGGAACAAAACATACTATGTATTTTTTTCACACATTGATACAGCCTGGACATCAGCTTTGATTCCCTAGGGGCTTAGGGGCTGGCCGTAGGGGTACGGTAGGGTGAGGTTGTTAGCTCGGGAAACCTACATTTTTTATGTAAGGTAAAATAAAGGTGTCCCATAACCTATGTGGTTGTAGGGGAGCGAGGCATCAGAGACCTCAGCTTCTACAAGGGCCAGCGTATTGAGAGCGGCGCCCATCTCCTCTCTCTCGCTGCTTTACCTTCCCTGACCCTAAAAAGGACAGGTATCCATTTACAGCTGGGTGAACTAGGGGACTGTACTAAAGCCAAGGTGCGAAACGGCCACCCATTCAATTGGTAACCAAGCACGATGCTGCTTAAACGTGAGTGGGGGAAAGCGAGTGCTCTTACCTTTGAGCTATCCCGTCCCCATTTTTTTAAATCAAAAAAAATAAGAATGGTCAAGTTTTAAAAGAAATTTTCCCTCCGTGTGGCCTGTCAGTAAAATAGCACCCCCACTTCTGGAAATGTGCTTCTGTGCTTCTTTTCTATCCTTCTCTATCTTTCTGCCTGCTCCTTTTCTTCCTGTAACCTCCTCCTTGTCTATTTTCTGCTTTCTTTGTCCTTTCTCCAGCTTTTTTTTCCTCCAGAAAGACTTAAAAAATAACAATTCTCTCCCACACCAAAGTCTGATGCCTTCGGCCTGACTTGTCAGGTGCTTAACACTAGCCCAACGCATTTTCGCCTCTATGACAGACAACAGGAATAGTTATAGCATTCCACCACGACGACGATGACGACAAAAGAATTCATTTTAAATCAAAAGAAAAGATAAAAAATGCTTTCATTATTATTATTCAATAGACAACAAAAAATAACTTTAAATCAAAAGAAAATATATCAATGCTCCCATCATTATTATTCAATCTCCCACGTCAACAAGAAACAGACTATACCTCCAGACACCTAGTTGTCATGTAGCCATCTCCCCCCCCCCCCCCCCCCCACACACACACACACAAGGAAGAAGCCTACTTCTCACCTGTATAGAGCGTTTCCTCTGAAGCTCCAGGACACGGTAGGGGTGGGGGTGCCGAAGGCCTGACAGTGCAGATAGGCGCTGACCCCTGGGGGCA
>CM060324.1:32523697-32541197 GCA_030674155.1 Stramonita haemastoma
ACAACACAGATAATAACATCACAGAACATGGAGCAGCAAAACCCAAAACCCAACCCAACCAAAACCAAACAAATTCAAAACCAAACATTTTGGTTTTACTGGCCTTTTCTGTTGATTTTTGTTTTGTTCTTTCTAGCATCTAAAAAAACCCACACCATCATAACATAACATGAAAATAAGCAAGAAGACAGTGTCTACCTTTCAGCTTGAGTTCATAGCGCCGCACTTGTGGGATGTTGTTGCCGTCAGTGATGCGGCAGGCGTAGTGACCGATAATGTCATCGTTGATGTTGCGGATCACCAGGGTGCCGTTGTTGTAGATCTGGAAGCGACTGTCTGATGTCAGGAAATAGCTGTAAAAGAATGATAAACGTGGAACTGTTATCAAAATGATAAATTGATAGAATAAATAATAATAAATAAATAAATAAATTAAATAAATAAATGAATGAATAAATAAATAAGTAAATAAATAAATAAATAAGTGAATGAAGGAAGACAAACAACTTATGAGAGGTCGGAGAAATACTAAAAAAGCGAATCGACTAATAAACAAATCAATAAATGAACACATACATATCAGATATGAAAAGATCAAATAAAGCAAATCTATGAATTATAATAAATGCACACTTACTTTCTTACCACTCAAAACCAAGAAGTACTGTTTAGGAAAAAAATCAGTGTTGAGATAAATTTTTCATCAACTCAAATTCTCTCTCTCTGTCTCTCTCTGTCTCTCTCTTCTCTTCTCTGTCTGTCTGTCTTCTGCGTCTGTCTGTCTGTCTGTCTGTCTGTCATGGGTTTGAAATGCTGACGACAATTAACTATTGTCCTTGACATTTTCATTGTTATTCAATGTCTCTATCTGTCTCTCTCTGTCTCTTGTCTGTCTGTCTGCTTGTCTGTCTGTCTCTCTCTGTGCTGTCTCTCTCTGTGTCTGTGTCGTCTGTCTGTCTCTGTCTGTCTGTCTGTCTCTCTGTCTCTCTCTCTGTGTCTCTGTCTCTGTCTCTCTCCATCCATCTCTCCTCTCTCTCTCCTCTCAGCAGCAGAATCAGACACTGACCCATCGCGGTACCAGGAGATGGCGGCTCCCGGAGAGTTGCAGTTGAGGATGGCCATGCTGCCTCTGTTGGCCAACACCATGCTGCCGTCCCCTGATGGCCTGACCACCACACTGTCGTCTGCATCATCATCATCATCATCATCATCATCATCATCATCATCATCATCATCATCATCATCATCATCACTGCTCACCAAGGCCACTGTGTGTCGGTGGGATCAAATAACCAAGATTTTCAAAACTTCATACACATGGGGACTGTATGTAACAAAAAAGGACATGGGTGTTATTCCATTATCCTCGATATACAAGAATAAATAAATAGATATAGTAAAATAAACCATTCAACTACATACTGTTTGAACATGATGTTTTTTTTTTCTTCTTGTTTTGTTTTGTTACGTGCCCCATCCACTTGTCTTGAGTGGTGATCTCTCTACTAGTCTTTTGTATTGGTTAGGGATAACACACTAAGGCTCCGAGTAAAACAAGTCTTTAGTGCACGTAAACGAGTCTCTGACAAAAATTATTTGCAGCGACTTCATTTGGTCTTCCAAGCCACTAAGTGCCCATTTTTACAGTTTTTTGCTCACCCACTGCAAAACGCAACACTTATGATGGCTGGCACTGCAGTATGGGAGTAAAAATATTTTAAAAATTACTATCAATGACAGAACCAAGAACTCACAACTGTAACAAATATCGGCAGTAAGTATAATTATTGAATGAAAACTAGAAGAGCAACTGCATGCATTGATGCTTCATCATAAAATGTATGTTACGAATACAAAGGGTTCACCCACCCATCAACCCACCCTAACCCCCTAAAGCATCCCTCCTACCTCCGCAGTTGGACCTGAAGGCATCAATGGCAGCAGTGAAGCCATCCTGGCAGCATCCATAGCGGCTGTAGGAGCAGGCACGGCGTCTGGGGGCTGGGGTGGTGGGAATGTTGGAACGCTCTGAAAAGGTTACAATCATAGGACACATCAACAGCGATGAAGATTTGGTAGGACTGATATATACCTGCATAATATACATACACACACAGGAATGGGCGCAGATATGTTGGCACGTACACACAGAGAAACACAAAGAGCAAAACATACACATTCACACGCACGCACATGCACGCACGCGCACACACACACCACACACACACACACACACACACACCACTACACATCACAACACAACACACACACACACAACACAAAACACTCTCTCTCTCTCTCTCTTCTCTCTCTCTCTCTCTGTAATGTCTCACACTGTAACAAATATCGACAGCAAGTCTAATTATCTGATGAAAACTAAAAGAGAACTGCACAGAGTGTGTGTGTGGAGAGAGAGAGAGAGAGAGAGAGAGAGAGAGAGAGAGAGAGAGAGAGAGAGAGAGAGAGAGAGAGAGAGAGAGAGAGAGAGAGAGAGAGAGAGACTGATTACTGACTGACTGACTGACAGACTGACAGACAGGCCAACTGACAGATAAACACACAGACAGATAGAGGATTCCAGCATTTTCAGGGACATTAATCCCCCTCCATTTTTTTTCACAATGCAAGTGACGGTTGCATTTCAACAAACACATGTGGGAGCAGAGACCTTACAACCATTAAGATATCAATCAGGAAAACACAATCCCAAAATACTCATGTGAAACAAGAAGACAAAGTTTATCCCTGAAGTCGGAGTACAGATACCTTAAAGGTCGGGAAAAAACAGTCACATGCGCAAACGTCTCACCATTGATCAAGGAACAGGAAAAATGTTTCAAATGCCTTTCGAATATGTGAGAAAAAGAAACAGAAACCAAGGACTATTTCTACAAATATAACAGCTTTGTTACAAAACGCTTTAGTACATATTGACTGCCAAGCTGTTCAGGTTTTGTGATAGACATTTCAGTACATATTTTAAAATGTAAAAATGATAGGAATTACATAAGTAAAAGTTTGCGTACATGCAAAGCCTAGAGAGTACGGTGATGCTTTTTTCTGTTACCATGAATGCGATAATGCAAAAAAGTATTTTTCTTGCCAAATCAACCTAAATCAATTCAAATCATTGATGTATATGCCATGAGAAAGTAGACTAATTTTGCCCACAGGATATTTTCATTATAAGCAAAATCGAGGAAAGACTGTTAAAAAACAAGTGTTCAAACGGGGATTTACCATCTCATGCTAAGACATTCACTTAATCATTACATTGTGCAATATCGGCTGACATGATCATATATATATATATATATATATATATATATATATATATATATATATATATATATATATACATGTGTGTGTGTAACAAAACAGGAAAAGAGATGTGGTGCGGGAGGGGCGGGGGAGAAATTCAAGCACACAAGGAACACTGTCACATGCTTAATGAAACATCTAAAAGATGAACAACAGCATGTTACTTTAAACACGATGCCACAACAGTTAAAACTGCTACAGCTATGACAATAATTAGCATATATATATATATATATATATATATATATATATATATATATATATATATATATATATATATATATATATAAATATATATATTGGAAAAAATGGAATTTTGTATAAAGCCACAGTTTTTCAGGGGAGAAAGGTGGTGTTCGTCGCCATCATAGAAATAGCATCAATCTACTTAGTAGTGATGGTGATGGGAATGATGGCAATAATAGCAATGATTACAGAAGTAGTTGTAGGAAAAGAAATGGGAGGAGTAGCTACAGCACTTGTAGCAGGATATTAGAAGTTGTCAATGAGGTTAACTGATCTATATCATGCTTCATGTATGTATATGTGTGTATATGTACATATATATATATATATATATATATATATATATATATATATATATATATATAAAAAATAATATATATATATAAAAATATATATATATATATATATATATAGTTATTTATATGTATATATATCATATATGTATATATATCATAATACATATCTTTTCTTAGCAAAATCATCAAGAGTAAAAGATAAAGGTATCTCATAACATGTGGTCATAGGGGAGCGAGGCATCAGAGACCTCAGCTTCTCCAGGGAAATCATATTAAAGGCAGCGCCCATCTCTTCTCTTTCGCTGCTTTACCTTTCCTGTCCTAAAGAAGGAGGTACCCATCAACAGCTGGGTAAAATGGGGGACTGTACTGAAGCTAAGGCGCGTATAAGGTTAGCCATCCACTTGGTAACCACACTCGATACTGCTTAACCTTGGTTGGGGAAAGCCTGACCACTGAGTTATCAAGAGTACCGCTGTTATATATCATTTTAACCTTTATGCTCATATTATTTAGTCAAAATTAACATAAAACTTGTGTTAATTTAAAGCTTGGTCAAGAATCGGCCATTCCACACTCACAACGCACGACACACAACGAGCTGAAAATCAATTTGGAAACCCGTTTCTGAATAATTATTTTCCAGTCTAGGGTCATTTGACCATGCACACAATAGCAGTAATCGCATTCCATTTTCCACAACACTGAATCTCAGTTTATTATAATAGCAAAGCCAAGCAAACCCACAGCAAGAACACACAACAGTGGATTGGTGAACTAGAGGTGACACACCTGCCTAGAAAACAAAAATCCCACGTGTGTGGTGGTTTGATCCTCGTCTGTGCCAGAAAATTTTCCCCCACCCACTAGACCCTGAATGGTAGTCTGAGTGCTAGTATTTCGGATGACATTATAAGCATAGGTCCTGTGTGTAACACAGATTCAGCACACCTTAAAGAACCCACGGCAGCAAGAGAGTTGCCCTGGCAACATTCTGTGGAAGAAAAGTACTCTGATGGGGATACAAATACACATGCAGACGAAAATAAAATAATGGGTGGCACTGCTCTTGTGCTGACACGCTCTCTCTGGGGAGTGCAGCCAGAATTTCATGCAGAGAAACCTTTCATGACATAAAGTCGTAAACAATACACGAAAATACAGTACAATACAATGTGATACAATACTACAAGAGCATATTTTATAATTATTTACTCCATCTCTCACGATCTCACAAGGGTGTACAGAATAATTTACTTAGCACAGAAATTCAACTTATACTGAAAACACAGAAAAGAAATCTGACAAAACAAACGAAAATACCAACAAACACTTTTTGTGATTGCATGCAGTTAATGTCCAAAAGGTTAATACATGGACCCCATAAAGCATGCACAAACATGCATCTTTCAGTTAAAAAACTGTCACAAGAAAATCTCACAAAATCAGAATGCTTTTGCAATTTGAGGTGTAGTTTATGATATGAAATATTGAAAACAATCTGTAT
Organism: Stramonita haemastoma; assembly: GCA_030674155.1. NCBI lineage: Eukaryota > Metazoa > Mollusca > Gastropoda > Neogastropoda > Muricidae > Stramonita > Stramonita haemastoma. The sequence goes on from CM060324.1 coordinate 32,529,068, forward strand.
GTTTTGCTACTTTTACAGATTCGGAAGTGATCTAATCAATCGTCGAATTGTTTAAACAATAACTCTTTTCTCACAAGGGTATTTGATTCAACATGTATGTATAAATAGTAACTTCATGCTTAAATGAAGGTTTCTTTCTTCTACTCAACAGGAAAAACGTATTGCATATATATTTAGTTTTCACTTTTACACTAGTATAAAATAAGACAAAACTCAAACCTATCAAGCCAAATTAAAGTTCACACGAAAACACACACAACACGCACGCATGCACGCACGCAACACACACACAAACACATACACACACAACACTATACACACACACTCACTAACAACACAGCACACACACACACACACACACACACACACACACACACACACAACACGTACACGTACACTACAACACACACACACACACACACACACACACACACACACACACACACACACACACACACACACACACGTACACACACACACACATACACACACATACACACACACACATACACTCACTACACACACACACACATTTTTAAAAAAGAAAAAAGTCCATCTTTCCAGACCCCACCTCCCCCCAAAAAAAACCCTACAATAATTCCATCACAACAACAACATCATCATTCCGCATCTCCACAAAACAATATACATGCATCAGAAAGACTACTCAGACTTGAGAGAGTCTCTCTGGAAGAAGAGTGGCACTGAGAGAGAAGGAGGCCTCTCAGAATCTCTCTACCTGTGGGAGATCCGGCGCAACGAGCATCACACTCTTCCTGGGTAGCGAACCTGTTGTCGTTGCCTTGACAACCGCCGTAGTAAAAGCGCGAGCAGCGGCCTTGCTCCGTGTCATAGTACCACATGATCTCATAGTCAGAGCAGGGGCCTCGCTCACGGGACAGTGAGCACACGTCTGCCACCACGTCAGCAAGGTCAGTTAGGTAGGTAGGTGGTAGGTAAGGTAGTAGGTAGGTAAGGTAGGTAGTAGGTTGGTAGGTAGGTAAGGTAGGTGCATGGGTGTGGAGTGGGTAAGTGAGTGGGTGGGTTGTGGTGAGTCGGTGGTGGTGAGTCGCGCGCAGTGTGGATGTTAATGTCAGTGTAAGTTAGAGTTAGTCATGATGAGAAGAAAGAAAAGAAAATCAAATCAAATCAATAAAAATTAAAGAGCCCCAAAACACCTTTTATCCTGTAACCCTTCCCCAAAGTAAAAAAACAAAACAAAAAAACTTGAAAGGAAAATGTAAAAAATCTGATGACAAAAAGAAAACTTTAAAAAAACCTTAAGAAACGAACATACAAAAGTAAAAAAAAAAAAAAAAATCAAACAACAAAACAGAGGAAAACCAGAAAAATATACAAAATATATTCATGAAAAACAACACAAAAATTAACAAGAAAATGAGAAAAAGAAATTCATAAGTGCATTTGGTTTTAAAAGGCATGCTTTATGATAACTGACTGCAATATGAAAAACAAAATAAAAGTTAGTTTGAAACATGAGATAAAAGACAGTAAAACTTTTTAACTCATCAAAATTATAGTTAGCAATGTAAATAGTAAACCCCAAAATGAAAATCAAGATTGAATACACAAAACCTGTAAAAATGATTAAAAATAAAGAAAACTGTTAAATGTAACAAATTCAAAGGCCAATCCAAATATTAAAACATTATGAATACAAAATAAAAGACCCCCAAATACAATTTAGTGTTGAACTTGAATAATATAGAAATATCTTTAATCGCATCTTCTCGTTAATATCATTATCATCAAAAAGTAAAAGAAAAAAAGGATAAAAAGACTCTTACAAAGGCAATCATGTTATTACCAAATACCACTTTTACATTTAAACACAAAACAAATTGCACACACAAACCTGACATGAATATTACAATTATTCCAAAAGTAGCGATGTTAATTATTTGTTATTAAAATATAACACCTTAAACCAGCATTAATAAAGTAGGTTAAAAATGAAGAAAAAAAAGTGCACGAGAAAAAAAAAAAAGCATTGTAATTTTTTTTAAGCAGTGAAATGGTTTTAACCAAAACAAGTTAAGTGCAGTTTTTACTTCAGAATAAACACAAAGAAATTCATATCCTTTAAACCTGAAAAAGAGCAAAGGGGGTAGGTAGGTAGAGTAGACCCCCTAAAAAACCCCAACAAAATCAATGGGAAGATTCACCAGACATTGCAAACTAACCTCCGGAGGGTTGGACAGGAGCCGGGGTGAAAACAGTGTCCACTCCAGTCCTGCAGAATTGCAGACACTCGTTCTCAGTGCTGAAGCGGTTGCCGTTGCCATCACAGCCGGTGTAGACAAACCTCTGGCAGTTCTGCAGACTGCTGTCATAGTACCACTTGATGTCGTAGCCGCGACACGTGCCGGCATCTGGGTTCAGCTTGCATACCTAGTTTTGGGTAAATGATGCAGAGAAAGGGGATGAGTTTGTGTGTAGGTTTAAGGTTTGATTGATATATACATTCGAAAACACGCACTTACATTTAGATTTATTATGAGCACGCACACACGCAGGCAGATACGTATACTAAAAAAAAACCATGTACGGACATGCGTATAAGCACGCACACGAATGTGCACACATACACGCACTTCCTTCCTTCTTTCTTTCCATCCTCCCTCCCTTCCCCATCCTCCCTCCCTCCCCCATCATCCCTTTCCTTCCTTCCGTCCCTCTCCCTTCCTCCTATCCTTTTCATTCTCACCCTCATTTACTCCACAAAAACCTACTTCCTGAGAGCCGGAGGCAGGGCCCACGCGGGATGAGGAACCGTGTCCCTGGCATTTGGTCTGGCAGGCTTCCAGGGACCCGAAGTTGTTGAGGTTGCCTTGGCAGCCTCCGTAGATGAAAGCCTGGCAGGAGCCGCTAGCAGAATCGTAATGGAACCGAGGGATGCCCGCTCTGCAAGGGCCTGTCACCTTGGGCTGTTTGCAGATGTCTGCCACAACAGTGCCAGAAAAGCAGGAATCAGGATGGGATTGTGGTTTTTGTCTGTCTAGATTTGAAGGAGAGAGGAGGGGGAGAGGGAGGGAGGGAGGAGATAGAGAGGGGGAGAGAGAGAGGGAGGGAGAGAGAGAGAGAGAGAGAGAGAGAGAGAGAGAGAGAGAGAGAGAGAGAGAGAGAGAGAGAGAGAGAGAGAGAGAGAGAGAGAGAGAGAGAGAGAGAGAGAGAGAAGAGGGCTTATCACGTTAATATAAGTCTAGCTTTAAAAAGGTACAAATTATGAAGAAAAAATCTTGAAATATTGTCAAGTTTGAGCTACATGCCCAGCCTTCAGCATACTACCCTTACCCTTTTAAACAAAGTACAAAAGAAAATATAAAAAAAAAACCCCAAAACAAGCACAAAACCCTCAACCCTTCAGCGAAAAAAATCATAAGAAAAAAAAGCAAACAATTTAAAAGAATTACAATTGCTAACAGATATAAAATCATGTGAAATATAAGGTTTTGGCAGCTTCATTTGTGTACACACACACACACAAGCACACACACACCACACACACACACACACAACACACACACACACACACACACACACACACACACACACACACAAACAAACAAACAAACAAACAAACACAAACAAGCACAAACACAACAAACAAGCACATAAACACACACACAAACACAACACAACACACACACACACACACACACACACACACACACACACACACACATTTTCTCTCTCTCTCCCTCTCTTATTCTGTCTCTCACCCGTCCTCTCTTTCTTTTTCTCTTTATTTCTCTTTCTCTCTCTGTCCTTCCTCCCCCTCTGTAACCCCCCTTCTCTCCCCCCCCCCCTCTCTCTCTCTTTCTGTCCCCCTTTCTCTCTGTCTCTTACCTCCCTTTCTCTCCCCCCAAAAAACAACACACACCAACTGCCTTACCCTCAGCACGGCAGAAGTTGTTACAGGCTTCCAGGGTCTCAAAGTTGTTGCTGTTGCCCCCGCAGCCTCCGTAAGTGAATTCCATACACTTGCCCTCCGTCACGTTGTAGTGGTAACGGGGGAAATAGGCCCTGCAGCGCCCTGTCTCCGAGGGCTGCTGGCACACCACTGAATACAAGATAAAATGACTGTAAACTTATCATAGTGGTGGTGGTGGTGGTGGTGGTGGTGGTGGTGGTGGTGTGGTGGTGGTGGTGGTGGTGGTGAGTGGTGATGGTGATGATGATGATGATGATTATGATGATAATGATGATGATGATGATGATAGCTAGAAAGGTAAATGTGTTCCCATGACGTATACAACTGTATGGTCGTTGGTGAGCGAGGTGTCACGAGACCACATCTTTTCTTTGGGCCAACATGTTGAGGGAGCCGGAGGCACCCGTCTCCTCTTCCTTTCCATCTCTAAAGAAAGCAGGTACCCATTTACAGGTGGGTGAAATGCTAGACTGTATTGAAGCAAAGGTGTGTAAATAGTCAATCCAAGAGCTAACCACTCTCAACGCTGCTTAATCTTACCTAGGGGAGAACGAGTGCTCTGACCACTGAGATATTCCTGTCCCTGCATACATACGTACAGACAGACAAGCACACACACATCTATCCAACCATTGAACCACCTACCTATCCATCCATCCATCCATCCATCCATCCATCCATCCATCCATCCATCCATCCATCCATCCATCCATCCATCCATAGCTTGTCCTAAAACCTTTTTTGAATCAATCCATACATACCTTAACAGACCTCTCCGGTGTACAGAACGTTTGTAATAAATGAAAGGAAAAACCCAACAAAACAACAAAAACAACTATAATGTGATATTTCAAACGTGTCCTTTATAATCTTACCATTAGGATCATTGGAAGGAAACAGGAGCACTTGTGACGGGCGTAACTCCAGATCCTGCTGAAAATAAAATAAGAGGAAGCTAGAAAGAAAGAGACATTTTGTCATATCACATCACACAAATAACAATAACATTGCTGATGGATACACTTCTGTATGTTGAAGTTCAGTTCAAAGTTGTTATTTCTTCCTTCCTTTTCAATAATTGTTGTTAGTCGTTTTTTTTCCTGTATAATTCATTGTCTAATAATAAAACTGTAAAAAGGCGTTTCGTACATAAAAAAGAAAACATTTTGTCTAATCATTATTCATTAAAGTTGTTTTTCTTGTAAATGGATATTAAAACTTGTCTGTCCATAACTGCAAATAATGTAACGGCGTGATGTTGATATTAAGACGTAGACAGTATCACCCCCTCCCCCAAAAAAACACACACATCCCCCCCCTGTACACCCCTCCCCCCAACCCCCCCACACCCACTAACATCACCTCACACACACACACACACACACAACTCACACCCCTACTCACCCTCTCCGCAGTAATTCAGACAGTCGTTCTCAGTCTCGAAGTTGTTGCTATTGCCGGACATCCCCCGTAGACAAACTGGCGGCATCCTCCCAGGCTGGCATCGTAGTACCAGCGAGTATGTGAGCTCTGCACTGGCCTGTCACTGCCGGCATTCGGCACACGTCTGCCACACACAAGTCCGTCAAGTCAAGTCAAGTCAAGTCAAGTGAAAAACACTTTTAACCATCCCTGAAGGGGAATTCCAATTCCAATACTGACAGGCATATTGATACGAATCATAATCAAAGACACGAAATAGCTACATTTCAAGATTCAAGATTTAATTCCTTTCACCCCATTCTGTTGTATGGGAGGATTTCAAAGGAATTTGACAGTAGAATACACCTAGGAGAATAAACCTAACAGCAACACATCCCCAAAATGATATTGATATTAACTGAATTGAACACAAGAGTTCGTCACAAAATGACAAACAAACAGCATTAAAATCTCAAAACATTTATTTTAAGTATTACAATTTCCTTAAAATGCCGGCCCATAGAGAAGCTGAGGTCTCTGATGCCTGCTTCCCTACGACCGCATAGGTTATGGGACACCTTTACCTTTTTACCTACACTTGTGAATGACAACAAATGAAATTTAAAGAAATACCTGAAAATCTTATGAATTTTGAGAGAGGCAGGAGAAATTTTTAGAGATTTACATTATTTTCATCAGCCTACAAAAATTATAAGTGGACATGGGTTGAAGAAAATGCTGAGGAATAAAGTCTTGTCATCAATGTACAAAGTGGCCACATTCCATGATAAAATGAAATTTCATCCCCTAGAAAGATGTTTTGCACTTTGAACACATTCTGTCTTCCCGGGGTATGTTAAGTAAACATCCAACCTCAATAGGAAGCTTGTGTCAACTACAACGAAATGTTCACCCACATACATACATCATCATCGTCGTCATCGTCATTATGGTCATCGTTGTTGTTGTCGTCGTCATCGTCGTCGTCGTCGTCGTCGTCATCATCATCATCATCATCATCATCATCATCATCATCATCATCATCATCATCATCATCATCATCATCATCATCTAACTTTTTTAAAATCTGACATTGTTGTTCTATGATGGTAAGTTGAAACATTGTGGTTAGGAGCTGGACTGCTTGGTGGTTAGAGCCAAACCAACTCAACCCAACCCAACCAACCCCCTCCCACCCCACATCACTCACCCACAATACACACACCACACATCACACTACACAACACACAAACACCACACACACACACACACACACACACACACACACACACACACACACACACACATACACACACACACAACGTCTGGCACTTACCGTCAGGATCTGTAGGATCTTCTGGTCTCTCCGGTTCCACTTCAGAAATTGGTGAAAAAAATCAACAATAATAATTATCATCAGCACACGATATGTATCACACTATAAAAGAATTGTTACTTTAACATTTTGCAATGATATTTTAAACTGTTATACCTTTCTAATCAACAATATCATCAGCAAGTAATGCATAATACATATGAAAGAATGTAACTTTACATTTGCACTGTTATTTGATACTGTTATATATTTTTCTTTCCTCTTTGCATGTGGTTCATTCTAACAAGCAGAACGGTTGACCTGTTCTTAGGTCATTGCCTCCTGTCTCAGTGATACAAGTTGAATGAACAAACTGTCTGTCTGTCTGTCTGTCTGTCTGTCTGTCTGTCTGTCTGTTGTCTTGCCTGTCTCTGTCTGTCTCTCTGTCTTTGTCTCTCTATCTCCCCCCCCCTCTCTCTCTCTCCCTCCCCCACTCCCTTCCTCCTCCTCTCTCTCTCTGTACTTTTTTTTTTTTTTTTTTTTTTGGGGGGGGGTGCTATTCTCTAATCAGGGCAAGGGCCGGATGAAAAAAAAGTATGTGTATGCTTACCCTTGGAAAATAAAGATTATTCATTCGTCATGTCATGCATCATTCATTCATTCATTCATTCATTCATTCATTCATTCGTTCGTTCGTTCTTCAGTTCGATTCGATTTGTTCTTTATTTCATTCATGTTTATTCATTCATATTCGTTCGTTCATTCATTCATTATATCACCTCCCTACTTTCTCCCTCTCCCCCCTCTCTCTACCTCCCCTCTCTCCCCTCTCTCTATCTCCCTCCCCCTCTCCCTCCATCTCTATCCCCCTTCCCCCTCTCTACCTCTCTCCCCCTCTCTCTCTCCCTTCTCCATCCTCTCCCTTCCTCCTCCCCCCTTCTCCTCCTTCTCCCTCCTCTCCTCTCTCTCCTCTCTCTCTCTCTCTCTCTCTCTCTCTCTCTCTCTCTCTCTCTCTCTCTCTCTCTCTCTCTCTCTCTCCTCTCTCTCTCTCTTACCATCGTCTCTCTGGCAGTAGTCGAGGCAGTCCTGTTCGGTCTCAAAGTTGTTGCTGTTGCTGTTGCAGACCTCCGTAAACAAACTGCCGGCAGGTGCGGGTGTCCCAGTCATAGTGCCAGCGAGGGAAGTAGCCCCGACAGTTGCCAGGCTCCTTGGCCATGCGGCACACAGCTGACCCAGAGGGAAACACATTATTCCATGGTTAAAATCCGTTTCGCTATTTGGAAGAGTAGGCCATTGTGTGCCAGAGGGAACGGATGACAAAATTTACAAAGCTGCGCATACTGAATGTGAAAAAGCACATGAGTGCTTATTTTATTATCTTCAAAATAAAAGAATAAATAATAAAGAAATAGATAAATGAACAATGAATTGTGAACTGGTGGGAATGGATGAACGAATTTTTATTTGCAAATCGGCAAGCACATGGGAACTGGATGTAAACGAAAAAAGCGCATGAATGTTTGTTGTATTATTCTGAGCAAATCTGGTGTCGCAAATTCAATGTAGTTCATCATATACTTTACATAATTATCCTATAGAGATTATCTGGCGTACAAAGAGCGTATCTGGTAGCACAAACTCAATGAAGTTCATACATGTATACCCTACTATAATGCTACACAAATGCTATTCTAGCATCACCATAGCGTATCGGGTATCACAGACTCACTATAGTTCATCATATACATTGCTAGTTACTATAAAAACTATGCTGGGATCTAAAATGTGTATCTTGTATCAGAAATTCACTGTAGTTCATCATATTACTACATTGCTGTGAAGCCTTGCTGGCATGAAGAGTGTATCTGATAGCAAAAAAACTCACTGTAGTTGATCCTGTACAGTGCTACGATGCCTCCAAAAGCCTATGCTGGCATAAAGAGTGTATCTGACAGCACAAACTCACTGTAGTTGTTCCTGTTCAGTACTGCATTACTATCAAAAGCCTATGCTGTCATAAAGAGTGTATCTGACAGCACAAACTCACTGTAGTTTTTGTTCATACTGCTCAAAACAGTGCTGATATTAAAATGGCTATCAAAAAAAGCCTATGCTGGCATCTAAAGAGTGTATCTGACTGCACAAACTCACTGTAGTTGTTTCCTGTCACATGCTATATTAATGCTATTCAAAAGCTATTGCTGACATCTAAGAGTTGTGTCAGACTGCACAAACTCACTGTAGTTGATCACTGCCACAGTGTCTATTATTATGCTATTCAAAAGCCTATGCTGCATGAAGAGTGTATCTGACTGCACAAACTCACTGTAGTTGATCCTGCACAGTGCTATATTAATGCTATCAAAAGCCTATGCTGCATCTAAAGAGTGTGTCAGACAGCACAAACTCACTGTACTTCTATATTAATGCTATCAAAAGCCTATGCCGGCATCTAAAGACTGTGTCAGACAGCACAAACTCACTGTAGTTGATCCTGCACAGTGCTATATTAATGCTATCAAAAGCCTATGCTGGCATAAAGAGTGTGTCAGACAGCACAAACTCACTGTAGTTGATCCTGCACAGTGCTATATTAATGCTATCAAAAGCCTATGCTGGCATTAAAGATGTGTCAGACAGCACAAACTCACTGTAGTTGATCCTGCACAGTGCTATATTAATGCTATCAAAAGCCTATGCTGGCATCTAAAGATGTGTCAGACAGCACAAACTCCTGTAGTTGATCCTGCACAGTGCTATATTAATGCTATCAAAAGCCTATGCTGGCATCAAAGAGTGTGTCAGACAGCACACACTCACTGTATTATTTGCTATCCTGGCACAGTGCGAATATTATATAATGCTATCAAAAGCCTATGCTGGCATAAAGAGTGTGTCAGACAGCACAAACTCACTGTAGGGATCGCTGGGCCCTCTGTCAGGGACCTCAGGTCTGCTAATTGGCGCCTCTGTGGTAGTGTGGTGGTGGTGGTGGTAGTTCTTGCTGCAACACAGCATCACATACATCAATGCCACCACGATTAATAAAATACACCCCATATACACAGACAAACACGTGCACACACACACACACACTGCACACACGCACATACACACACATACACACACACCACATACACACACACTTCATAGGGCTGATTTTTTTATTTTTTTTTTTTACTGCCTCGTATTCTGTGACGTCCACGTACTGTTGCTCCCACGCCGCTCATTTCAATCTCCCCGCCACAGCCATACCCTGATTCGTTGTGTCTCACCCTCGGGATCGGCAGTCCACTGGGAGCCCATCAATATTAGGCCGCCGTGGGGCCACCAGCCAGAGGGGCCCTGCACTTCTGCTGGGTCACTTTGGTGGTGTTCAGGGTGCCTCTTCTGAGCTAACATACGCAGGACACCACCTACTAAGCCCCCTACTAAAGACAGTATTAGCTCAGTCGCGGAGCCAACTGATTGAGTCACCCACCTGAGGTGGCGACCACCACAACGTCCCTCCAACGACCGTCCCTCCGTGAACTTTCAATCCAAAAGGCTTTGACTCACCACAGGCACAGAAATGTATGGGAAAATCCGAATCTGAGGTCACCATGAGACCAGAGCAACAGGGGCCAACCGACTCAAAGGCAATTTTTATTATTGCATAATGATCAATGGTGATGAGGATGATATAATGATGCCGCTGTGGCGGTGCATCCACTTTGAGTCTGCTTGACAGGGTTGTTATCTACACTTACTATCATAATATATCCCGGCGTCAACCGGTCCCGACAGATACAAACACCTGCAGTATTGGTCAGGTAATTAGAGTAACACCTCAAATTCGCATCCGTAAAGTGGATGAAGCTCGACTGTGGGTCCCAGTCTCCCCACTGAGCCCACAGCACACTTACTCTGGGTAGGAGCCGGCCGGAGTCCGAAAAATCCCTGACTCTTATGGGAATCGAACCTACGACCTTCAGTCCGGAATCAAAGGCGCTAACCACTGCGGCATGGCAGCTGTTTTTATTATTATTTTCACTATCATGCATGCGTTAATGACAGAGTAAGAGAGAAAAAGAGAGAGCGTGTAAGAGGAGAGAGAGAGAGAGAGAGAGAGAGAGAGAGAGAGAGAGAGAGAGAGAGAGAGAGAGAGAGAGAGAGAGAGAGAGAGAGAGAGAGAGAGAGAGAGAAGAGAGAGAGAGAGAGAGGAGAGAGAGAGATGAGAGAGAGAGAGAGGAGAGAGAGAGAGGAGAGAGGAGAGAGGGGGAGAGAGAGAGAGAGAGAGGAGAGAGAGGAGAGAGAGAGAGGAGAGGAGAGAGAGGAGAAGAGTTGTGTGTGCGTGGGCTTGCGCGTGTTCATAATTATGTTTCTGTGTGGGTGTGTGTGTGGGTGTGCGCGCGTGTGTGCGTGCGTGCGTGCACGTGTGTGTGCGTGCGTGCGTGCATGCGTGTGTATGTGCATGCGCGCGCGCGCGGTGTACGTGTGTCGCACTCCCATACCCATTTTTACCTCCTTCCCCTCCTCCCTCCTCCTTCTCACCTTCCACTCCAGTTTTGACGATGACGACAGTGCGACGCTGGACATCTCCGTAAGGGATGCTGCGGCAATAATAGGTAGCCGTATTCTCCTTCCGGCTATAAGAGATGACCAACTCGCTGGTCAAGCTGTGTTCGCTGGGAGTGCGCTGGGAGCGAATGGACAACTTGTCGTGTTCACGTCCTGAATAAGAGAATCTTTTGGTATCAGCTTGCTGATGGCGAGGTCTTTTAAAAAAATATTGTTTTATGGATCGCTTTTTCATAGATAGTAATTGTGGGACGACAACAATGTTTTTGCGTTGTTGTTTGAAATCTATTGTTTTGATTTTTAGTTTTAAAACGAAGAGGAAAACATGAAGCTGTACAGCTTTGACATTGTTTAATTTGTTAGTCTAAAAAACCCAAGGAGATAAAACAGGATTCTTACCTAAGAACCTTTTATACAAAGGTAAACATATTTGAAATCAGAAAGAAATTTTAGGATAAAAGCTTTATATACCCTAAGTCATGTTTACAAAGTTTAGATTTTGACACCATTTACCTTATGATAAAGAGCATCAAAAGTAAGAGAAAAAATTTTAGTTTCCATCGTAAAATCTAAAGAGTTTTGTGTTTTATCAATGAGCCGAAAGAACAAAAAGTGCAACGAAACAGCAGTTTCACCACAGAATGATGCTGCTGTTTTTTGGTAACAAAATAATGTTTCACTTCAAAATCAACGACCGAAAAATAACGACAGAAGAAAATGAAGTTTACGGTCATAAAGTAACGGTGTCCACTGTATCCAAAAGTTTTCTACAGCACAAAAAAGCAACAATCAAGAATATAAACACTTTATAAGTAATGTTTTTTTCCTGTGTAAAACAGAAAAAATCTCTTTATATCTACTAATACATGATTTAACAA
>CM060324.1:32546197-32551197 GCA_030674155.1 Stramonita haemastoma
GACTGTCACTTTTCGTACCTTGAGCATAGGTTATTCCATCAGGGCAGCATCCGTATTGACTGGACTGTAAACAGAAACAAAAGATGAGTCACTTATATGAACAGATAACTGCCAATACAGGGGCATGGGATAGCTCAGTGGTCAGAGCACTTGCTTTCCCCAAGCTAAGGTTAAGCAGCATCGAGTGTGGTTACTAACTGGATGGGTGACTGTTTGCGTGCCTTGGCTTCAGAACAGTTCGCCCAGTTCCCCCAGCTGTAAATGGGTACCTGGCCTCTTTAGGGTCGGGGAAGGTAAAGCAGTGAGGGAGAGGGGATGGGCGCCGCCCTCAGTATGCTGGCCCCTAGAAAAGCTGAGGTCTCTGATGCTTCACTCCCCTACGACCACATAGGTTATGGGACACCTTTACCTTTACCTAGAGATAAGGACACACACCATCTTTGTATACATCTACTATACTACGGACACTATACCCGAGTAATGGAGACCGTTCGACTTCAATCCCAATGGGTTCATAAAATCGTGGGTTCGAATCTTGGTGGTGTCTGGTGAATTTAAGGGTGGGAGTTTTGACAGTCTCCCCAGTCAGCTTCAAGCACAAACCTGTCAGTGCCTTAATTCCCTTCCTAAACATACACATGCAGAATATCAAATATGCGTGTTAACGATCCCGTCAGTTATGTTAGCGTTCGGTGGGTTTCGGAAACACGAACATACCCAGCATACATCCATGAAGTCGAAATGCGTGTACCTAAATGTTAGGCACGCCCCCTCCCCCCAAAAAAAAGAAACAACAACAAAAAAACCCCAAACAGATATAAAAAGCCGGCTTTATTTACTAAAGTTTTACTATCGGTAAACCTGGGAGCTATAGTCGAGAAACGAAAACAACTACACTGAAAGAAATCCCCCCCCCCCACTCCCCAAATAAATAAAAACAAACAAAAAACAACAAAAACAATAACAAACCCCCCTAAAAAAGACCCCCCAAAAAAACAACAACCCCAAACCAAAACAAAACCAAAGCAAATCAAACGAGCACACGAAACAGACAACAAACCAAAAAAGACAGACTACCTGACAAGGCTGCGGGCATCCCTGGTAGTTGGGTCCAGAGGCAGCAGTGACCCCATCTCTACAGCAGCCGTAGCGCGAACCCCTGCAGTCATCCACCTGGTTGGAGGGCAGGATCTCGTTCCCTGCAAAATGCACAATGCATAAGACACATGCATGTACGCACGAATGCAATCGTACGTACACACACACACACACATAGGCACACAGACACAGACACACAGACAGACACAGACACGCACACAGACACACACACGCGCGCGCGCGCGCGCGCGCACGCACACAGACACCCACACATACACGCACAATTATTTATTTATTTATTTATTTATTTATTTATTTGTTTATTTATTTATTTATTTATTAGGATGATATGCAGTACACACACACGCATGAGCGGGCGTGTGAGTACGTGCACATACACATACGTACACACACACACACACACACACACACACACACACGCGCGCGCGCGCACACACACACGCACACACGCACACACGCACATACATTTTACATTATGCATTTATCATTTTACATATTTTATCAGTGTGTGTGCGTGCGTGCGTGCGTGCGTGCGTGCGTGTGTGTGTGTGTGCGTGCATGCTTGCAAGTGCTCGTGTGCGTGAGTGCGTCCAAACTGTTCACCTCCAATGCATAACGATTAGAATTTAAAGGGAAATAACTTTATTAACTTCAGACAAAGAATGAATTGTCTCTCTTTGACCGTAATCTCCTGAACTCTCTCTCTCTCTCTCTCTCTCTCTCTCTCTCTCTCTCTCTCTCTCTCTCTCTCTCTCTCTCTCTCTCTCTCTCTCTCTCTCTCTCTCTCTCGCTCGCTCGCTCGCTCGCTCGCTCTCTCTAAGGGGGGCGGATAGCCCAGTGGTCAGAACATTGCGCTGGCAATTTAAAGACCCGGGTTCGAGTCCGGTCAAGGAAATTTTCTTCCTGGAGTTAACATCAGTGCTGACTCCACTCTCCCCAAAAGTCCTTCGGATGAGACTTTAAACCGAGGCCCCATGTGCGAACGCACGCAGAACATCTTGCGCACACGTTAAATCCTGTTCCGCTTTTCGTAAGAGTAGGCCATCGTGTGCCGGTGGGAACAGATGACATGATTTACAAAACTGCATACACACGGGGACCGGATGAAAAAAAGCATATGATTGCTTATTCTGTTATCCTCGATATAAAAGAATAAAAGAATAAATAAATAAATAAATAAAATAAATAATAAATATTGCTTGCTCGCTCGCTCGCTCGCTCTCTGACTCTCTCTCTGTCCTCTCTCGGATGAGACTTTAAACCGAGGCCCCGTGTGCGAACGCACGCAGAACATCTTGCGCACACGTTAAATCCTGTTCCGCTTTTCGTAAGAGTAGGCCATCGTGTGCCGGTGGGAACAGATGACATTTAGAAAAGTGCATACACACGGGGACTGGATGTAAAAAAGCACAAGAGTGCTTATCCCATTATCCTCGATATAAAAGAATAAATCAAATCAAATCAAATCAAATCTCTGTCTCTTTCTCTCTTTCTCGAGTGGTAAGGGCACTATACTGATTTTTTTTTCTCCAGGCGATGTATTTTGGGCAAGTTGAACCTCGCGGAGTCCACCCCACTTCAAGTTGCATGGTGCATGCTGGGTATGTTTGATTCATCCATGCTAGAGGCCTTAACTAGGTGATTCTAAAAAGGTAAAAGATAAAGGTGTCGCATAACCTATGTGGTCGTAGGGGAGCGAGGCATCAGAGACCTCACTTCTCTAGAGGCCAGCATATTGAGGGAGGCGCCCATCTCTCCCTCACTGCTTTACCTTTCCTGACCCTAAAGAGGGCAGGTACTCAGTTACAGCTGGGTGAACTAGGGGACTGTGCTGAAGCCAAGGCGCGCAAACAATCACCCAACCACTTGGTAACCACACTCGATACTGCTTAACCTTGGCTTGGGAAGGCCAGCGCTCTGACAACTGAGCTATCCCGTCTCTACGAAAAGCTACGATTATAAGCGCAAAATGTTCTGTACGCATTTTGCACACTGGACTTTGAGTTTAGTGTTTGATCCAGAGTGCTTTGGTGGTAAAAAGGGGAGGGACAGGGGGTAGAGTGGCTACCTTTGTGAACTCCATGGGATAAATCATCTCAAACAGAAACCTTCACGTAGACCCGAACCCGTGCCTTTAAGCATCCTTTTTTTTACCATGGGTTTGACACTCTAACCACTTAGCCTCTCCTCTCCCCTTCTCCACCTGGATATTACTTATACTCATTTGTAACAACAACAGCGGCAGCTGCAACAGCTACAATGACAATGATAATGATAATAATGATAATAACGAAAATAACCATGATAATAGCCATGATATTGATAATAATAACACTACTACTACTACTACTACTACTACTACTACTACTACTACTACTACTACTGCTGCTGCTGCTGCTGCTGCTGCTGCTGCTGCTGCTGCTGCTGCTGCTACTGCTGCTGTTTATGCTGCTGCTGCTGCTGCTGCTGCTGCTGCTGCTGCTGCTGCTGCTGCTGCTGCTGCTGGAGGATGATGATGATGATGATGATGATGATGATGATGATGATGATGATGATGATGATGATGATGATGATATTTCAATCCAATTTAATTCAATTTAATTCAAATCCTTTAATATCTCATAAGTAGAAGAATTCCCGTGGGGTAAAATGATGATGATTGTGCTGCTGCTGCTGCTGCTGCTGCTGCTTTTGCTGCTGAGGAGGAGGAGGAGGAGAAAGAGGAGGAGGAGGAAGAGGTGGTGGAGGATGACAAAGACGATAGACGATAGTTTGTCCTATCAAATGCGATTGACAGCATTTCCTCCTATCCCTTGATACATACTCCTGGTAACCTGGGCAAAACCACAGAACCCTACTACATAACTATACCTACACACCCCACTCACTGACAACAGACGGGACAGTCTGGTGGTCAGAGTGATGCCCTCGTGATCTGTTGACCCGGGTTCGAATCTCGTTCAAGAGGATTTTTCCTCTGGAGTTAACATCCGCTCCCATCAACAGCCCTTGGGATGACACTATAAACCAAGGCCCCGTGTGCGAACGCACGCAGAACATCTTGCACACACGTTAAAACCCGTTCCGCTTTTTCGGAAGAGGATGCCGCAGTGTGCCGGTGGGAACGGATGACAAAATTTACGATACCGCATACACACGGGGACTGGATGTAAAGATGCACATAACTGCTTATTCCATTATCCTCGAAATAAAAGAATAAAATAAAATAAAAAATGAATAATAAAGATGGAAAGAAGCATATAACTGCTTATTCCATTATCCTCGAAATAAAAGAATTTTTAAAAATTTAAAAAATCCTCCCCCAAACAACAAACCCCCCCCCCCCCACCCCCTGCAACACTAAACACCCACCCACCTCTATTGTTAGAATCCTCATCATCACCACCAGCTTTGCTATGGTGATCATCACCAGCCGAGTCACCGTGACCTGAGGAAGAGGGGACCCCGTCGCCTCCTGGCCCTTGGCACTGCTTCTCGCAGTCTCCCCGAGTGATGAATCGGTTGCTGTTGCCCCTGCAGCCTCCGTAATTGAAGCGACGACATTCTCCTGCCTTGTGGTCGTAGAAGTAGCGAGGCTGCAATGATCGGCAGGGTCCCACCACGGAAGGTAGGCGACAGAGAGCTGTGAGGGAAAGGGAAAAGGAGAGAAAGAAGGATCATTATAAAGTTTTGGTCATTACTTTCAATTATTAAAAAAAAGGCCCGTGAGGGTAGATAGGCTGACGAATGAATAAGTAACAGAAAGGAAAAGGGAGAGAAGATTGATAATAAGTTTGATGATTAAATTACTTTTAAAAAAGACCGTGAGGAAAGATAGGTTAATGAATGAATAAGTACCTGAAGGGGAAAATATGCAAATG
>CM060324.1:32563697-32565656 GCA_030674155.1 Stramonita haemastoma
TCCGCTTTTCAAAAGAGTATGCAATTGTGTGCCGGTGGGAACAGATGACAATGTTTACAAAACCGCATACATACGGGTACTAGATGTAAAAAAGCATACGAGAGCTTATTCCATTATTCTTGACATAAAAGAATGTAAAATACAAATACAAAACACGCGTACAGACAGACAGCCACACACACATGCCTTCACCCTAACCCAGTCTCCTCATTAGCTACTCTCTATCATTAACTAGCATCCAACAGTTTGAATGCAATATTTTTCATGAATATGTCAGTATGTACGAGCACGTACTTACAAAACAAATGCACATTTTATTTATTTATTTACTTATTTATAAATAAATTTGTATCCGTACGCATATAATTATTATTTACAAATCCGAAGTGGGCCAAACAATCCAGGGCACAGTGTTTATGGTGACATCTTTTTTATAGTTCCCATCATTGATCCTTTCTTCATCTAAGACAACTGCCTTTAAAAACACTTCTGCGAAGGATATTTCTGCATGTTTGACCATTTTCAAACTGCCCCCTGTAAGTCTGAGAATCTGTCTGTCTGCCTCTCTGTTTCGTCACTCATACTTTGACACAGAAATGCATATGAATGCAGGATCCTGTGTGCATATGTCCATGATATCTCTCTCTCTCTCACTCTCTCTCTCACTTTCTCTCTCTCAGGTACATACGCGTAATATGTGCAAGCACACGCACACAGGCATACTTGCATACACACACACACACACACACACACACACACACACACACACACACACACACACACACACACACACACGCACGCACGCACGCATACACATAAACACACAAACAATAGTATAAAAACATATGCCAAAAATAAATGAACTTTTACATAGACATACAAACACACAAACACACACAAACCACACACACACACACACACACACACACACACACACACACACACACACACACACACACACACACACACACATGCGTACCCGCGCAAAAAGTTTCTGGTCTCACAGCTAGGTGTTGTCAGTGGAAGTGACATATCGCAAATTGAAAGATAAGTGATGAAAAGGAAAGGAAAAATATACACTCCCCTAAAAAACCCCGAACAAACAAAACAAAACAAAACAAGTGGAACAGGGGGTTGTTTGATTGTGGGGGTGGGGGTGGGGGTGGGGTGGGGGGTGGACACTAAGGTTGTTTTTTTGCTGTATGATAAGCAATCCTGTGTGTGTGTGTGTGTGTGTGTGTGTGTGTGTGTGTGTGTGTGTGTGTGTGTGTGTGTGTGTTTGTGTGTTGTGTGTTTGTGTGTGTGCATGTGTGTGTGTGAGCGTGTGAGCGTGTGTGCGCGCAAGCGCGCGTGTGTGTGTGTGTGCGCGTGCGTGTTTGTGCGTGTATGTGTGTATGCACATGCGTGTGTACGTGGATAATCATTGCACATGCTTGCATGTGTGCAGTTCATGCATGTGTGAATCTGTGTGTCCCTGTACGCACGCACACACATTCAAGCCTTAACCCACGCCTGTGGATGCATGGCATTGAAGGAATAAAATGGCATCGAATGAATAAAAACACGAACTGGGTCAGACAGTCTGGAGCGCCATGTTTTGTGGCGACATCTCAGTCTAGTTCCCAGCGCTGACCCCTTTACATCAAAGATATCTACCGTCAGTGAAAACAGCCGTGAAGGATCTGTCCACACGTTTTATTATCGTCACCTCTGCCCCTGTACTGTCTGCCGTGAGCGTGTGAGCGTGTGTGGGGCGCAAGCGCGCGTTGGTGTGTGTGGGGCGTTGGGGTGTTTTTTGCTGTATGTGTGTATGCACATTTCGTGTGTACGGGATAATCATTGCACATGCTTGCATGTGTGCAGTTCCCTGCATGTGTGAATCTGTGTGTCCCTGTACCCCACGGCACACACATTCAAAAACCTTAAAAACCCCCCCTGTGGATGCATGGCATTGAAGGA
>CM060324.1:32565756-32568256 GCA_030674155.1 Stramonita haemastoma
CTTGCGTAAACTTAAAGAAATCAAAAATACACTAGTTGCTGAACCACACTTACGTAGATGATTCAATTTGTGCATCCTGGTGTTAAAATTCAAGACTCGACCATACAATACAAGAATAGCCCTACTTTAAATCACAGTACCTACTCTGGATACATCCGCTGGGACGTAGCTATATTTACAACAACAACTACTTTAATTAAGTCTGTTTTCGTTTGTTTTCATTGAGTTCGTTTAATTTCTTTTCT
This sequence comes from Stramonita haemastoma, assembly GCA_030674155.1. Classification (NCBI taxonomy): domain Eukaryota; kingdom Metazoa; phylum Mollusca; class Gastropoda; order Neogastropoda; family Muricidae; genus Stramonita; species Stramonita haemastoma. The sequence goes on from CM060324.1 coordinate 32,566,002, forward strand.
TTTCTTTTAAACATTATCTTCTAATATTGCATGATTCTTTAACATTTGCAGACGTGTGTACATAAAGAGTTGCGCGAGCGTGTGTGTGTGTTTGTGTGTGTGTTTGTGTGTGTGTGTGTGCGTGCGTGCGTGTGGTGTGTTCGCGAGCACGTGTGTGCATGTGTATGTGTGTGCTCGTTTTTACGAATAAAAGTATGTGTGTGCAGGCACACACGCGGTTTTTTTGTGTAGTTTTTTTTTTACACATGAATGCACCGTGAAAGTCAGATTTGCTGGTTAGCTTAGTATTATGTTTGGTTTTATCATTAGTGTCATGTCACGTTACATTTGTGTTATGTTTTGGTTATCGTTTTGCATTGTGTCTAGTTAGATTTGCCGTATCTTTGGTTATACCTGTATCATGTTTAGCTAGACTTTCATCCTTTTGTTGTTATATTCGTGTTATGTTTAGTTAGATTTTGCATTATGTTGGTTTATATCTATGTCATGTTTTAGTTAGACTTGCAGCATGTTTTGGTTATATTTCTATTATGTTTAGTTAGATTACACATTATATTTGGTGATATTTTTTTTATCATGCTTTAGTAAGACTTGCATCATTTTTTTTGATTATCGTTGCATTATGTTTATTTAGATATTATGCATTATGTTTGGTCATGTTTGTAACCTATTATTTTGTGCTGGATGTGTATAAATTGTTTTTGGTCATACGTGTATATCTTTAGTTAGAATTGCATTATATTTGGTCATAATAATTTGAACTTTATCTTAATTAGACTACCATTGATTATGTTGTTTGTTTTTAAGTTAGGGCTGTAGATCCTGTATATCGGGTTAGAGTGTATGCGGTTTTTTTGTTTAAAAAAAAAAAATTACTTGATTTACTTCAGTCACGTTCGACTGTATGCCACTATTTTGTTCTTGCCACACAGTATTATGTAATGAAACGTCAGTTTTCACTTCAATGTAACAATTTTGTACATAACAAATTCGTATCAAAAGTGTAAGATGACCTCAAAGAGGTATAACAGCAAACAGTCTTGAGTAAGTTCGTTGTTCTGTTTTGTTGTTTGTTTGTTTTTTCAAGACATATAACATAAAGAGAACTATAGTGTACACATTTGCCGCCCCCCCCCCCCCTTCCCCTCCCCCCGCCCCCTCCCTCTCTCTGTGAATTCCCTAAATACATTGTAAGTTGTCTTTTTATATAGATAGTAATAATTATTGTAACATGTTTTAATAAATATATTTTTCTCTCTTTTTAATTTTTTGTGTTCTACGTTCTAAAGACTATTTATACTGCATTTCACGCAAACATACATAATACTTTTATACTTTTCTCATAACTTACGTGCTGTGCAATAACGTACCGAGAGCCACTTTCTTTTATTTCGTTTGATTTGTACATTCGTTTTCTTTGGCTGCAAAATAAGTGCAAACATGTTTTGATTTTTCTTACTCGTAGTTAACATTTAAATTTTGTTCATGCGAATGTGTGTGTGTTTGTGCGTGTTCCTTCTTTTCTTAATATAGGTTGTTAGTGGCGACATTGGTAGGCCACAGGATTATCATAATTATTATTCCTGTGACGGCAAAAACACCTCTGTATTTTTTAGAGAGGTGTTTCTCCTTAAGGTACCAGAGACAGTTAAGCAAAACCATCACTGAGACCTCTGATAATGACTGATTCAGAAGTCGAAACTTATGAGTCAGGTGCGGACAAATCAAAATAATGGTCCTTACAGCTAAAAGGACCTCCGATAATGTCCCCAACAGATCAGATTTATAGCGATATTACATAGTTTTGATTTCAAATTCTTGGAACCATTCATGCAATGACGTAGAATGATAACGGTTATCTGTACTTTTTCTCCTCACTAATTCTTTGTCACATATATATTATATATATATATATATATATATATATATATATATATATATATATATATATATATAAGCCTATGACACATGGTGCTGGTCTGTTCTCGCTCTCTGTTTTCAGACCGGGTCTCAGTCCTGGGTGCCAAGGGGAAGACATCAGATATGAGTCCTGTAACACACAGGTGAGGGAAGTGGGAAGTTGTGGCGGTTGTGGTGGTAGTGGTGGTAGAGGTGGTGGTGATGGAGAGAGAGAGAGAGAGAGAGAGAGAGAGAGAGAGAGAGAGAGAGAGAGAGAGAGAGAGAGAGAGAGAGAATACGTATGTGCATGATATAATATCTTTCGTGCATATTTGTATGAAAAGTGCGTGCGTATC
>CM060324.1:32590935-32610935 GCA_030674155.1 Stramonita haemastoma
AGTAAAAAAACGTCAGACTCTGTCACAGAAGATGATGTGTGTAACGCATTGCATGGCAGGCAGAGTGCTATACTCTTTCTTTCTCTGTCTTTCTCTCTCTCTCTCTGCTTCTGTGTCTGTCTGTCTCTGTCTGTCTGTCTGTCTGTCTGTCTGTCTCTCTGTCTGTCTGTTTGTCCGTCTTCCTCTCCCCCCCCCCTCTCTCTCTTTTTCTCTCTCTCCCTGTCTTTCTGTGCGTTCTCTATTTCACTCTCACTCACCTTCTCTGTTTCTGTCTCGGGATTGCAAGAAATAGAAAGAACAAAAATAGAAAAAGTGATAAAAGCACGAAAAAAGGGACAAAAATAATAGAAAAAAAAACAAAAGAAAGAAAAGACAGAAAAAAAAGGAAAAAAAAAAGGAAAGAAAGCGAAAACAAGGACAGAAAAGAAAGGAAAAGAAAAGAAAAAAAAAAAAGAAAGGAAGGAAGGAAGGAAGAATGAAAGAAAGAAAAAGAAAGGAAAAGAAAAGAAAAGAAAGAAAGAAAGCAAAGAAAGAAATACAGAAGGAAGGAAGGAAAGAAGACGTTCAGTAACGAATCGGCTTTCCAATCCGCTGACTGCTGTCTTTTCGATTCTCCAGTCATTTATTATCGCCATGCATGTGTTCAGTTCATCCCAAATAGAAAAATAAACAAATACTATCAAATTCACCTTTTAGATTAGCACATGAGGGATCTCTTCAGAAGAGTGAAACTGTAGCAAAAGTAATGGCAAAGAGAATCCCCCCTACACACACATGCACACACGCACGAACGCTCGCACACATATATACACATCTACACGTATACACATACACACACACGCGCGCGCGCGCGCGTGCGCGCCACACACACACACACACACACACACACACACACACACACACCAACTTATAACATCTTTTATGGCCGAAAAATGACTATATATGTTACCTCACAAGTTTTGTTTTTGAGACAGAAAAATAGGTATTCTTTTTATGTCATCCAAAACTAAAAGTTCAGCAAGTTTGATTTTTTTTCAAAAAAAGAAAAAAAGAAAAGGGAAATAAAAACTAACCCCCCCCCCCCCCCCCCCCGCGAAAAGCATTTCTAATGCTGTCATGCTGATTCTTTTCTTTCCTCCCCACTGGCTCTACCATATACAAATCATGCATGTGATTTTAAGGATTTTTATCATCTTGTTATTTTGTCGTCTTTTATTTTTAATACATACTTTGTATAGACTGAGTGGCAGGATCTTGTCATCTATGTTGAATGTGGCAGCCTGATGATGATGATGATGATGATGATGGTGATGATGATGATGGTGATAATGATGATGATGTGATGATGATGATGATGTGATGATGATGATGATGTGATGATGATGATGATGATGATGATGATGACGCTGATGATGATGATGATGATGGTGATGGTGATGGTGGTGGTGGTGGTGGTGGTGATGATGATGATGATGATGATGATGATGATGATGATGATGATGATGATGATGATGATGATGGTGATGATGACGACGACGACGACGGTGACCACCACCACCACCACCACCACCACCACCACCACCACCACCACCCACCACCACCACCTTCTTCGTCATCGCCATCCCCACTAGCAGCACCAGCAGCACCCCTATCCCTGTCATCCCAACATCCTTAATCAGTATCTTGACCATCATCATCGTTATCATTACTCCCAAGACAGTGAGTGAAGAACAGCATGGAAACTGGAACCGATAGTATCCAAGAAGGGGCTTTAAACGATAGAAGCAGACACAGAAGACCAGTTGCTGAACTTGGCTAGGACTAGAGGAAGAAGAATGATCTTTGCATGCCCACCCAGGATGTCAAAGTGTGTGAAGAAATGTGAAGCATATTGCCCTGTTATTGATACCAAAGTAAAGGTTTTTTCTTTGCTACTTTAAAATCTAACAGACCTTTAACCAAAACCTTTGCAATGAGTAAACTAGATTTAGACCTTTTGCAAACTAATTCTGCAACATCTTTTGTTTTAGATAAACGTTCCCCAAAACAACAAACAAGCAAATAGAAACAACAACAAAAAGAAGCAAGCAAACAACAGCGACAATCAAGCAAACAAACAAACAAACAACAGCAAACACCAAATCCAAACAAACAAACCAAAAACCCACTACACCCCTACAGAAAAAACCCAAACAACCCATAACCTACCCCTACCACCACCATCATCACCAACAAAACCAAACAACATCACAAAAACAAAACAACCTGCCCCATTTATATTTGAGATTTGTCGATTATCAAAAAGCCTTCGACGGCAACCAAACCCATCCTACTTTAAAGAATCTACACTACTTGTACTCCCTAAGAAACTAACCCCCTACCCCCGTATTTTATAAAGTCTATGATCATCATTTTTGTTAGATCACCCTCAACGATACGGCCAAACAAACTGCAAGTCATTTTATCTGGAATAAGACAGGGGTGAATGCTGTCACCTCTCATTATTTTTCTGGTACCGCCTGAATGGGTAACAAAATCAGCCTGTCCCTTCGGCTTCCAAAGAAACACTCACACATGAACTTGATGAACTCTTCCCAAGTCTAGCACGTAATAGTGAGTTCAAGACATGAAAAGGAAAATCTGCCCCAAAACAGCTATTGTTACTGAATGTATCTATAAACAAAAAAATGGAAGAATGAGTAAAATAAAAGCTGACCGCACCAGTCTACTATCTATCTATCTATCTATCTATCTATCTGCCTGTCTGTCTGTCTGTCTGTCTTACTACTACTACTACTACTACTACTACTACTACTACTACTACTACTAAATACTACTACTACTACTACTCTCCTACTACTACTACTACTACTACTACTCCTACTACCACTACTACTACTACTATATACTACAACATGTCATGACTATGTATTCACATTATGCAGTTACTGTCCAGTATTTAAAAAAAACACCCCCAAACGCCATATTTTCAAACATACTATTTTTTAAAAAATTCTCTCAGCCCTCTGGGAGAAGGCCAAATTCTTCACCCCGGCCCTCATACCCTGTCAAAAACCATGACGACCGCTAACTAAGAGCCACATCCATCATTATCCGTGCTTAGTGCTGGGAATACCGCAGCATCAACACGCCTGCTAACAATTACTTTGTCAGCAGCCCTCGCCAATGGCAATGTACGGTATGGTGTGTTTTGCCAATATGCCAAAGCAAGCTTCAACAACCAGGGTTTTTTCTTGTTATTTTCTGTTGGTGTGGGTTTTTTTTTTTTTAGTCACCGTGACGAATTGAAAGCAAAAAGCCCTCCCACCACGGTGGTTAGAGAATAGGAGAAAGGGGGAGGGAAGGGGGGGATGAGAGAGAGAGAGAGAGAGAGAGAGAGAGAGAGAGAGAGAGAGAGAGAGAGAGAGAGGAGAGAGAGAGAGAGAGATGAGAGAGAGAGAGAGAGAGAGGAGAGAGAGAGAGAGAGAGAGAGAGAGAAGGCAAGGCAAGGCAAGGCAAGGCAAGGCAAAATTCTTTTATTCGAGGATAATAGATAAGCACTCATGTGCTTTTTTACATCCAGTCCCCGCCCTTTCAGGGATAACATCAAGATAAAAGATAGCCTCAACTAAACAAGAACAATTATAATGATCCAATTACCAAGAGCAAAAAAACCTTAGAGAGAGGAGAGAGAGAGAGAGGAGAGAGAGAGAGAGAGAGAGAGAGAGAGAGAGAGAGAGAGAGAGAGAGAGAAGACGACAGACAGACAGACAGACAGACAGACAGACAGACAGACACACACACACACACACACACACACACACACACACACACACACACACACACACACACACACAGGCACAGGCACACAGACAGAGCGAGGGGGGAGTGATGGAGGGAGGGGGGGGGGGGGTGAGAGAGAAAGAAACAAACAGACAGATATACGGACAGACTGACAGACAGAGACAGAGAGAGCGTTAATATGTGTATGTACGCCTTTCTATCTGTGTATGTGTATAGACGTGCGCTTGTGAGCAGGCATGCGAAACTTACATGCACATCATTATGCACAAAGTAATGAACACTACAACAGTACAGAGAGCAATGCATTTGTTATAGCCCAGTGATCAAAAGACACAGGAGCGCGAGTTACCTCGGCTACCCCCCTCCATGGAAAAAGACTAACAAAAGCATACAAACAAAAAAAAACAAACAACAACAAAACAAAACAAAACCACACCAAGGAAGCGAACTTCTCCCAAACACAACAGAAAAAGCATCGAAACAATAAACCAAAGTAAACAAACATCCCCTGCATACACACGCACGCAAGCACGCACGCACGCACGCACAGACAGACACACATATACACACAGGTACACACAGACACACAGACACATACATGCACACATACATACACACATACACACATATAAACACAACAGACAACACACACACACCGTACACACACACTTACACTCACAGGACCCCCAACACACACACACACACACACATACACAAGCCTACACAAACACCTCGCCCACATACACAGACACACACGCACACTCACTTGCATACACCTACATATTCAAACACACGCCTTTACATGCCACCCAAACGCAAGTATGCATACGGGCCAGCTTTTTGTTATAAACACGTAACGTGGATGCTCATGTGCTTTTGGTTTTCTCTTTTAAAACTAATGACTAATCTCTTCCTTTTTAACTAACGTGTGGGTTAACGCAAGCAAGTGCAGAGAGAGAGAGAGAGAGAGAGAGAGAGAGAGAGAGAGAGAGAGAGGAGAGAGAGAGAGAGAGAGAGAGAGAGAGAGAGGAGAGAGAGAGAGAGAGAGAGGAGGAGAGAGAGAGAGAGAGAGAGAGAGAGAGAGAGAGAGAGAGAGAGAGAGAGGAGAGAGAGAGAGAGAGAGAGAGAGAGGAGAGAGAGAGGAGAACAGAGACAGAGACAGACAGAGAAGAGACAGAGAAGAGAGGAGAGAGGGAGAGACAGAGAGACAGAGGACAGACAGTCGAGGGGAGAGCAGAGAGAGAGGAGAGAGAGAGAGAGGAGGAGAGAGAATGAGATAAAGATAGAGATGGGAGGAATGATGAAAGAATGATGGAGAGAGGAGAGAGAGGAAGAGACAAAGAGACAGAGAGACAGACAGTAGACAGGAGGGAGAGAGAGAGGAGAACGACATTCGTCAGACTTTAAAGCCATCAGTCAGATTGGGAGGTAATGATGTACAAATATTTTTGTAAATGGACGTAAAGAAGCAAGAAGACAGTAGAAGACAGGAGACAGGCAGGGGAGAGAAGAGATGAGAGAGAGAGAGAAGGGAGAGGAGAGAAGGAAGGAGAGACGAGAGATGAGACGAGGGAGAGAGAGAGACGGGAGGAGAGAGAGAAAGAACAGAAGGAGAAGAGAGAGACAGAAGAAAGGAGAGAATAGGTAAAAGAGACATAAAATACAGAACAGCGAAAGAAGATGAGAAGACAGATATAGACTGAGACATAAACAGAAACATGAGGACGCAGAGACTAATAAGACAGACAAGAAAGCGCGAAGCGAATATTCAAACTGGATGAAGCGGCCTAAATGAAAAAAAACCACGTTGACCATATTTCATTATTTCCTTCTTCAAATCGATTTGACTTTATGACAATGGAAAGTTGTGTCTTGAATCCCATTTTGATTTCTCTCTCTCTCTCTGTCTCTGTCTCTCTCTGTCTCTGTCTCTCTTCTCTCTACACACACACGTATGCATCCACACACCCACGCACGCACGCACGCGTGCGCGCGCGCGCACACAAACACACACACACACACACTGTTGTCTAGAGGTAACACACCTGCCTAGAAAGCAAACAGTCCAGGTTCGAGCTATGTGATGCTTTGACCCCCATTTGTGCCCGAAACTTTTCCTTCATCAAATAGACCACGTGAGTGGTGGTTTGTGTACTAGTCTTTCGGATAAGACGATAAAACAATGCCCCGTGTGCGACACGCACGGATTTACCACACGTAAAAGAACCCATGGCATCAAGAGATTTATCCCTGGCTAAATTCTTTAAAAGAGTTACTGCAATAGGGTAAAAAATATACATGCACACACCAAAAGGAAAAAAATAATCAGAACAGGTGGCGCGTTCTCTCCACACAGACAGCAGTGCGAATTTTTTCCTGAGAAAACTGCTGTGACTTCAAGTGATGTACAATACAATACAATACATACAATACAATACAATACAATACAATACAATACAATACAATACAAACAATACAATACAATACAATACAAACACAACACAACAACAACAAACACAACACAACACAACACAACACAACCAACACAACACAACACAATACAATACAATTACAATACAATACAATACAATACAATACAATACAAGATAATGCAATTTCACATAAAAACAACAAAAACTTACGCGACCCGTGACGTCAACACATCCCAGCTTGCATTCTCTTCCGAGTCGAAGACGTTTCCGTTTCCGCCACAAACCGCCATAACCAGAAGCGCTTGCAGCCCGCTTTCTTTGACATCATAGTACCACTTCACGCTGTATCCGTTGCACGTCCCGGTCCTCTCTCTCCGCACATACGGCTGAAAGGAGAATATAAAATTATGAATATTTTTTTTTTAAAGATGCTGGAAGATTTCAATGAGATATTAAAGTAGGTAATTAAGAATATGATTAATAACAGTTTGAATGTAATATTTTTCATGAATATGTCAGTATGTACGAGCACGTACTTACAAAACAAATGCACATTTTATTTATTTATTTACTTATTTATAAATAAATTTGTATGCGTACGCATATATTTACAAATCTGAAGTGGGCCAAACAATCTGGGCACAGTGTTTATGGTGACATCTTTTTTATAGTTCCCATCATTGATCCTTTCTTCATCTAAGACAACTGCCTTTAAAAACACTTCTGTGAAGGATATTTCTGCATGTTTGACCATTTTCAAACTGCCCCCTGTAAGTCTGAGAATCTGTCTGTTTGCCTCTCTGTTTCGTCACTCATACTTTGACACAGAAATGCATATGAATGCAGGATCCTGTGTGCATATGTCCATGATATCTCTCTCTCTCTCACTCTCTCTCACTCTTCTCTCTCTCAGGTACATACGCGTAATGTGTGCAAGCACACGCACACAGGCATACTTGCATACACACAACACACACACACACACACACACACACACACACACACACACACACACACAACACACACAAACAAACACACAAACAATAGTATAAAAACATATGCCAAAAATAAAGAACTTTTACATAGACATACAAACACACAAACACACAAACACGCACACACACACACACACACACACACACACACACACACACACACACACACACACCACACACACACATGCGTACCCGCGCAAAAAGTTTCTGGTCTCACAGCTAGGTGTTGTCAGTGGAAGTGACATATCGCAAATTGAAAGATAAGTGATGAAAAGGAAAGGAAAAATATACACTCCCCTAAAAAATCCCAAACAAACAAAACAAAACAAAACTAGTGGAACAGGGGTGTTGTTGATTGTGTGGTGTGTGGTGTGGGGGGGGGGGGGGGGGGTGGACACTAAGATTGTTTTTTTGCTGTATGATAAGCAATCTCTGTGTGTGTGTGTGTGTGTGTGTGTGTGTGTGTGTGTGTGTGTGTGTGTGTGTGTGTGTGTGTGTGTGTGTGTTGTGTGTGTGTTGTTGTGTGTGTGTGTTGTGTGTGTGTGTGTTTGTGTGTGTGTGCATGTGTGTGTGAGCGTGTGAGCGTGTGTGTGTGTGCGCGTGCGTGTTTGTGCGTGTATGTGTGTGTATGCACGTGCGTGTGTACGTGGATAATCAGTGCACATGCTTGCATGTGTGCAGTTCATGCATGTGTGAATCTGTGTGTCCCTGTACGCACACACACACACATTCAAGCCTTAACCCACGCCTGTGGATGCATGGCATTGAAGGAATAAAATGGCACCGAATGAATAAAAACACGAACTGGGTCAGACAGTCTGGAGCGCCATGTTTTGTGGCGACATCTCAGTCTAGTTCCCAGCGCTGACCCCTTTACATCAAAGATATCTACCGTCAGTGAAAACAGCCGTGAAGGATCTGTCCACACGTTTTATTATCGTCACCTCTGCCCCTGTACTGTCTGCCGTCTGAGAATCTGAACTGCCTGTCGGTCTGTTTATCTCTTTTCCCCTAAACACAGAGACTAGAGAGACACAGACATAAACACGTACATATAAACGCAGAAGCGTTCGTGGATATGCTCATGAAATATCTTTCCTACCTATTCATACACACATGCGCGCGTGTGCGCGCGCGCCTAGACTGAAATAGAATGAGAGCATAAGCATGTCCCATTTAGGTAGTTGTTTGTAAACCAAGCCTTCTTGCATGATTTAGAAAACATGAGTATCGGGGTTTCTTGAGAAAGAAAGACTTTTAGAAAGGCAGTGGGAAACCAAAAAAACCAAATGCTTGGGCAGGGAAACCTCTGCAGCAGTGTTTTGGGGCAAGCACTGGTAAACAAATCATAAGTTAAAAGGACGAAAACTGGACTCGTGGTATTGTCTGAACAATGGCTTCCATACAGGAAACAAAGATGCCCTTGAAGATGCGAAGTTAGTATTGGGGTATACGTGTAAGCCTTGTGTATGTTTAAAAGTTTGAGTAATTCTTCGTTTCGGAATGTAAAAGACTACATTATAGAAAAAAAAAAAAAAAGACAACAACAAAAACTGACCACCCCCCCTCCCTCTAACAAAATTTGAGGAATCTTGTAGTCGTGTCCAAACAGGACGCAATGTCATACTTTTTAAATACACATACTTGTGTAAGTGCAAAAAGCGCAAAAAATGTTTTGGCCTGTTTCTTTATTACCCAATTAACCTTCCACCATCACCTATCTAGTAGTCTAGAGGACCATCGGGCCACCATTGACTATTTTGAAACAAGCTTCCCCCACTCCTTGCTGAGAAACAAAACCTTAATCATTTTTTGGTGTGTGAAGCAAGTTCAAATCAGCCTTTGTCAGAACCTGTGATACAGATGTAAAGACTGTGTTGGAGAAGACCATTTGGTAATTTAGGAGTGATTTAGAAAAGGAAAACAGATGTTGGACTGTTTTAGCAGTAGGCTAAGAAAGAAGAATGAAGGCAGAGGGAGTATGACTCAGGATCCAAATGTGTTTAGTTCATGGTTTTTTTTCTATAAACTCGCACAGAAAAGAGAGTTGTTTTGTTATCTTTTTTTTATCTTGGACAGAGATATCTTTCTTTAAGTTTCCAATCGCAAGATTTCAATATCTGCAAGCTCGATTCTATGCTACGTATCACATCATTTTATTATATATATATATATATATTTTTTTTTTTATATGTCAGTATGATTAATGAAGTGTAGGAGTGGGTTAAGTTTATTACTACCTTTTAAAGTTTCGTTCATAACTTTGTGAGTCCATAATAATGCACCTATTCTTCCTTATATTAATGTGTAAGCACGTGCGCATGCACCTGTGTATTTATATGCTTATTGAACTTTTTTATTTCGAGTATAAGAGAATAATCTCTCATGCTCTTTTCTTTTTTTACCTCTACATCCTGTGTGCAAGCAGTTTTGTACATTTTGTCATGCATTCCCACCGGCACACAACGGCCTGCGCTTTTAAAAGACGGAACAGGTTTTAATGTGTGCGCAAGATATTCCGTATATGCATGATGCGCTTTCTTGCATGTTTGTCTACGTCTATAATATGTACGCGTGCACACGCGTACACGGGTGCACGAGCGGGTACAAACATGGACATAAATATCAGTACTAAACAACCTTGCGAGCACTACTAGTGTCAGACGGTGCACAGGAAAATATCTACCACCTTTAAAAGAAAAGTAGAAAAAAGCAATTTAGCCTCAGACACGTTCAGACAACACCAACAACTAACCCTACCATCACACCAACAAAATTTGATTCAACACCTGCAGACGACACACACACGCACGCACGCACGCACACACGCACACACACACACACACACACACACTCACACACACACACACACACACACACACACACACACACACACACCAAAACACACCAAAACACACACAACACACAACACACACAACACAACACTACACACAACACAAACACACACACCACACACACACACACACACACACACAACAACACACACACAACACACACACACACACACACACACACAACAAACACACACACCCCACCACACACACATACACCACACACAGACACACACACACAACACACACACACACACACACACACACACACACACACACACACACACACACACAACAACACACAACACCACACACAAACACCACACACAAACACACACACACAACAACACAAGACACCACACAAACAACCTCATGCTACGAAACAATCAGAGTGCGGTAAAGAATTCCAAAGGATCGGCACAGTGAGATCGACAAGGTCAAGTGAAAAAGTTTATAGCTTGTGCAACACCCACACCCTTGTAGGCCTGTTGCATCAGATTCTCACAACCCTGAAAGCAATAAGTCTGGGGAGAGCTAGAGGAGGGAGTAAATGGGGAGCCAGGGAGAACGTGATGAAGTGAGGATGGGTGGAAGGTTGGGAAAGGACAGGAGGAGGGGGGTGGGGTGTGGGTGAGGGGGGGGGGGGGGGGTAAACGTATGGGTTCGTAAGCTAGAGTGTATAGGTGTGCGATCACTGTTAGAAACAAAATGTGTTTGTTTTTTTTCACTCCTGCATTGTGGCCAACTTTTCTCTCTAAAACCTGGTGAGGTGACCACAGGTTCAATAGCGTACACTAAGAATAATTTTGGAAAACAATAACATTTGAAGTAGAACTACGGTTTTGAAATTCAGACTTTCAAAACTTTTAAGAATTCAGGTGAGAAATAATTCATTTTCCAGATTAATTCAAGACTGAATTAAAAGTACGTGATAGATATTTCATAGTTATGAATCATTTAACAAGAGAGCACTACTGCCACTTGACACCAAGATGAAAATAATTTCTTTTTTTTGTGTGTGGAAATACCTTAAAATTCATTTTTCTCTCTGAGCAAATTAACTTGCACCTGACTGATATAAACTTCTGGAAAAAAAACAAAGAAATAAGCAGGCAAAGAAAAGTACAAAGAATTTGAAAGCAAAATCGTACAAATAGAAAAAACAACATATTTTACATATTTTACCTGGATCAAAATCTAAAGTGGCGGCGGAGGAAGGAACGGAACATCCGGCGTAGTTAGGTCCCTTGGCAGCTACGTCAGTTCCGGGACAACAGCCGTAGTAACTCTGCTCACAGTTCTTTCGGGGCTGCACAGTATTTCAGTATACGTGTGTATGCATGCATGTAGGCATGTGTATATGCACGCATTTCAGTTCATGAACAAATAGACCATGATCTAGGAGAGGGAAACCTCCCCACCCCTGGGGGGGATTTTTCACTTTGTTTTTCTGAAAGCTTATGATGTTGGTAGAAACATTTGACATGTTACCCTCTGGGATACAGGTTATTTCAGGAGTGAGAGGTGTATCAACAGTGCATTTTCCCCTCTTTGCGCCCTATATTTAGGTTTTTGGGGTAGGGATGTTCACGCTGCGATTATTGCACAAAATCTGGCTTAACTTCTCATAATTTTATTGTGAATAGCATCTAGTATAATTTTCCCGATTATATAGGCACAGTTTTTTGCTGACATATTTAAAACAAAACTACAGTGATGACTTTAATGCGCGGCCGTCCGAACCGCACGCAGCTGAAATCTGTCTTACCACTCAACCACAGCCGAGCGCTGTTCCGTTCTCTCACTGTCAGTTGAGCGGCACTTTCTCATCTCACGCCTTGTGTGTCCGGTGCCAGAAATGTATCCAACTATCAGTATGTTTCCACAAAGTATGCACAAATAAGTCTAGATCAAGATGTTATTATTGATCAGAGAATGTCTGTAACACACAGTAAGTACTGCAACAACCATAAGTATCATTAACGAGGAGGATGCGTTAACCACAGGGCTTTGAGTCTATGATTTTTTTGAGTTTTTTTTTTTTATCCTCAAGAAATTACACATAATATGCAGATCAGTCGCGTGCACACGCACGCGTGTAACACACACACACACACACACACCACACACACACACACACACACACACACACACACACACACAACACACACCACAGCACATTCAAGTGACACACGATAACATACATCTAAAAATAGAACAAGGCGTGGTCATAATTCGTTGTTCTTTTCAGTTCCGCGTCCTCCACCACAAACGTTGGGGATAAGGCAAACTGTTGAGTAGTACTTTTAGTATCCATTTTAACCATCATGTTTCAGGTCATTTTATTTTATTTATTTTTATTTTTATTTTATTCTTTTATATCGAGGATAATGGAATAGCCACTCATGTGCTTTTTTCATCCAGTCCCCGTGTGTATGCAGTTGTGTAAATATTTTCATCTGTTCCCACCCGCACACAATGGCCTACTCTTACGAAAAGCGGAACATGATTTAACGTGTGCGTAAGACGTTCTGGGTACGTTCGCACACAGGGCCTCGGTTTACAGTCTCATCCGAAAGACTTTTGAGGAGAGTGGAGTCACTGGCAAGTGTGCAGTCTCTCACTGAAAGTGTATTTCATCTTCCCCATGTGACGTTTCCTGTATAAAATGAACATTTCAACATGACAGATGAACATCCAGTGACCTTCAAAAGTACACTTAAGTGCAAAAGAAAAACTTCCAGGGGTGGGAGAACTTGTATAATTCATTTCCAAAATAACAGAAAAGACTATAACTCCACTAACTGAAGAAAGCACAAAAAAACCCTATTTAAAAGTCTCTTCACTTGAGACGTTCTTCAGATGTGGCATGTCATAGACTAGATGAGATTTGTAATTGTATTCCAGGAGACCTTGACTTTACACGCCATGGTTATCACAGAAGCTGTTATGCACAGTTTACAAGTGTGAAATTTGCCAGGAAAAGAAAGCGTGAGACAGGTAGTGAAGAGGTTGCAGAACCATCAAAACCTAAAGGACTGTCGCTACTTCAGGCCAATTGCTTCCAAAAGACAGTTGCATTTTTTGCAAGAAGAAATTCAAAAGAAAGTTTCAAAAGGGGTTCCATGTTTTGGAAAACTTGTAAAATGTATCACCAAGACTGCAGAACAGTCTATACAGGATGCAGCCAAAACTAAACAAGATGACATTTTCACTCATTATCAAGATGCAGATCTTGTAGCACGTGAAGCTCACTATCACGAAGGTTGTAGAAAAGACTATCTGAGATGTGAAGACAGGCATGCTGAAACATCAACAGACCAGAAAACTACTGAGCGGCTACAGGCATACGAGAGGGCATTTGAGTACATATGCGAGTATGATGAAAATGCAATAATCAGAGGGTCACAGGTGGAGAGAATGACCATGCTAGGTGAGAAGTACTGTGAATACATGCAACAACATTCTCCTGACTTCTACAACCCAGGATACAAGACTTACAAACTGAAAGAAAAAAATAATGAGACATTTTGGCTTCAGAATTCAATTCTGGGCTCCGAACCACCGCAGTGATCTTGTTTATTGTGATGAGCTTGCCCAGGGTCAGGCAGTTGAGACAGCATTTGTGTCAGCAGCTTCAGAAGAAAGACGTCTTGAGGAATCTGCATATGTTCTTCGCCGATACATTATGGATGCTTTCAGGGCAACACCTGATATGCCATGGCCTCCTTCTGCAGAATTTCTTCAGTCTGATGCTGTTAAACCTCAGATATTTTCACAGACTTTCTAAAAACACTGCTATCTGGAAAGAGTAGTTCTATGGAGCAACCCAAAACCACCAGATTGGCATCCTTAATTGCCCAGGACATATGCTAATCTGTGACAGGAAGGAAGTGGAAAATGCCTAAACATGTTTTGCTTGGAATGTCTGTCAGACATGTAACTGGCAGCTCTGAAATCATAAGTCTGTTGAATAGGTTTGGTCATGTTGCTGGATACAAAACCTTTGTGCGACTTGAGACTGCTATGGCCAATTCTGTACTTCAGTGCGCAAGTCTTCTTCCTTCAACAGTGAGTTTGACAGAGAACAAGGTTATCCGTTTTTGCTGGGATAACTTTGACCTGAATGAAGAAACTCCATCAGGAGCCAACACCACCCACTCCACTCATGGCATTGTCATTCAAGAGGTTACTGGGGACTCAATGCCTGACACTTTTCTGTCTCAGACAGAACCTCCTCCTCATTATCAGGACCGCCAATGCTCAGTGCAGTATGAGCCACATGATGTTCCTCCATGCTTTGCAAAAGTAAAGGCAGAACCTAAGTTGCATGTTGTGGAAACTCATTTCTCAAACACAGAGGCAGTCTACAAAGCTCAACTTGCTGATTTTTGGTGTGTTTTTTTTTCTCCAGATTCTAGGCCACAAATGGAAGCCAACTTGTCCCTGGATGGGGAGGGTGGGTATCACTCACAGGAGAAGGGACAGAAAAGAAGCAGTCTACTGTGGACTATATGGCACCCATCCACCACCTTGTCACTGAACATAATAATAATAATGATAATGATGATGATGATGATGATAATAATAATAATAATAATAATAATAATAATAATACATGGAACTTGTATAGCGCTATATCTTGTAAAAACAAATCAAAGCGCTTGCATTTGACCTACACAACACACAAGCAATCAACAGCAATTTACAGTTTTAACAAATTCAAATGTACACTCACTCACTCGCATGCACACACACACACACACACGCACGCAGCATGGGCGCACACACACACACCTATAAACGTTATACACTTTGGCAGGTAGATGTTGAAGGCAGGACAGGATTGTACGGCGTTTTCATTTCAATTTTCTGTTTTGTTTTTAAAATAGGGGACAGGCGTTCCTTGTGCAGTGGTGACATTAACATATGTTGATAGCCTGTTTAATACCCTTTATTTTGGTACCAAATTTGATATGAATGTGTAAGAATATATTTATATGTAACAGAGTGCAGATATTTAATCTGCCGCGACTCTGTACAACTTCTCGGCGACGACAGCACGGTCAGACAGTGGGAATGTGGCCTCTATAAAGAGGCTGCATAAATACTACATTTCCCATCGCCACTTTGTAACAGAGTGCAGATATTTGATCTGCCGCGACTCTGTACAACTTCTCGGCGACGACAGCACGGTCACACAGTGGGAATGTGGCCTCTAAAAAGAGGCTGCATAAATACTACATTTTACCGCTACGGGCAAAGTGCATGCAGAGGACGGTTTTCGACCAACCCCCAACGATACAGAACATCGCACAATTCACAGGTGTTGATCTAAATTTAGATCCACAACGCTGCGATTGGCTGTTCCCATCTCCCATCGCATGGGAAGTAATCTAATTACCGCCCTGCCACATCCACCACCGCTGACTTTGTGCCGCGTCCCGAGGCATAGTGGGTACTGACCAGCGTATTTGATGCTAAGATCAGTAGCACCAAGTTCTTTCCATCCTGCTCGCAGCGCCACTTTGTAACAGAGTGCAGATATTTAATCTGCCGCGACTCTGTACAACTTCTCGGCGACGACAGCACGGTCAGACAGTGGGAATGTGGCCTCTATAAAGAGGCTGCATAAATACTACATTTTACCGCTATGGGCAAAGTGCATGCAGAGGATGGCTTTCGACCAACCCCCAACGATACAGAACATCGCATAATTCACAGGTGTTGATCTAAATTTAGATCCACAACGCTGGGATTGGCTGTTCCCATCGCATGGGAAGTAATGTAATTACCGCCCTGCCACATATATAAATAATGTAAATTAACCTCACCCCCTAAATATTTTCCTTCTGAAGGGTTACCATATTGAATTGCTTGTATATCCTGAAATAACCTGGTTACATGAGGGTAACATATACCATAAAACGTTAAAATAAACAAAGTTTCAGAAAAATGCACCCATAAATCCCCCCCAGGGGGGGGGAGGGGGGTCTACGGAGGGACCAAGGTCTAAAACTCGCGCAGACAAATACAAACTTACACACGCATGTCTAAATTGTAATGCAATACAGTGAACAAACACACACATGCACATACATACATGCGCGCGCACACACACACATACACACACATGCGCACGCACACACACACATACACACACGCGCGCGAGCGCACGCACACACATACACACACACGTGAGCACACACATAAATCGTTAAATGGCTCGAGTTTGGAAGAATTGAGCTCAGGCTAGGTGACTTGTTGACAACTTCACTATCTCAACAAAAAATATAAAAGAAGAATAAGAAATGGCAGTGTGTGCATTACCACAAATATACAATCTAAAGCCCAATAATTAAAAAAAACCCACACATCCAAAACAAGCAAGCAAACAAAAAGGAAACAAAACTAACAAGCCAGCCAAACAACCAACTAAGAACTCAACCAATCAAAAAAGATCACATTTCAAAAATGCAAAGATATCCCATTTCATACAACAAAACAAACATATTTTTCATCAATCATTACTTTAGATTTCATATAAAATCACATTTTCTAAGCAGAGCTAAAAACAAAATAAAACAAACAACACACCCCCAAACCCCTAAACCACACAAAACTCACAGCATATCAATAATAATGATAATAATAATAATAATAATAATAATAATAATAATAATAATAATAATAATAATAATAATAATAAAATAACAACAACAACAACAACAAAAACAAAAACAACAACAATACATGAATTTATATAGCGCTATATCTTTCAAAAACAAACCAAAGCGCTTGTACTCGACCCACACAAGACACAAGCAATCAATAACAATCAATAATTTTAGCAATTTCGAATGTACATACACACACACACACACACACACACACACACACACACACACACACACCACACACACACACACAACACACACACACACACACACACACACAACACAAACACACACACACAAACACACACATATATACACACACACGCGCGCCCGCTAACAACTACTAACACCTTTCACCCTCACACACTCTCACCTCACGCTCACGGCAACCCTCCTGGCGAGGGCCCCGCGCTGCAGTAACCCCATCAGCCAGCATCCATACTGGGAACGCTGGCAGGCTGCCTCTCTGTGTTGCTGTTGCTGTTGTGTGTCGTTGATCGGTTATCTGGTCGTTGTCATTGATCTCGTTGTCACTGACCCTGGGCATCCTGCTTTGTTAGGTCCAGTGGCTTTGGTCACTCCGTCCGCACAGCAACCGAATCTGGATCTGGATTTGGATGGATAGATGAGTGGATGTGTACGTGGATGGATGTGAATGGGTAATGGGGATGGATGGATGGTGGATGGATGGATGGATGGATGGATGGATGATGATGGATGGATGGATGGATGGATGGATGATGGATGGAGATGGATGGATGGGTGGTATGGTGTGGAGGTTGGATGGATGGATAGATGGAGATGCAGGGATATATTTTTGGTGTGGTTCATATTGGTGTTGGTTTTTGGTTTGAAGAAAATTTGTTTCAAAAATTATACATATTTGCAGAAGAGCATCGACAAGCAAATCTTATAGTATCTCAATAGCATTGTAAGCATCGACAAGTCAAAGGCTTCTACTTTAGGTATCAAGATGTTCTGCGTTTTTTTAGTGTTTTGTACAGGTGATTGTTTAAAGTCTCTTCAACACAACAAAGCTACTCTTTCAAAAAAAAATGTAGTAATGAAACAAAGAGGACAAAGCTCTGAATTCTTCGATACACACCCGTTACAGCCACAGTAAAGAACAGATCATCACATACAACAAAACACATTAAAACACACACAAAAAACACACATGCAAACAAGAACAAACAAACAAAAAGCAAAAAGTCCTCAACCAACGCGAAACACACAGGGCAGGATTCGAACACCAACCTGTGACAGTGGTCCTCAGACGAAGAATCCACCACACTGGGGCACCCTTCGTTGTTGGGGCCTCGAGCCGCCGTCACTCCATCCGGGCAACAGCCGTGCACACGTGACCTGCAGTCCCCGGATGATGAGGAATCGCCTGGTGCTTCGTCTGCACACAAAAACGCATAATAATCAACAATCAAGAAAGTTATCCTTTGCGCCTCCTGGGGCCATATAAAGAGCTCCTGACTTCACGCAAACTGAAGTGGTACGAGCACGTCACACAAACATCTGGACTGGCCGAAACTGTCCTAAAGGAACAACAGTACAAGAAAGGAGACCAAGAGGCCGACAGAGGAAGCGACAGGAAGACATTATCAGAGAGTAAACTGGCCTGAATGGAGCAACTTGCTAAGGAAAGCTGAAAACCGCCAGGAGGAGTGAAGGAGGCTGGTTGCCAAAATCTTCTGTGATGCCCTAACGGTCTTCTAGACTATGGAATAGGTGATGTGGGGGTAAAGGAAGGGACTAAAGAATGTACACCAGTGCCGGAAGAAAATATTAATTCACCGGAATTCAGATTGAGCAATTACTGACAAACTCAAAATTGGCAATAAGCAAATCAAGTAACACTTGATGTCGAGCCTTTCTAAGTAAGAGAAATTTATCGAAATTTTGACACATTACCTACCCTGTTTTAACATATTACAGAAATTCAAAATATATCGTGCACACACACACACACACACACACACACACACACAACACAAAAAAAAATTATATATATATATATATATATATATATACACACGCGCGCGCGCGCACGCACGCACGCACGCGCACGCGACCTTAAACCATTATCTGCCCCAGAAATGTTCCCAAATGACACTTTTCACGCATTCTTTCTCGTTTAACATATTTTCCAAAATGCCAGCTTTTTTATAGTGTGACATATTCATGATAGCTGCAGCTGAACGCTAAGTGAGAGGCAGATAGCTTAAAGAGAAAATCCACAGTTGCTTGACGTATGAGGCAGTCAGGGTGCTCTATTGCACCGATCTTTAGTCATACGCAGGTGTTAGTGTTATTATTAATGTCCGCATACATACACAGATAAACAGACAAACATACAGGCACAGGCACACAGACACAGAGAGAAAGACACACACCACACCACACACACACACACACACACACACACACACACACACACACACACACACATACACACATGCAGGCGCGTGTGCGCACGCGTGACTTGCGCACAAAATGACGAGTGAACACGCAACGATTTAACCACCGGACTATCCCCTGTGTTTGTTGATGTGTGCGTGCGCGCGCGCGCGCGCGCGCGCGCGTGTGTGTGTGTGTGTGTGTGTGTGTGTGTGTGTGTGTGTGCGTGCGTGCGTGCGTGCTGCGTGCGTTTGGTGTTTGTTTATAGCGCAATAGAGAAGGGAGCAAGATGTTTGATAAACAAGTCAGAGTGGAGACAGTTTTGCTATAAATAATTATATTCATCACCCTTAGCCGAGTTTGCTCCACCTGTATTTCAGGTTTACTGCTTTTTGTTTTTCTTCTTCTTCTTCTTTTCTTGCAGTGAATTTGAAACCCAGTTTATCCAACCTCTTGAAATCATTTCCCGGCTCTCTCTCACCGTGTCTCTGTCTATAGCCTTCTCTGCCTCTGTTTCTCTCTCTATCCCTATCTGTCTCTCTGTTTTGTCTATATATTTTTTTTTCTTTTCTCTACTTCTGTCCTCGTCTAAACCTCTGTGTTTTGATTTCTCTCTCTGTCCTCTTTTCTCTGTTTGTATCCCTCTTGACTCTCTGCAACCGTCTATATCCCTATCTGTCTCTGTCCTCTGCTATAGCCCTCTCTGCGCTGTCCAGTGTCTATGTGTCTTCTGAATGTATCTCTATGTCTCTCTGTGTCTGTCTGGCTGTCTATCTGTCTGCTGTTGTCTGTCTTCTCTCTATGCTGTCTGTCTGTCTCTCTCTCTCTCTC
>CM060324.1:32630935-32653435 GCA_030674155.1 Stramonita haemastoma
GGGCAGTTAGAGATAGGAGGAAGAAGCTACAGAGAGGGAGAGAGATGGGGGGGAGAGAGAGAGAGAGGGAGAGGAGAGAGAGAGAGAGAGAGAGATGAGAGAGAGGAGAGAGAGAGAGAGAGAGAGAGAGGAACAGAGAGAGAGAGAGACAGAGACAGACAGAGACATACACAGAGACAGACAGACAAACAGAAGACAGACAGACAGACAGAAGACGACAGACAGACAGACAGACAGACAGACAGACAGACAGACAGACAGACAGACAGACAGACAGACGAGACAGACAGACAGAAGAAGACAGAAGAGAGAGGAGAGAGAGAGAGAGAGAGAGGAGAGAGAGAGAGAGAGAGAGAGAGAGAGGAGAGAGAGGAGAGAGAGAGAGAGAGAGAGAGAGAGAGGAGAGGAGAGAGAGGAGAGAGAGAAGCAAGATGAGTAATCAAAGCAAAGAAAGCCTGAAAGAGAAAAAAAGAAAGAAGAAAAGGAGGACGAAGAGATGCTGTTGTTGTTCTCGTTGTTGTAGAAGAAGTATTAGTAGGAGCTGCGGTAGCAGCAGCAGCAGCAGCAGCAACAGCAGCAACAGTAGCAGCAACAGCATTAGCAACAACAGCAGTAGCACAGAAGTAGATTCGACAGCCACTCAATCAGCAGCAACAACAACAACAGTTACATCAGTGGCAACAGCATGAACACAGACAGTGGTAATATCATTAAAAAAACTACAACAACAAACAGTTATATCACCAGCAGCAGTATCTACCAAAGGATGACTATAACCACCTCCAGCGAATAAAACAACAACGCTGCTATCGTCAAGTGAATATCAAAGCAAGGAACTATACACCCGACTTCTTTCACCACTAGCATCAAATTTCAAGCGGAATAAACTGACGCTGATGTTTTAACCATCCAAGAAACAGACTCAAATTTTCGCTGACTTCTCCAGCCTGTACTGACGAAAAGTCATGGACAAAACCTTTACGAAAATACCCACAAATAAAGAAAAAGAAAACAAACATATACACACACACACGCGCGCACACGCTCGCATGCACGCGTGCAAGCACGCAAGCACACACACACAAACACATACACACACCACACACACACACACATACACACTACACACACACACACACTACACACACACATCTCCTTTCTTTTTCTCCCCTCGTATAATATTTCTGAGAGTAAACAGACGTTACGTCGAAGATAACAACAACAAAAACAACAAAAACAACAACACAGACAGACAGACAGACACACAGACACAGACAGACAGACACACACACACACACACACACAAACACACACACACACACACACACACACACACACACACACACACACACACACACACACACACACACACACACACACACACACACACACACACGAATTCATACAATTTGTGCGTCTCTCTATAAGACCAGCGTCCCCTCCCCTTTTTGAACAAAAAAAAATCCCTGCCTACATGATTATGCCTTTGCTTTTCCCTAAGAATGATATTAATTTTTTCCTACAAAATGTGTTCAGGGACAATTCTTTTGTTGCTGTGATTCTTTTGCATGTGTTGCAAACAGGATCTCAGCTTTTCGTCTCATCCGAAAAGCTAGCACACAGTCCACCACTCAAGGTCTAGTGGGTGGGTGAAAAGTTCAGATTCCATAATCCCCTCCCTGCCAGACAGTATTTCTGTCGGGTTATTTCTCCTGTTCTCGGCCTGACCCCCCCACCCTCCCCGTCTCTGTCTCTGTCTCTGTCTCTGTCTCTCTCTCTCTCAAAATTCAAGTTCTATTGCGATTTATTTATCATGCAATTAAAAAAAGACGTAAGATAAATTTTTAGACATTCTTTTCATGCTGATGCGTACCAGATGCCTGTAAAACGTTGTGGTCTAGTAATATTGTCATGTGCATTTGTTTCAACAGCAAATATCCATGTCATGGCTGATGTGTTATGCTTGTTTTCATAGTTATTGTGTCGTTGTCACTTTCATTATAGGCTAATATTGGTAGTAGTATGTTTGCAGCACTTGCCATGTGCCCTTTCCCTAAGCCCAATTTGCTTTTGTATTGTGGCCTATGGCCGACATATGGTAAAAGTCTGAAGTCTGAACTCTCTCTCTCTCTCTCTCTCTCTCTCTCTCTCTCTCTCTCTCTCTCTCTCTCTCTCTCTCTCTCTCTCTCTGCCTCTCTCTCTGCCTCTCTCTCTCTCTCTGTTCTCTTCTCTTCTCCTCTCTTCTCCTCTCTTCTCCTCTCTTCTCTTTCTCTCTCTCTTCTCTTCTCTTCTCTTCTCTTCTCTTCTCTTCTCTTCTCTTCTCCTCTCTCTCCTCTCCTCTCCTCTCTCTCCTCTCTCTCTCTCTCTCTCTCTCTCTCTCTCTCTCTCTCTCTCTCTCTCTCTCTTTATTTAGAAAATAATGACAAATATATGTGGTATAGTTCCTTCAAAAGTGTCTTTCAAACAGAAAGATATCTGTCTTTTATAACCAACAGATGGTACAAGATCAGTCTCAGTAGATTTCGGCTAAGAGTCAGTGGCCTTAAAAATTGTAAGTATTGGTTTTCAAGTGAAGATAACTCTAACGATAATATATGCCCTTCATGCCGAAATGCCACAGAAGACGAATTTCACTTTCTTTTCGATTGTATGGCCTATTCTGATAAACGCAGAAACTGTGAGGCGCTAAGTGTGTTTAAAGGCATTGCTGATATGAATTCTGTTTCAAATATTCTATTTGTCAGCAGTAAAGAGAAAATAGAAAGTCTAGCTAAATTCATTGGAGAAGCAATGAATATTAGGAAAAAGATAACGGAACTGAGTAACTAGTCCTTAGATGGTCCTTTATTGATTCTGTTAAAGTGTGTGTGTGTGTGTGGGGGGGGGGGGGGGGAGGGAGAGAGAGAGTGTGTGTGTGTGTGTGTGTGTGCGTGTGTGTGTGTGTGTGTGTGTGTGTGTGTGTGTGTGTGTGTGTGTGTGTGTGTGTGTGTGTGACCTGTGTGGCAATTAGAATGTGCAGTAGCATAATGTAAGTGCGAAGTGAGAGGAAAATTTGAAAAATGTTATTATGTTACACAAATTCATCTGAACTTGTTATTCCCCCTTGTCTACAGGGCTGTAATGCTGTATGGACAATAAAACTGTGTCAGTGTCAGTGTCAGTGTCAGTCTCTCTCTCTCTCTCTCTCTCTCTCTCTCTCTCTCTCTCTCTCTCTCTCTCTCTCTCTCTCTCTCTCTCTCTCTCTCTCTCCCCTCTCTCACTCCCCTCTCTTCTCTCCTCTCTTCTCTCCTCTCCCTTCATCTCCCCCCATCCCCCTTGGTGTCCTCTCCCACCTCTCACACCATCTGCTGTCCCATAGAGATTCAAGGCGCGGTCACGTATCAGCTGCATTCATCTGGTCGCGCAGCGTGACCCATGGCGGAGGGTCAATGTGACATCTGATAGCACTTTCCAATTTCTAAAAGCTTAACACCGGTGAGAGAAAGAGAGAGATGGAGAGAGATGGAGAGAGATGGAGAGAGAGAGAGAGAGAGAGAGAGAGAGAGAGAGAGAGAGAGAGAGAGAGAGAGAGAGAGAGAGAGAGAGAGAGAGAGAGAGGAGAGAGAGAGAGAGATTTTATTTATTCTTTTATATCGAGGATAACAGAATAAGCAATCATGTGCTTTTTTTCATCCGGTCCCCGTGTGTATGCAGTTTTGTGCAAATATTGTCATCTGTTCCCACCGGCACACGATGGTCTACTCTTACGAAAAGCGGAACAGGATTTAACGTGTGCACAAGATGTTCTGCGTGCGTTCGCACACGGGGCCTCGGTTTAAAGGCTCATCCGAAGGACTTTTGGGGAGAGTGGAGTCAGCACTGATGTTAAGAGCGAGAGAGAGAGACAGAGACAGAGACAGAGACAGAGACAGACAGACAGAGACAGAGAGAGAGAGAGAGAGAGAGAGAGAGGAGAGAGAGAGAGAGAGAGAGAGAGAGAGAGAGAGAGAGAGAGAGCGCCAAGAGACAGGCAAACGAACAGATAAACACTCACTCACAACATAGCACGCACACACACACACACACACACACACACACACACACACACACACACACACACACACACACACACACACACACACACACACATACAAACCCATCCACACCCATCCACACACATCCACACACACGCACACGCACACACACACACACACACACACACACACACACACACAGAAGTTGGAGGCAGGTGCTCGGCACAGCAGTAAGAAAGCAAGGGATGGAGGTGGTTGGGGAATTACAGAGTCTGAACAGACAGAGACAGTGAAAGCAAGAACAAAGCAGGGGGAAGGCATTGCAGATAGCGAGCTACACCTACCAACAGATCAAGACGGCCCACATTGAAACAGGCTTCAAAGAAACACCAACCAGTAAAATCCTTTCCTGTTACTAAAGGTGTACGTATTTATACAGAAATACACTCCCCCATGGGGATGTTGGGGGGTCTGTTAGTATAAATAACATCTCCATCTTCTGGAAGATCTGTGCTAGAAATGTCCTCTTTTCCATCACGCTTTGTTTTTTGCCTTGTTCCCTTTCTTCCTGTTACCTCATGCTTGTCTATTTTCTGCCTTATTGGTCTATTCTCCTCCCTTTTTTTCTTTCCAGAAAGACATAAAAGATAACAATTCTCTCCCATGCCAAAGGCAGATGCGCTGGGCCTAACTAGTCAGGCGCTTAATGGCAGCAGGACTCATTTTCGCTCACATAACGGACAAAAATAGTGGCTGTTTGAGCGATCGCCAAAAAAGAAAAAGGTACATATATATATACAACAAAAAAGTATATCTTTCGATGGTAGCCGGCGGATGGCTATATCTTTTCATAACTGGTTGGTGTAGAAGGGTGAACAGAATCTTGGCAAATGATTCGAAAGAAAAACAACACACTGACAAAATGTAACAAAACATAATGTCAAAGCTGTCCATGAGAGTTGTATTCTGCGTGGTAAAGAAAACTGTGCTGGCAAAATGATGCCGTTTTGTATGATACTTGACGAGTAAGTCTCAGATGGTGGCTGATGCTGGAAAGATAGGGTATGATCATTATCTTTACAAAAAAGATGAAAAAGAAGAAATGAAGACTTGCTAATTAAAAAAAAATTAAGTGGCAGAAATATAAGAATTTGCGTTTCAGTCTGGTTGTTGTTGTTAATGATTTTACTATTGTTATTGTTGATGTTGTTGTTGTTCCTCTTCTTGTCTTGTTGTTCTTGTTGTTGTTGTTCTTCTTCTTCTTCTTGTTCTTTTTCTTAATCTTGTTCTTCTTCCTCTTAATCTTGTTCTTGTTCTTCTTGTTTTTGTTGTTGTTGTTGTCGTCGTTGTTGTTGTTGTTGTTGTTGTTCTTCTTCTTCTTCTTCCTCTTCTTCTTCTTCTTCTTCTTCTTCTTCTTCTTCTTCTTCTTCTTCTTCTCTTCCTCTTCTTCTTCTTCTTCTTTTTTTCTTCTTCTTCTTCTTCTTCTTCTTCTTCTTCTTCTTCTTCTTCTTCTTCTTCTTCTTCTTCTTCTTCTTCTTCTTCTGTCTTTGTTTACTATGATGTTTTGCGTCGTGTTGCTTTTGTTTCTTTGTTTTTTCGTAAACAGGCAAATAATCAAGCGAATGATGAGAAAAACCAAATAGACAGAGAGGGTGACAGAAGGACAGACATGCACTCTCATGCGTGCGCACATAAAAAAAGATAGACAAATAGACAGACAGACAGACAGTTAGACAGACAGACAGACGAGAGCGAGAGAGAGAGAGGAGAGAGAGAGAGAGAGAGAGAGAGAGAGAGAGAGAGAGAGAGAGAGAGAGAGAGAGAGAGAGATAGAGAGAGAGGAGAGAGAGAGAGAGAGATGAGAGAGAGAGAGAGAGAGAGAGAGAGAGAGAGAGAGATGGAGAGAGATGGAGAGAGATGGAGAGATACACACACACACACACACACACACACACACACACACACACACACACACACACACACACACACACACACACACACACACACAATGAAGGCAGGTGCACAACTCAAAGGGGGTTAGGGAATTGCAGAGGCTGGAGAAAGAAAGAAAGGCGGTGAAAGCGAGAGAGCAGATGAGGAGAGGAATTACAGACCTACAGCAAGGCAAATCACCACCAACAGATCAGGTAATGGTGGCCTGCTTTGGACAGACCACCAAAAGACATCCACCAGAGCAGACAAATCACCTTCTGTTGCCCAGGTGTACGTACTTTTACGCATAGAGACAGATGGATGTGCGTGTGTGGGTGCGCACACACACGTAAAATCACAAACACACACACATGTATTAACACACATATTTGGGCAGCCACACACATACAGACAGGCATGCGCGCGAGCACACACACACACATACACAGACACACACTTATAATGACATGCACTCCACCCCCCACCCCCACTCCAAAACACATACGTCTGTGCACGCGGGCGTGCACACAAACACACACACAGACACACACACATACACACACGCGCACACACATACACACACACATATACACATACACACACACACACACTCTTTATTCCCTTCTCCATGTCTGCAAACTACATAGAATATACAGTATACTTTACTTTCCTACCTTTGTCTCTCTCTCACCTCCCTCCCCAACCTGAACCTCATAATTATGGAGCTATAATCCTCTTGTGTGTTATGTATACCCTTTTATGAGGGGCGCTGGCTTGTACATGATTTAACTTATCAAAATCAGATTCATATTCCCACCAACCCCTCCCCCATCTATCTCTTTCCTGTGGGCTTAGATGCACTTATGCATGCGCGACGGAGGAATGCACTAATGCACGTGACTGCTAAAATCTTGCAAGCGATGCACAAGTGTGTACAGGTGTGACAGCCACGAATGTTCTCAAACCAACTCCTACAAACTTATCTAAAAGAACCCCCCCCAAAAAAAAAAAAAAAAAAAAAAAAAAAAAAAAAAGAAAAAAGAGAAAAAAGGAGAGCGACTGGTAGCAAATATCCTTGCACTACACCACGATGATGGGAAAAAAATTCCTTAAAAATATCCCGATAGTCATGTAAGTTTATGTGACCTCACGAGCGAAACAGACGACAAAAAAATCCAGAGATATCCTTGTTCTCCCTAACCCACAAGGCAAGGCTAGAGGTGCTGGGGTGACAGAGCCGACAGGTCAGCCAAGTGTCAAGTAGCCTGACCCCTGCCTGGTCTGAAGTAGCCTCTCAAATCAGGGGGGGGCCCAGAGAAGCCTAAGTCAATAAGCCAAGGCTGCCTGCTTGCTAGTCTCTACCACCCCTGGTCACAGATATGGTGCGAAAGTAGGATTCTTTTCTTCAATGGTTGTTGTGGTTTTAAGAGACAGTTTCCTTGCGCGCCTCTCTCTGTGTCCCTGTCTCGTTTGTTTGATTACGTTCTGTTGTTTGCTTGTTTAGCCTCAAACCTTTGAAATTGTCACTAGTAGACTGCAGAGCAAACAATTAAACAAACCACCAATACACAAACAAAGCAAACAACCCCCCCCCCCCCCAAATCACCCCAACCCCTCAAAACAGAACCATCAAAAACAAAACACAAACCTTGATAATTTGGTTTAAACAAAATTTAATTAGTTTAGAACAACATGGCACCAATACATGAAATGAGTACAGTCTAGCGCAAAGATAACTGAATTTCTAGGAAAAAGTATCAAAGTGTACACAGAATGATGCTTTATTTTAAACAGACCATTCACAAGGAGATTTTCAAGAAATAAAAAATGAAAACTTGTAGAAGAGATAAGACATTTTTTGTTCTAAATTTCTGGATCAGCGATTTTGCTTTAACAGGAATTTTGCACATCGTTTGGAATCAAGGATTATTGGTGTCACGTGCACATTTATCCATATGGCTTTGTGTCTCAACACATTATCTTTGAAAAACTTCTTTTTCTATCCCAATTTTTGGCCTGGCGTCTTTTTACCCCAAAGTAATTTTGCACAACGAGAATAAGAACCCCGACGAAAACTGTGTCTAGTGCAAATATACTATCATGGATTTATATTCCATCTGGCTGTCCCTATAAAGTTTGAGGTAGTAAACCTGCTAGTCATAATAAAACTTTCATACAGCGGTTAATGCTTTCTTAAGATTAAAATTGAGCTATCAATCGAAGTGAAACGGTTTCACCATTACTCTGTGGATTGTAATGTTGGTGGTATAGCGATTATCTACTAACTTCACAAGACATAAAAGAATTCATATGAAAACTACCTTACCCTATTCGTAGTCCCTACTCCTACACCTACACACACACAAACACACATACACACACAGACATAGACACACACGCACGCACACACACACAGATACGCACACCCACAAGCAACCACATACACATATACACACAAACACACACACACGTACACACGCACAGGCACACACACATACACACACAAACACACTCACACACACAAACACAAAAACAAAAGCAAACACTTAGGCACACACACAAACACAAACACACAAACAAACACACAAACACACACACACTTACACCCCCCCCCCACACACACACACACACATACCCTCCCCTCCCCCTCCCCCCCACACACACATTCTCCACCAGCTACACCCCCATACTAACCCTTCACCCAAAACTTTCTACCAAAAAAACACCTGATCCAAAACTGTACACTAAAATTTTTTTGTCGTTTAAAACCGGGACACCCCAGGAGTGACGACAAGCAGGTGTTGAAGGCTGAAGGTCCATACCACGGGCCATTAGACAGAATCATAGACCCACAGAACACCGACTTCCGACCTGTCGAAACCCTTCCGGGTCACTTGAGACTACGTCACAAGCAGGAGTGTTTTAACTCTCCGAGGTTCCTTTTGCCCTCGAAAACAGCGAAAGAGAATTACCGCATCGGTCGTGCTTGTTGATGTGTGTGTGTGTGTGTGTGTGTGTGTGTGTGTGTGTGTGTGTGTGTGTGTGTGTGTGTGTGTGTGTGTGTGTGTGTGTGTGTGTCTGTGTCTGTGTGTGTGTGTGTTTGTGTCTGTGTATGTGTGTGTATGTGTGTGTTTGTGTGTCTGTGTGTGTGTTGTTGTTGTTGCTGTTGCTATTGTTATGTTGTTGTTGTAGTTTTCTTCAATTTGACATCTCTTCACTCCCAGTGATATTAGACGGTGTGTGTGTGTGTGTGTGTGTGTGTGTGTGTGTGTGTGTGTGTGTGTGTGTGTGTGTGTGTGTGTGTGTGTGTGTGCGTATGTGTGTGTGTGAGAGCGAGAGAGAGAGAGAGAGAGAGAGAGAGAGAGAGAGAGAGAGAGAGAGAGAGAGAGAGAGAGAGAGAGAGAGAGAGAGAGAGAGAGAGAGAGAGAGAGAGAGAGAGAGGAGAGAGAGACAACCAACCAACCAACCAGCCAACCAACCAACCAACCAACCAACCAACCAGCCAACCAACCAACCAACCAACCAACCAACGAACCAGCCAACCAATCAACAACCAGCCAACCAACCAACCAACCAACCAACCAAATTATCAACCAATCAATCCAACCACCCAGCCAACCTGCCAACCAACCAAAAAAACCCAGCTTGAAAACCAATCAACCAACCAACCAACCAACCAACCAACCAACCGACCAACCAACCAACCAACCAACCAACCAGCCAACCAACCAACGAAAATCTCTCAAAAAGAAGGAAATAGGAAGCCCATAAAAATGCCAGTACGGACAATTCCATTCAGCAATTGTTTGGCATACGCCCTGGGAACTCTTTTGAGTTCTTTCTTATCTGCCATTTTTACTACGATTGTGGGTGTGTGTGGTATGTGGTGTGTGTGTGTGTGTAGTGGTGTGTTGTGTCGTGTCGTGTGTGTCTGTGTTGTGTTGTGTCTGTATGTGCTGTCTGTGTGTGTGTGTTTGTGTGTAGTGGGTCTGTGTGGTGTGTGTGTGTGTGTGTTGTGTGTGTGTGTGTGTGTGTGTGTGTGTGTGTGTGTGTGTTGTGTGTGTGTGTGTGTGTGTTGTGTGTGTGTGTGTGTGATGTGTGTTTTGTGTGTGTGTGTGTGTGTGGGTGTCGTGTCGGTGTGTCGTGTGTAGTGAGGGTTGTGTGTGATGTGAGTGATGTGGGGTAGTGATGAGTAGAGAGGAGAGGAGAGGAGGAGGAGAGAGAGGAGTGAGGGAGAGAGAGAGAGTGAGAGGGAGAGAGAGAGAGAGAGACAGAGACAGAGAGAGAGAGAAGGAGAGAGAGAGACAGAGAGAGAGAGAGAGAGAGAGAGAGAGAGAGAGAGAGAGAGAGGAGAGAGAGAGAGAGAGAGAGAGAGAGAGAGAGAGAGAGAGAGAGAGAGAGAGAGAGAGAGAGAGAGAGAGAGAGAGAGAGAGAGAGAATGAGTAGCAGTATCAAATGATGGAACCTGAATAAGTTTAGAGTATCACGCATGGATTATAAATGAATAAATGATCAGTAAATAAAGAAAAGAAAGCAGGGAAGAAGAGAGGAAATAAGGAACGGAAAAAGAAAGAAATGAATGAAGGAATGAGTGAAGGATGAACGAACAAAGACACGAAAAAATACAGAAATGAATAAAACAATGAATCAATGACTGACTGAGTGAATTAAAATATGAATAAGTAAATGAAAAGTTGATTAAATGAATGAATAAGGGAACGAACCAACAAATGAACAAGCAAATAACTCAACGACTAGATGAATGAATGAATGAATGAATGAATGAATGAATGAATGAATGAATGAATGAATGAATGAATGAATGAATGAATGAATGAATGAATGAACCAACAAACGAACGTGTAAATGAGTGAATTTATTGTACAGTGCCCCCAAAACTTCAAACCTGTGAATGTGGTTAGAGCTCCAGAAGGTAAGGTGACTTGGAATTATTCGGTAAAAAGGACAGAAAAACTGGAAGGGGAAAATATAAAAGAGGCATATATATATATATATATATATATATATATATATATATATATATATATATATATATATATATATATATATATATATACACCAAGGGGGAAAACAAAAGAGGCGCATATACAAACACCAAACCGGAACACCAATCATCGTGCTTTTCACTCAAACACGTGTGTAAGTTTGTTTAAATATTTCCCCACAGTGTGTTAGATATTGTAAGTTTGTCCTCACAAAGTGTGATGGTTTTTTATGGTTTCATGGTGGGTTTTTTTTTTCTTTTTAAATCGTATAATTTTTTTTTTTGAAAGAGCAAAGTGTGTCCTTTTAAATTACGCAGAATTTTATGCGTCGGAAATTTCTTTCTGCAACTTAGAATATGCAGTGTGAATGTTAAATTTCCCTCTCTTTGTTTTTAAATGATTGCTTTATACATTGTTTAGTTAATTCATTCTTTGTATATTATACACTTTGTTTGATAGATGCTGAAATAACCGTTCACATCCCTTCAAGATTTTATCTACATCAAACTTTTACTCCTTTTTCCCCAACAGTTGATATTGACAGAAAACATTTATGGCCATTTTCTTTTACAAAAAAGTAGTTTGCCTTATAACCATTTATCATTCTTTGTACATTTTAGGAAAAAGAATGCCTATACTTCCCAAGCCTCCCACTTTCCAATGTTAACTCTCAATAAGCTTCAATTTCTCATTCCGAGATAATTTCTTTTTCGTCGATGAAAGCTCAGACAGTAACTACTTTCTGTCTTATGAGCTGATTCCCAAGATGATAAAATATTCTTGGATCTTAAATTTTTTTCTGTCTGAAATTCAGCATGGACTCAGACATGGCACTGTGGTTTCTTTAACATAAAATGTCACCGTGTTTTAATACAGATCTATCATTTGAAAAACATAAATAGAAGAATAATAAACCAGAAAACATAACGATAACAGTTAAGGAATCCCAAAGCCATTTGTCAAACCGATTTTTTTTTAGGAGAAAGTGCTCTGTCTGGCACTGAGTGTTAAACTGCACCCTGTGATAGTAGAGCATGAATTACACTTACCTTGCATTAACAATGCTGGGCTATCTGTAACGGACAAACAGACAGGTAAATAAAGTTCATGCATACATAAATACACCCACAATGAAATAAAATAAAATATGAAAATATAAAGTAAAATTTAAAAAAATACTAGACACACAAGTGAAATAAACTGAAAAATAACATAATGTAACATAGCGTGACAATAAAATAAAAAAAAAACCAAAAAAAAACCTATATAACCGGGAATCGAAAAACAATGACGTAGTGAATTAAGATAGAAATGAATTCATGAAATATCTTTTTTTTCCCATGATGATACTGCTATCTCCTCTACTGCTATTCGCTTTTTGCTATGTTTTGGTTTTGATTCAGTTTTGTTTTGTCTTGTTTTAATGAACAAAGCGATGCAGGTGTGTCAGGTCACTGTGTAAAGAGCCGACATTAACCAATTTGAAGAAGATCAAAACAAAAGGGAGACAGACAGACAGAGACAAAGCAAGACAGACACAGAAAAAAAAGGAGAGAGAGAGAGAGAGAGAGAGAGAGAGAGAGAGAGAGAGAGAGAGAGAGAGAGAGAGAGAGAGAGAGAGAGAGAGAGAGAGAGAGAGAGAGAGAGAGAGAGACAGACGACACAACACACACACACACACACACACACACACACACACACACACACACACACACACACACACACACACACACACACACACACACACAGACAAAAACAGACACAGACACAGACAGAGAGACAGAGACAGAGACACAGACAGACAGACAGAGACACAGACAGACAGAGACACAGACAGACAGATAGACGAACAGACAGACAGAGACAGAGAGACAGACAGACAGACAGAGACAGAGTGACAGACAGACATAGGCCTACATACAGATAGACAGAACAAACATGAATTTTGTTACAGAAAGAAGTTGTCATTTTTAGATTCTGAGCCTCTTACATTGTGATTCTTTTTATTCTTTTATTTCGAGAATAATTGACTAAGCACCAATGTGCTGTAAAAAAAAACCCCAGTCCTTATGTGTATGCAGTTTTGTAACTTTATCCCCTGTTCCCACCGGCACATAATTGCCTACTCTTCCGAAAAGCAGAACGGGTTGTAACATATGTGCAAGATGTTCTGCGTGCGTTCACACACGGGACCTCGGTTTCTAGTCTCATCTGAAGGACTTGGGAGGGGCATTGGAGTCGGCACTGATGTTAACTCTGAGTGTGTGTGTATGTGTGTGTGTGTGAGTGTGCGCATAAGCGTGCGTGTGTGCATGCGCGAGCACACACGCACGAGCATGCCACACACGAAAGGCCGGTGGGTGCGTGTACCAAAGGTTGAGACCATCGTGTGTATGTTCGTGTGCGTGTTCTTTTTATTCTGCTTTCACGGCCATCTGTTGGTCATGATGTTATTTCTGTTGACCAGTAAGGAACATAATACTCTTCCTCTTTCTCTTGATCATCATCAGATAAGAATGAACTGGTAAGAATACAAAAGAAAAGTAATAACAATTAATAATGATATTAATGATGATGGTAATAATAATGATAATAATAATAATAATAATAATAATAATAATAATAATAATAATAATAATAATAATAATAATAAATAATAATAATAACAACAATAACAATAACAATAAAAAATGTATGTATCATCGTCATCATCATCAAAAAAAAATTGTATACATTGTTCCCAGTAGCAATTCATTTCACACAGAAACCTTTCCCACCAAACATGTTCACCCCTCCCCTCCCTTCCACCCTTCCACTCCCTTCCAAACTAACAATGTTGATAAAATAAAAAGAAGGGAAAGGAACTGAGAAAAGTGGGTGGGGTAGGGGTAGTTTTCAGAAGGAAAGAACTACAGACCTTTTGAAGATTTGAACTCAGGGTGCCTGATAAAGAATGATCAAAGGGACCTACAAAACACTACCATCCTCCTCCCCCACTTCCTCCTCTGCCTCTTTTCCTATCGGCCACCCAGACAACACACAGTACTGCTCATGGTACTCACACCAGGCTGACAAACCTATCACCTTGTCAACCTACACTGCTTTGACCCCCAAATGATCTGCTTGATATGCAAAAACGAGCCAAGATATATGTATGTGTGTGTTCTATCAGTGACTATCAGTATCCATGTCTCTATTTATGGACAGAAATTTTTTTCATATCAGCTGGAAGATGCCTTTTGGGTTAGTATGTCCATAAGTTCCTATTTCTTTTTTTTATTTTTATTTCCCACCTTGTAAGTAACCTGATGGGATAGTTCGGTTGTCAGAGCACTCGCTTTCCCCAAGCTAAGGTTAAGCAGCAACAAGCTTGATTACCAAGTGAATGAGTGACCATTTGTGTGCCTTGGTTTCAGTACAGTCCCCCAGTTAACTCAGTTGTTAATGGGTACCTGCCCTCTTTAGGGTCAGGGAAGGTAAAACAGTGAGGAGAATAGGAGGGTGCCACCTTCAGTATAGAGAAGAGAAGCTGAAGAAGCTGAAGAGAAGCTGAGGTCTCTAATGCCCCGCTCTCCTACGACCACATAGGTTATGGGACAACTTTACCTTTACCGTTTATCTTTGTCCGTAACACTCACCTTACATTTACATACTTTCTTTTTCGCTTAATACCGAGCTATACCATTCAGGTCAGCAGATTCAGAAGAAACTCTTGGTGCAAGAAAGAAAGTAAAGACAGTTGGCACTCTGATCTCACTTAGTCTGGCTACACCCCTAAAATATTGCCATCAGCACCCTAGGGGTCCTCTAAGCTCTTACATAATTCTATGCTAGATCATCAGAGGCGCCATTGAATGTGTCTGTAAATGATTCAGAGCTGCGGGATACCTTCCTGTAGGTGGCCTCAAGGGAACGCTATCTTTGAAAGGCCTTGATTGGGTTTCTGACAGGGAGCAGTGTGGGTGTGTGCTGTGGAGGAGGTGAGGTCACTGGCATAGTAAGAAGCAGTCTGACATAGCAATACAACTGGGGTAACATCCATCCCCTAAAGAATCACCATTGGTGACGGCTTCTGATGACTTACTCGTCATCCCTTTTTTTTTCTTTTTTTTCTTCTAAAATACAGTTTGTTAAATGTTGCTAATAATTTTGAAAGGTCTTCTTAATCAATGCACTGTTTTCTTTTCCTAATCACATATAAATAAAGGCATGAGTCACCTTTCTGTTTTTAACTCAACAATTTGAAAGAAAGATAAACACTACCATTTAGAAAAATGACAGAATGCATTCCAAAATATGCAGATATTAAAGAAAGAAAACGTATAAACAAGATTAATTTTGTGTTAAAAACATAATAAAAAAACATGTTCAACAATTGTGCCATGAACATAAGAAGAAACATTCTTAATCACAAAAATAGATGTCTTAAAAAAAGATGGCACTTCATACTATTTCAGGGTTGTGTACACTAGTGTGTAATTAATATGGCCACATAATGACACACAACAGTCAACTCGTAAGCAAAGAATTTTTCAAAAACATAAAAACTTTAAGTTGATATAAAGTTACAAGCATATGTGCTCGCTCGATCCCTGCACCCACACGCACGTGCACACACACACACACCACACACACACACACACACACACACACACACACACACACACACACACACAACATACACACACACCTACACACACACCTACACACACGTTTTTCCTTACACAAACAATCTTTTCTTTCGAGCAGAGCCATATCAATGTTTTTGCCAAACTGCACTTTTACCTGATTTTTTTTTTACAGCTCTTAGGGCTTGTCAAGGCAAGAAATCTGATAGAAGAATCAACTTTGTTCCATGCTCATAGCAGTCTTTCTGCAAATCAGCGATTCTTTACCTAGCAAATAGCCCCCTAAGGAGACGATAGGTGGAAAGGAACATTAGATATGTAAAAGGTGAAGAAAACAAAAAAGGAAACCAAAAAATGAAAAGGTGTTCATATCAATGTTAGCAAAGGATTTGTTTTTCATGCTTAGCCTACTCTGTAGAGCAGAACAAGTTTGCATACACACACGCACACGCACGCACGCATGTACGCACACACACACACGTGCACGCACACACACACACACATGCACGCACAAGCACGCACGCACGTACACATACACACACGTGTGCGCCTGTGCACATGAACACACACACACACACCACACACACTCTCTCACACACTCACACTCACACTACACACACACACACACACACACACACACACACACACACACACACCACACACATTAAAGGTCACTCGGTAGCCCAGTTTTTCCTAGCCTTGGCTTTTCACGTTTTACAACCCCCTAAAGCCACCTTGGCTTTACACAGCCAGTCTTTCATAATTGTCCAACCTGAGGCAGGATCTTAGGAATTGACCACTATTAAGAGCATGTTGATTAGGTAAAATAGCAGGCAATAACACATGTAAAAGAACTCACAGCCAGCAACATGTAGGCTATCCATGGCAGTGAACTTTTGAGCCAATATACCCATGGCTATGAGCAAATGCATTCACTTATTAAGTAAGGAGATCCCCTCCTTGAAAAATAGATCAACATATAAAAAAAGACTGAAACTGGAATATAGCGATGAATTATACAAAGCAGCAACCCAGATTAAGTTAAGAGAAACATGTTGTTACCTGAGGGTTGGGTGCAATAAAAAAACAACACAACAATGTCAAATATAAAAATACAAAACGAAAATTAGATAACCAATATCCCTGAAAGTCAACAGATGTTAAATTGAAGACAAAAGATAAATTTGTCTGGAAACCTGTAAAGGGACTAGAGATGTTGATGAAAGAAGGATAGTTATCTCTTGTTTATTCTTCACTGTTCACCTGTTGTGATGTTCTTCAGCCCTGAACAATGTTAGTCTGTTATTCCCATTTCCTTGATGTGACAGCTAAAAATTAAGAAGATATAGATCTAGAGGCAACAGTTAAAGAGCTATTTCGTTCTTTTTGCGTTTCTTTCATTTGGCTGGTATATTTCTTTCCTCATCCCTTTTTTCTATTTTTGCACATGCACAGTATTTATGTATATTTTGTTTTCAATTTTTGAAATAAAAAGACTATTCTTTACTTTGATTTGTTTTCTTCTGAACATTGTCTAGCTAATTTTGTATTACTGCGTTAATCTTTTTTTGTTTTAAAGCTTTATATATATAACTGTGTTGCTTTGTACTATAACATAAATATAGTTGTATAAACCTTCTTTGGACAGAAACTATTCTAAACTTTTTTTATTTTGTAATTAATGCATTTAATCAGATTGCTTTGTTCTGTGTCATGTTTTACAGTTTTGTATCATACTGAGCTATTTTGAGCCGCATGTGTGAGGTTACACTATCCTGTATTGTATTATAGAGTATTGTACTGTAAGGTAATGAAGTGTAGAGCATTATAGTATATGTTAGTGTAGCATAGTGTAGTGTAACGTACTGAACTTCATTAAAATCTTTGTGATTCATTACAATGTAAAGTGTTCTTTTCATAACAGAACAAAATTACAAATCATCTTCGTTCGGAAGGAACTTGCTTATATAAGAACAAAACCGAGTATTATTTGCTTGCCTGCTTCATAGATTTGCCAGCTGAACTGTCTATATTCTAACAAGCTAATATCTTGATGACCTTGCTTCCAACAATCACTCAGATCTGCTGACTTAGCAATTTTTTTCTCTAATCCTTCATTTGCTAAATAAGGAAAACAAAAAGAAAAAAAAAATGTTTTGGGGATAGGTAGGTCACTCCAGACGATGGGGCTTTAGGGAAGCAGCTATCTCTTTAGTACTGCTCCTAATTTCTTGACAGTATCAATTAGCCTGGCTTTAGGGAAGAAAAAAACCATTTTAGCATCCACAGAAAAAGGTTTCTGTGGCAGATGGTAGCCATTCCCTCTCTCCATAACACACCAAGATCTTTATCACCCATTACTTTTTTTCCCCCAAACACACATTCTAAACTGCCTGGCCCCACTCTTTTATACCCTAAACAGCTTTGGTGACATCTTAACAGGTTTTCTTCAACTCGACAACACATGGTGACAGAGGCATCGACAATGATACGAGCAGTATATCAAGTGGCGGGACCAGGTGTTGAAGGCTGAAGGCTTTGTACCCTTGGAGCCATCAAATCTGACAGAATCACAGACCCAT
The DNA here is from genome assembly GCA_030674155.1 of Stramonita haemastoma. Lineage (NCBI taxonomy): Eukaryota > Metazoa > Mollusca > Gastropoda > Neogastropoda > Muricidae > Stramonita > Stramonita haemastoma. The sequence continues at coordinate 32,649,097 of CM060324.1, forward strand.
AGGACACAGTTCCTAAAGTTGTCAAAGTCCCTCTGGGTCACTTACCTTCCTCACACCTCCATTTCAATAAGGAGGGGGGAGGGAGGGGGGAGAGGAGGGTCTGGGTATGAGGGTAAAGAACGAGGGGTGGGGGGGGGGAGGAAAGGGGAAGATAGTGTGGGCAGAAATCTGACCGTGGGTTTAGGTGACTGTGACATTTTGTTTGGTCAGTAGGGTAGAAGGGAGTTTGAGAAAACAAGAGGGTTTGTTATTGTACGTTTCCCTTCTCTCTCTCTCTCCTCTCTCTCTCTCTCTCTCTCTCTCTCTCTCTCTCTCTCTCTCTCTCTCTCTCTCTCTCTCTCTCTCTCTCTCTCTCTCTCTCCTCTCTCTCCTCTCTCAATCAGGATGGTTAAGTGTTATAAGTTTTCGCAGCCTTTTTTTAATCAGAGTGGGTTAGGTTTTTCCTTCAGAAATCCACTTTCCCCCCTTCCACAAAGTGAGTTAGCGTTCGTGAGGTTTTTAAAAATTATCATTTATCTCTCAAGTGCTGTTTTTTGGTTATGATGTGGTGTTTCACTCAAAACAAATTTGTATGTGTAAATGTCAGTTTTTAAAGTTATGTTTGAATTATATACTTCTTAAGTAAAATAACGATACGTTTTAGATTCCACTTTCATATTAATTTTATTTCTATATCGATTTGTTGTTCCTTTGTAAATGGTATAAATGTTAACTAAATGATTCACTTCTCCCATGCACTTCTCTCTCTCTGTCTGTTTCTTTCTCGCATATGTTTACACACAAAAAAGATTTAGGTTTGCGCTAAAATCGTTACCTCTGCATATAAGACATTCCTTCATTCTTTTGTTCATTCATTCCTTCATTCTTTTGTTCATTCATTCCTTCATTCTTTCAGTCATTCATTAAAAAAAAAAATCTATTCCAATCATTCTCTTACTCTCACTCTCTCTCTCACTCTCTCTCTTGTGTGTGTGTGTGTGTGTGTGTGTATGTGTGTGTGTGTGTGTGTGTGTGTGTGTGTGTGTGTGTGTGTGTGTGTGTGTGTGTGTGTGCGCGCGCGCGTGTCTGTGTCTGTGTGTGAGTGCGCGCGTGTGTGTAAGCATCTGTTGGTCTGTGTGTAAGCGTCTGAGTCTATGTTTGTGCTTACATGTTTGTTTATTGTTGTTTTTTTGTTTTTTTTTCTAAAGTATTATTACCATTTTATACCACTATTTATAAAGTTAATTTTGAAAAAGACTGAGGTTAAATTTTCATTACCCATGTCAACATGTATTAAAATACACTTTTTGTTATAAAAAACCTCCAAAAATGCCACCACCTCCATAAATGTCCACATTAATCACAAAATCAAGTGTCATATACTGCAACGTGTCACCACACGTTAAAAAACCACAACAACTTACCTTGCAAAAGCAGTATATCTGTAATAAACACATCAACAGATATCAATATGTGTATACAGGCACATAGTTTTTTGGCACAATCACAAATCTAAAACGATAGGTAATGAAATCATCCAAGAACCACACACCACACACACCACACACACACACACACACACACACACACACACACACACACACACACACACATACACACACGCGCACACACACACACATAAACGTGCGCACATGCCTGCACATACACACGCATGCATGCACACACACACAAACTTACAGAACAAGAAAGAAAGTGCACAGGAGAGACAGACAGACAAAGGATAAGATATATAAAGTAAAAGGGAGTAACATAAAAAAACTAAGAGAAGAGAGAAAGAGAGAGAGCAAAAGAGATAGAGAGAGAGAGACAGAGAGAGACAGGTAGAGAGAGAGAGAGAGAGAGAGAGAGAGAGAGAGAGAGAGAGAGAGAGAGAGAGAGAGAGAGAGAGAGAGAGAGAGAGAGACAGACAGACAGACAGACAGACAGACAGACAGACAGACAGACAGACAGACAGACAGACAGACAGACAGACAGACAGAGACAGAGAGAACCAGACAGACAGACAGACAGACAAACAGATCGACAGGCAGACACAAAAACAGACAGATGTAGGTACAGAAACAGAGGCTGAAACCAATACAGGCAGAATGAATTTCTCTGATGACCTGAACTCAGGGGTGTACCTGATAAGAAAAAGATCAAAGAGACCTACAAAACACCCCGCCACCCATCCTCCTCCTCCTCCTCCTCCTTCCTCCTCCTCCTTCTCCTCCTCCTCCTTCTCCTCCTCTTCCTCCTTTTTCCTGTCGGCCACCCAGACACCATCAAGAGTACTGGCTCACAGTACTCACACAAGGCTGACAAACCTATCACCTTGTCAACCTACACTACTTTTGCCCCCCTACCTGCCTGCCTGCTAGATATGCAAAACTGACAACAGACGTTTTGTGTGTGCCCACAGTGTCACCCATTGTCTGTGTGTGAACACTACCCCCCATAGCAGAGTTCCATTCAAACCCCTTGAAAAGACAGAGAGAAAAAAAAGAAAAGAGATGGTATTTATAGTATCAATGACTCAGTGTGCTTTGTGTTTTGCTGTTCATTTGCATGACAATATCTGGAACCTAGAAATGACTCATCTTGTGTGAATAAGCCTGTCTGTAAAAGTTGGTATGGTATTTTTCATTCATAATCCAATATTATGTGTTCTGAGAGCGTGTCTTCGTGCATTTGCACACCAGTTTACAGTCCCATCTGGGGTTTACAGTCCCATCTGGAAAACATTCCAGAGGAGGGGTGAGGGGTGGAGTCAGTACTAATGTTAATCCCAGAGGGAAAAAAAAACAAACCTTGAACAAGGGGATCGAGCTCAGGTTCGAACTATATCTGAGACCCTCGTTCAAGGGGCTTTTTCCCCTCTGGAGTATTAAGGGTCTCAGTGGTTGTTTGAACCTGGGCTCAATCCTGGGGCATCACATTGCAAGTGCATTGCTCTAACCACAAGGTTATGCTACTGCCCCCCCCCCCCCCCCCCCCCCCGCCCCTGCTTTCCTACCAAGAGAAAAAAAACCCAACGCTCTCAACTTTTATCTCCAGAGGAATTAACTCCACAAGGCTCAACTTGACAACGCCACACTGCCTGGGAATGTTCAGTGCAATAACTCAGCGAGGCCCTGATGAGTCATCATCATGGAAGAAGGCGTCAAGTCAAGACAAGTCAAGTCATCATGGTTCTTGGTGGTTTGATTTTTGAACACACAGACAGATTGTAAATTACCAATCCCTGTTGAAATGCCTACATGTTTGCATTGTATTTATTCAGATCAGTCTTTTCAATCAATACATTTTTTAAAACAGCCTCCTCCCCACCCCTCCTAAACAAAGAAAAATCTACTTGTCAGACAATCTAGGTTTTCGTTTTTTAAGGGGATGGGGGCAGATGGAGGTTGTTCAGTACTTTTTAGGTTTTTATTTTTTTTACAATTTGATAGCAGGAATGTGGTAAAGGTGTCCCATAAGCTATCAGGTCATAGGAGAGCAAAGCATCAGAGACCTCAGCTTCTCTAGGGGCCAGCATGTTGAGGGTGGTGCCCATACCCTCTACCTCACCGCTTTATATATAACTTCCCTGATACTAAATAGGGCAGGTACCCATTTACAGCTGGGTGAACTGGGGAACTGTACTGAAGCCAAGTCGCGCAAAAATGGTCACCCATCTAATTGGTAACCATGCTGAATACTGCTTAACCTTAGCTTGGGGAGAGTGACGGCTCTGACCACTGAGCTAGTCTGTCCCCAAAACTGTGGTACTTGATTGAACAAGCAAGCGAGCAAGCAACAACAAGATGTATAGGACTATACAACAACATTTTCATATTTCGTTGTAAAAAACTTAGTCATGGAGGTGACTCTGTCCTGACTTAACACAACTCTTGTTTCTTTAAAATGGAAATTGAGATTCACACGAATATAATATTTTTTTCTGATCAAAAGAAAAAAAAGGAGTGAAAAAAAAGTAAAAAAACCGAAAGAAAGTAAGACAAATGAAAGAACAAAGAATGAAAAAGAAAAAAAGGGAGAGAATATGAAAGGGGGATGGGTGGAGGACAAGAAGAAGAAAACAAAACAAAACAAAACAAAAAATACCCCCACCCCCCCAAAAAAAAATCACAACAAAAACAACAAAAAACAACGAACAATGAAAGACTCAGACAGAAGCATAATCAGACACACACACAGACAGAGACACTCTCTCACACACACACACACACACACACACACACACACACACACACACACACACACACACACACACACACACACACACAGAGGTACAAAGACGCACAGACAGACAGAGAAACAAACAAATAAAACAGAAGCACAGACCAAAAATCAACAG
>CM060324.1:32668435-32670935 GCA_030674155.1 Stramonita haemastoma
CCATCTGTAAACGATTGGCACACAGGCACCGAGTTCAATAACAATGTCTTTGCCAAGTTTGCCGGCAAAAATAACAATTCTTCTCGTCACAGGTTGGATCAGGGAAACGAACAAGCTGTCTTATATCACTCATGGATTTTTAATTGTCCAGGGACAGAAGACTACGATAGTTTACACTTGGCGTGTGCTCTTAAAAACACAAGTTTGATTCATACAGCACGGTATAAAACAATTATTGGTACCATGCTGGGATATACAGTGGGTCTGTTGTTATCGTTATTGTTGTTGTCGTTCGTTCCCAACTTAACACTCTAGGGGAACATCCAGAAGAAGGTCTAGGATTTACTTATCACACTGATAAAGTCTGTGAAATTGTAAATTACATAATGGGTGATCATTTTTGTCTATGATTGTTTTCAAACACATCTTTTTATAAGTGGCCATAGTCTTACATCAGAATTTCTTTTTCTTTAAAGGTGACTACATTTTTATGCAAAGAACTTGTCGTGGGTGAAAACAATCTGAGCATGACATTTTGATACAAAACACTATGTCAGTTTAGGCTTTAGCAGAAAGCTTTCATCTATTAAAACTTGGGCAAAAACAAAACAATCTATAAAAAGTACGTGATGTTAAACCAACTAGACTTTCATTCTACAAAATCTGTTATAGCTGAATTTGTTAACATTTGTTAAACCATGACTTAGTCTGCAAAATAATTATGTTAACACGTTTGTTTTCTTCTTCAAAAATTGGATATCTTTTCCTAAAGTTTGTGTTCTCGTCGACTGTGACATATAACTGCTCTCAGTAATGAAAAAGCAAATTAATTGGCGGATCAATTGTTAATTATATTAACAAAAATAACGACCTGAGTTTGTATTTGTGTTGAATATGCCTTGTAGAAATAGCCCAGACTTCATCACACAACTGATGCAGAAAATCAACTGCTCAGCAACGTGCAACGATATTGCCGAGGCTATTAATTTTGCTGGTTAGTTCGCGTGTTGGTTGGTTGGCTGGCTATTTCGATGGTTGGCCGTATGACTGGTTGATGGTTTGCTAGTTGGTTAGTTGGTTGGCTGTATTGGTTAACTTTCTTTGCATGGTTAGATGGTTTTCATGATGTATTGATCAAGTTTATTGTTAACATCGATCTTATTTGGTTGCTTGCTGTAATGTTGGCTGCTTCAATGGTTTCAAATCGTATCCAGCAGAGCTAGAGTAAAGAGCAAGCTCTCTTATAATTTATGGCTGTCTTTCTATTAGTACTTTGTATGTGTTTTCCATAGATAAAACAGGGAATTTATGACTTTGTCATACACCATTGTACTAGTCCAGAGCACTTAATATAAATCACAAAATGCGCTGATTTGTCTTGTATTGTATGCACAGTTAAAGTTTATTTCTGTTTTGTGTGTGTGCAGTTGAACTCACGGCCAGACAATTCCTGCGATTATCTGTGTTTGCTCCCGCGAGTTCGCGTGCGTGCATCGTATACATTAGAATGTTCAACGCATAGGCATGCTTTCAATGCATTTGTTGTGCGAAATCAAACACATCTATTATCATGAAATATTTAGAATCAAAATGGTATTTTTGGTGATATAAATTATGTAATAAATTACAAAGCTAAATGCAGTCGACTTCTTCGGCGAGGAGTTTTGTTTAGTTAACTCCCCTGATGCAGCGATCCTTTATGAATTTTAGTAACAACAAAGAAGGCAACAGTGTTCTTGCCATGGGAGGCAATTCAAAACATGGGGCGACAACCTTTATGAAATTTAGTAGTTTTAAAGAAGGCAAACGTGTTTTACTTGGTCAGGGGAGGGAATTGTAAGCGTCGCGCAATGGCCGGAAGTGTTCTCATGGGTACAGAAAATATGTGATTTTTGTTCTTTTTTCGCAATTTCTCTGGTGTAATTTTGAACAATAAATTGTTAATTACGCTTCCTATCTGCGCGGCAGAGAGTATTGTACTAAAATTTCGACAGGGCCGAGGTGAGAGTGGGAAATGGTAATGTAGGTAGTCCTCTTACACACCTTTAAGCAAAGATAATCTGCGTAATGGTAGGTTATAATACTAAACACTGCAAGTAATCTGTCGATGATGTCATTTCGTGTTTTGCTCCAGGTTTTTGGTTTGATTATTCACGTATTAATTTAAATGTAGTGAATGTATTATTGTACAATGATGATCATGATGGCGATGATTTTTTAAAGGTTGTTTTTAGTGTGATGACTGTATATCATGATTATACTATGATAATGATTATAATTTTTTATGGCTATAATTACAAAGATTGATTATGGTATTAGTGTTCAATTGTTGTTCAAAGCTATCTGCCTAATATACACTGCATAGTTATGAATCTCTCTCTCTCTCTCTCTCTCTCTTCTCTCTCTCTACTCTACCTCTACCTCTACCTCTGTGTCTCTCACACTATCTCTCTCTCTCTCACTCTTTCTCTTTCACACACACCTCTCTCTCTGTCTCTCT
>CM060324.1:32675935-32683435 GCA_030674155.1 Stramonita haemastoma
AGGACACTGTTTAGTTTGATGTCAAGCTTTGATGCATTGTGTATGCCAAACGCAGTAGGGGAGGCAGACAGACAGACCTACACTATACATAAATACACGTACACATAAATACACTCACAAACGCGTGAGTAACGCGCGTGCGCTTGCACCCAACATACACACACACACACAAGACACACACATCACACACAATCATACACACCAACACACAACACACGGACGGGAACGGTCGCATATGCACAAATTTTTATCATTAATGAACCTCGGAGCCGAGGAACGAAAACATTTTTTAGAAAAAAAAAATCAACTAAGTTATGTCAGCAGCTATGCTATCTCCCAAGGCGGAATACAGCTACCTGAATGGCGGGCAAACGATTCCCTATGCAAAATGTCGTTATTGGTGAACCTTTAGGCTCTAGCAGAGGGCGAAAAATACTTGTGTTAATTTCATTAGTAAGATGCAGACGCACACACTCTCCCAAAACAAAGCAACCTTTCTCTCCCTGGAAATAACACACACACACATACATGCGCGCGCGCACGCACGCACGCAGGCACACACACGCACGCTCATGCACGCACGCTCACGCAGCATACACGCACAACACGCCGTACGCACCCGCCACGCACACACACAACGCACCACACACCGCACACACACACACACACACACAACACAACACACACACACACACACGCGCCCACACACACACACACACACACACACACACACACACACACACACACACACACACACACACACACACACACACACACATTGTCCTGTGTTGTTATGAATTGTCGTAATAATGTTGTAGTGTGGCCCTGCGTGCGTGCGTGCGTGCGTGCGTGCGTGCGTGCGTGCGTGCGTGCGTGCGTGGTGGTGTGTGTGTGTGTGTGTTAGTTACACGCTCTCTGGTTCGTGGTTATTTTCTTTTTTTTTCTCAGCGATTATCATAATTTATAGTCCTGTAGGCTGGATGCTGGATGCTGAAGGCTCTGTTGTTTGAAAAAGAAACAAAAAACCACACAAGCAAACAAAAGACACAGCCATTGATTTTAAACTAGCGCTAGTACCTTTTGGGCTAGAGTGTGTGAATCTCTCTCGCTGCGCGCGCGCAGCGCGTGCGCGCTGCGTGCGGCGTGCGTGCGTTGCGTGCGTGCGTGCCGTGGTGTGTGGTGGTGGTGTGTGTGGTGCGCGCCGTGTGTGTGTGTGTGTGTGTGTGTGTGTGTGTGTGTGGTGTGTGTGTGTTGTTGTGTGTTGTGTGTGTGTGTGTGTGTGTGTCTGTGCGTGTGTGCGTGTAAGCATGCATGTGCATGCGTGCAGCATGTGTTGTTTGAGTTTGCGTTCTTGAGAGCCAGATGCCTACAAATTTCTCTTTTCTTGTATGTATGTGCATCACCATTGTACTACATACATCTCTGCACATATACATGTAGCATGCATTCTTCAAATGTGTAACTGTAAGCTCTAAGCCTTGACGTGTCTGATTAGTAAGTCACTGTTTGGAATGGGGCGGGTTGGTGGTTGAGGGGTCTGTGGGAGAGGGAGAGGAAAATAAGCGGGTGGGAGTGGGGGGAGGGGAAAAAGGGTGGAGAGGGGGGGTGGGAAGCGTATGTGTACCTTTTTCAAAGGTCGAACAGTCAAGAGCGTTTGGTAACAGACATCTATATAATGTGCTTTACACCGCTTTTTTTTTTTTTTTGCATTGAGCTCCCTACCCCTCTCTTTCTCTTTCTCCTGTCTCTCTCTCTCTCTGTCTCTCTCTCTTTCGCTCGCTCGCTCGTTCGCTGGCTCACTCGCTCGCTCTCTTTCCACACTGAAATTTCAACAAACAAAAATGGTGCGTTTTCCTTTAGAAAACTGAGATAACTTTGCTTACATACATAGTTATGTCACATATGAACAAAAATTACATGAACAGTGAAATATTTCGTGTTTTTTTTTCTAATCTAGCCCGTCATCATCCTATTGCATCTAGAACATAATATGCTCTACATGCTTTCGCAACTGGACTTTTTCCGAAATGGAGCCAGAATCGAAGTTTGCTCCACAGGAGTCGGAGAAAAAACAACTTGAACGGAGACTTCAGGCAAAGTTGGAAGCTCTAAGAATTAGGCCGAGTTTATCCCTCTCTCCTTCCCTCTTTCCCCTATCTCTTTCTGATTTTCACAGCATAACACAGCAGCAATAGTGGAATGGTGTCACGAGAGGATGGAGAAAGTTTTTGTGAAGATGGCGACGAAGAGAGATGACGAAAAAGGACGAATGGTGGCACTGATGGTGGCGGCGTTTAGTATCTCTACTACTACTATCTCTACCACCATCGCTGCTGCTGCTGCTGCTGCTGCTGCTGCTGCTGCTGCTGCTGCTGGCTGCTGCTACTACTACTACTACTACTACTACTACTACTGCTGCTGCTGCTGCTGCTCTACTCTACTACTACTACTACTACTACTCTACTACTACTACTACTGACTACTACTACTACTACTACTACTACTACACTACAACAAACTACCATCACCACACCACCACCACCACCACCACTACCACCACCACCACTACACTACTACTACTACTACTACTACTACTACTACTACTACTACTACTACTACTTACTCCTAATACAACTACTACTACTCTCATCACCACCATCACCACTGCTACCCCCCCCCCCCCCCCACTTCCCACTCACTACTCTGCTACCCTTACCATTTCCTCCTCATTAACATTTTCAAGCCAAAAACTGTTTCTCTAACAAGAGAACCAAAACGAACAACCAAACTTAGAAAAAAACCCACAATAATCTGAACCAACGAACAAAGTGCACTCTTACACCCCCCTCCCCCAGCCTCCCCCCCTCCCCCCCCCCCCCCCCCCCTAGGGCCAAAGCATGTGGATTCCATGGCTTGGCTTGTTTCTTGGCATAATCTGCAGTTTGCTACGTACGTGCTCGTGACCAATCAGAAAGTGACACTCATTTGCATCCCTAATGAGATCCTGTGTAGCATCCCGTATAGTATAATGCACGAGGCACACTATTTTAGTCGGTTGGTGTTTGATTGTAGTACTACTACTAACTGTTGTTTTTTTAGGTTCATGCTAAGTGAATGGATGGTGTGAATGAATGAATGAATGAATGAATGAATATGAATGAATGAATGAATAATGAATGAAACAATGAATGAAAGTGGAAGGAGAGACAAGAAGGAAGGAAGGAAGGAAGAAGGAAGGAAGGAAGGAAGGAAGGAAGGAAGCAAGGAAGGAAGCAAGGAAGGAAGAAGAAGAGATGAAAGGAAGAAAAGAAAGAAGAAAGCTATAGGCATTGAAGAAAGGAACAACTGCCCTCACTCCACTTCCCCCAAAAAAACATGCAGAAAGGAAGGAAGCAATTAATTAAAAAATATTTCAAGATCAGTGAGAACAAAAACATCCAGAGGATCAGAGAAAAAAAGAAAAGAAATGAATGAATGATGAATGAATGGAGGAAGGAGAACAGTAAAAAAAAAAAAAAAAAAAAAAAAAAGTTAATTAGAAAGAAGAAGTAAAAAAAAAAAAAAAGGGAAGGAAGGAAAGAAAGGAAGAAACGATTGAAAGAATGAATGCTGAACAAGCAAACGATTACAAACTTCACACACACACACACACACACACACACACACACAACACACACCACAGCACCACCACACACACACACCACCACACACGCACACACACACACCACGCACACAAACACACAACACAAACACACGCGCGTGCACGCACGCACACCCAGAATACACGAATATAAAATCCAACAAAAGCACATAACTACTCAACAATAAAGTATAAATTGCATTGTGAATCTGAACAAGAGTGTTTTTTCTTCCGAAGACAGGCCAAAACACAAAAACGCTCCTTCTTAGACAGATGGAAGCTATAACAAAACATCTGTTGGAATGCCTTGAAAGCTTGCAGTTTTGCATCGTCGAAGGCCATCGTTGTTTTAATAGGTTGCAAGCATGCACTCACACACACATGCAACCGAAGTGCTGGCGTGTGCATGTCCAGACGTGCGTGCGCGCACACACACAGACACACGCACACAGGCGCGCGCACACACACCACACAATACATACCCACTCAACATTTGCACGCACGCACTGCACCACCACGCACGCACAACGCACGCACGCACGCACACACGCACACACCCACACGCACACACACACACACACACACACACACACACACACACACATACACACACACACCATGCCAATATTGTGAGCTGCAAATGCGATCGAACGATTTCAGTCAGTCATATTCTATTTGCATGTCCTAGTCTTAAACAGTGTCTTTCCTTTACATCAAGAAATCTCTGGGCAAAACTTTAAGCAACTGTGTATTGCTGTGCGAAATACCCTTGTCGTTTAAGAAGAGTTCCATTAAGTATTTTACATAATACTCATAACCATTCCAGTGGCTCTTACAAGCAGAGACTTTGATTTTATTATTCTTATTCTCAATAGATGTGCTTGCATTTTTAGGTTTTTAGGGTTCAATTTATATACACACACACGCAGCGTTGGCAAAAAAAACGATCACATCAAAAATTTCACCATTGATGAACCTCGGAGTCTAGCCAAGAACTAGAAAAAAAAAACCCACGGAGCCCACCCCTGCCCCAGGTACAAAATGCAGGCTAGGCATGCCTAACCGGTGGTCTGAATTGCGGGATTTATAAACGTTTTGGTACGTAAACAACAGGAATTGGAGTACTATCAAGTCTGCACATTTGATTACTGGGGAGATCGTAGAGATACCTATTTTTAATTTATCAGACGCTGCTATGAAATCCGGAACGACAACTGTATGAATCCATAGGGATCACTAATGGCTTGTTTGTGTATGCGACCGTATTTGTCCAGCATTAAAGAGGCAAGCCGCATTCCGACTTCAGGGATGATGTCTAAACACAACACCAATGTGCATGAGTTTTGTTTAAAGGGAATTGTATGCTTTTGTAATCTTTTCACAAAGGACATACTCTTTCGAAAGGCAAAACGGGTTTTAATATGTGCACTAGATGTTATGCATACGTTCGCACACGGGGTCTTGGTAATTTCTCCAGTTGAGACATTGAAGTATTCTCGAGTATTGAGTCTTGGTTTATAATCTCATTGAAGGACTTTCGGGGGAGTGGAGTGAGTATTGATGCTAACTCCAAGGGGACAAAAAAATCCACTTGAACCGTGTCTCGGTGGTGGCTGGCTCAAATCCAGGGTGATCCTGGGCTGTACATTCTGAGTTCGACGCCAAGCTCAGCCATCTCTGATCCTTCTCTGTCTCTTCTGTCTATCTGTCTCTGTCTGTCTGTCTCTGTCTCTTCTCTCTCTTCTCTGTCTCTGTCTCTCTATCTCTCTCTCCTAAAAAAAGGAACCAAAACAATCCACTTAGAAAATGGCCAATGGTCAACAGTATTGAAACATTGCCCTCATTGTATCAGGATTCGTCTTGAAGTGGATTATTTCATGACAGTGATGGCTGATGACTGGATGCTCAGCACTGGTGTTTTTGTCTTTTAAAAAAAAATTATCCTGCAGCCTACGTATTATCACTTCGCCCACTTTTTGTCTAATTAGTTAGTTGGCATTTGGTCATATTGTTTTGCCTTTAAGCTTTGTCGTGGAAAGAAAAAAAATCAGATTATTGAGACAATTGCAGAATCAGAATAATACCAAAAAAAGTTAGAATAATACAACAAATCCCACCAGTAACATACCACAAAATTGCAACAACAATTTTAGTATTCATACGCACTCTACGTCAGCAACACACAACAACAAAACAAAACAACACACAATCCAAACAAACCCCACCCCACCACCTCCCCCCACCCCACACCCCACCTCCCCAAACCCCCAAAACACATCCACACTACACTCACCTGAGTGCATACACTTGGCCACACACTCCTCCTCCGTCTCGAAGCGGTTGCCATTGCCTCGGCATCCCCCGTACCAGAACCTCCGGCACTCGTTCTCTTGGGCACGAAATGCCAGCGGATGGAGTAATCCGAGCAGGTCCCTCTCTCCGGCTCCAGGAGACACACATCTGGAATGTCAGCATAAAACTGTGAGCGGCGCAAACTGCTCATTGTCGTAGATTCCACCTGGTCATTAAGAACGTAACAAGATTTGTCACACTCTGCCATAGATTCGAACATGTTCTTGTTGCCTTTGCAACCTCCGTACCAAAACAGGCGGCAGTGCCCTACCCGTTGGTCGAAGTAGTAGCGGATAGCCCAGTCTGAGCAGGGTCCAGCGTCTGAGGGGAGTTTGCATAGTGTTAAGGACAGCATCATCGGTACTGCCACTGCTGCTGCCATGATTTCTTGTTTTTTTTTGTTTTCTTTCTCTCTCTTTTTTAAAAAAAAAAGAGCAACCACAACCAATCACACAATTAATTCACACAACCAGATATTTCCATATTGAATCGAAGTTTGGTTTTAGGCAACACAATGAGTGCAGAAGAAGAAGAAGAAAAAACCCCAGGATATTCCATTAGAAAAAACGAAAATTGTATTTCCACCACACATGCACACATTTTATTTTCAAATCAATCTTCCCCAAAAAGAATAAACTCCCACGAAGAAGAGAAAAAACAAAACAACCTCTTAGATCAGCGTGGGTGGGAAGGGGAAGGAAGAGATGTTTCGTCGTTATTGCAGTTGTTATCACTTATCAAACACCCCAGGCACATTCCGAGGACGAAGAGGGAGAGGGAGAGACTTAAAAGACACACGACGACGTGATAATCACGATCCACACACACACACACACACACTGACACCCCACACACCCTTAACACACGACACCACCACCACCCATTCTGCTGTAAAGTAGTTGTTGTAGTAGCAGTGGTAGTAGTATCCTGCGCGAAATCCCCTGACCCTAGAGAATCCCTTGTCAAGATCTTCCAGATCCCCCAGGCTCAAGATTTGTCGCCCCGAGACAAACCCACGGAACACCCTACTAGATCTTCTTTCTTCTTTTTCCTCGCCGGTTTGTTCACACACTCCTCAACTCCCTCCCTTTTTCTCTCTTTTCTCTGCTTTCTCTTCTGTCTTTCTCTCTCTCTGTCTCTCTCTCTCTCTCTCCCTGTCTCGATCAGGGCTGGTTGTAGGAAGAGTAAGGGGGGAGAGGGCTGGTTCTGCGCTTTCGTTTTCTACCACGTGGGTTCAGGTTTGGGGGGTTTTGCCGTTGCAAATCTCTCTCTCTCTCTCTCTCTCTCTCTCCTCTCTTTTCCTCTCTCTCTCTCCTCTCCTCTCTCTTCTCTCCTCTCTCCTCTCTCTCTCTCTCTTGTGCGAACAAGGTAAGGAGCCGGCCGGCTGCGAGAAAGAGAAAAAAAAAGCCTATGATTATCTATAAACACCTTCGGAAATTCCCTCTCTTACCCCCCTCTCCCCTCTCTCTCTCTCTCTCTCTCTACACATACACACTCTCTCGCTCTAG
>CM060324.1:32688435-32690935 GCA_030674155.1 Stramonita haemastoma
ACGCACGCGCATGTGTGGGCATACTGTGTAATATAGCTACATATTATATAATTCAGCCCCAAACCTTTACCTGCTCTCTCTCTCTCTCTCTCTCCTCTCTCTCTCTCTCTCTCCTCTCTCTCTCCTCTCTCTCTCTCTCTCTCTTCTCTCTCTCTCTCTCTCTCTCTCCTCTCTCTTTTCTTCTTCTTCTCTCATCTTCTTCTCTCTATAGAGTTAGCCATTCAATTGTTGCCGGGAACAGATTGACAATATTTACCAAAAAACTGCTCACCCCTACTGGGCACCGACATTGGAAAAAACCACAACATGAATTGTATTCTGTATCCTCGAATAAAGGATTAAATCTCTCTCTCTCTCTCTCCTCGCCTCTCATCTCTCTCTCGCTCTCTCTCTCTCTCTCTTCTCTCTCTCTCTCTCTCTCTCTCTCTCTCCATGATTTTGATGATGATGACGTGGAGGATGCAAGTAATGATGGTTATGTTGATATACTTGCTGAAGCTGTAGATGTAGATGTAGATAAATGAAGATGCTGATGGCAGCGATTATGTACATGATGAAATGATTATGGGATTGACGATGTAATGTTTTTCGGGATAATGTTTTACCTTCCCCCTGCCTCAACATGTTTTGTATAGTGGTCTAAGGCCGATGTACAATAAAACTTTTCAGTGTTCAGTGTTCAGTGTTCAGTGTTCTCTCTCTCTCTCTCTCTCTCTCTCTCTCTCTCTCTCTCTCTCTCCTCTCTCTCTCTCTCTCTCTCTCTCTCTCTCTCTCTCTCTCTCTCTTCTTCTTCTTCTTCTTCTTCATTTTCTTCTTCTTCTTCCTCTTCCCTATCTTGAAAAAGTTTAACATGCACAATTTCAATTTAACAACTTACACACGAAACAAGAATTTGTTTTTGTAGGTTAACACTCTACCCCCCCCCCCCCCCCCCCCCCCACACACACACCTCCACACCTACCCCGGGTCATACCACCCATCCTTCGGAAAAAGACCAACAAAACAAGGCACCAGTATTCTTCCAGGTGTGATGAATATTCAAAGCTCCATTTGAAGATAAAGTCACAGTTTTTCCGTGCCTGCTACTTGTTTTCCCGCTCTTTTCTTAAAGTAAGGTTTCTGGTTCCTAGAGGATTAAGGTCCTCGGGGACTCGCTTCAACGATCAAAAGAACCGTTATCCTAAAACGAGTGCCACGGTCTACACCTAGCAGACTGACAGGGTCTGTTCCCATGCTGTGACTTGGGGATTTGTGACGGACAGCTCCATTCTGGCTGTTGTTTTGTTTACAGCTCGGCTGACCTTAATGTAGTGGACAGGAAAATGTCTGGCTGTCCATGAAACCATAGGGTAAAATAATGGGGTTTTTAGGGTCTAGGTTCCAAGCACCTATTAGGTTTCTGTTTGTGGGATTCTTTCTTTTTTTTTAATGGAGTGGGCAATGTTTCTTTATTGTTGTGGAGTGTTGTTGTTGTGAGTGTTTTTTGTTGTTGTTGTTGTGTTGCGCATTCCCCAGCTTAAAACCTTAGGGGTCACCCAGAATATGCACTCTGACTCATTCCCCCCCCCGCAACTTGAAATTACTGTGAGGTTAAAACGTATACACACTAACTGCATGAAGTGTGCGTGTAACGGTCTATTCAAGTCCCTGGCCACCTAAGTAGCCACGCTCCGACACCAGAGGATGTTTTGGTCTCATGTAAAGGGGCATGCAGGTTGTTATGCTAAGAGCTTATCATGGCTTATGACAATCTCAATATAACATGTTATAACCCAGCAGCTCTTGTAATGAATGCCTCAGCATTTGATGACTTACATCATCAATATACTGACAAAGATATTTGGCCTGCGCTAGATTTTTATTTTGCTGCCTCATCTTCTGTGAGGTCCCTGCCCTGCTGTTCCAACGCCGCTCATTCCAACCTCCCGCTGCCACAGCCATACCCAGATTCGTTATGTCTCGTCCTCAGGGTCGGGAGTTCTGCGCCAGATAATGGATCTGACTACTTCACTCAACGGCAAGGCCTTTAGATGAAACTATAGACCTTGCTCAGGACAAAGCCAGAAGCTTTATCATTGATGTACACAACAAACCAAAAAGGCTTAAATTTAGATGTTGCTGTGCTTTGCAACGATATGTTGAAATTGTTTTCACCCATGGCAAAGGCTTAGAATTATAGCCTATACTCATTAATGTGGGAACGGGTGAAAAAATCTAAAAAAAAACTGCATACACACGGGGACTGGACGTAAAAAAGCACACGAGTGCTTATTCCATTATTCTTGACATAAAAGAATAAATGAATAAATAATTTTTAAAAAGCATAGAATCTACGACTTGGAGAAAGCTGGACTGTACCAAGTTTTCATATAGTGCCTCCCCAGTACACACTGTAGCCAGACAATTCCACTGGAGTACCCAGAATCATCGATCCTCTGGAAGTTAGGGGAAAAGTCAAGTAAAGCCAGGTCAATGATGCCAGCTGTTGAAGATCTTGAGA
>CM060324.1:32693435-32698435 GCA_030674155.1 Stramonita haemastoma
AGTCCATGATTCACAGCCATATAGGAGGATAGATATCACGAGGGATTTGTAAAGGTGGTATTTGGTGCCGAAGCTGATGTTGTTGCTTCTGATGATCTTCTCGAGTCTGACTAGAGCAGATGTTGCTGTTGCAATGCGAGCTTTCACTTCATTGTTTGATGTGCCATCTTTTGTTAGGATGGAGCCTAAGTATTTGAATTGGCTCACCTCTTCTAGTGTTTCTCCATTCATCTTTATTTCCGTGATGTCATTACTTGCGCTGTTGACCATGATCTTTGATTTCTCTGTACTGACCTCCATGCCGTATGCGCTCGCTCGATCTGTTAAATTGTCTGTGAGGATTTGCAGTTCTTGTTTGCTGCTGCCCATGAGGTCAATGTCATCTGCAAATCTGAGGTTGCAAAGGGGTCTTCCACCAATGGAGATGGAAGTGTGGTGGTTTTGCAGTGTCTCTGTCATGATGTTTTCGAGGAAGAGGTTGAAGAGTACAGGTGAGAGAAGGCAGCCCTGGCGAACCCCAACCGTGGTCTTGAAGAACTCGCCCACGTGGTTGTTCATGAAAACTGCACTTTTTGCGTTCTCGTACAGAGCCTTGATGACTTCAATTAGGCAGCTGTCAATGTTGAAGTGCCTGAGTACTTGCCAGAGGCCGTCATGTTGTCATGTTTGATGTTGCAGTGGATCCTTTTGCATACAAAATCTGTTTACACGGTAGAAGGTAGGGTATCAGTGTAGTATTCTCTTTTTCGAAATAAAAGAATTTTAACAAAATCTGGATCTTGTTTTCCTCATAATGGTTTTGCCTCTTCTTTTTCTTCTTTCATTAAAACAGGTTTTTGAGTTCTTGTGAACGTGAACAAGTAATTGTTGCTATTGTTGTAGAGTGTTTAACTAAAGTATCCTTCTAGTCCCCTTTAATATGAACTATCTTTCTCTCACTACAGCCGAGATGTTCTCTGTGCGTTCGCACACGGGACCTCGATTTATAGTCTCATCCAAAGGACATCTAGGGGAGTGGAGTTGACACTAACGTTTACTCCAGAATACAAATCCTTTTGAACAGGCATCCTGGTGGTGACCCAAACCTGGAATCGATCCTCGGCCATCAGGTTGTCAGCGCAACGCTTTACCCACCAAGCTATCCAGTCCCACTTGATGAATGAACTGAAGTCAAAGTACAGAAAAAGGAGATCCCCCCCCCCCCTACACACAAACACACTACCTTAATGTGTTTTTGAATGAAAAAAAAAAACCACGCTCACCCACCCCCACCAAACAACCAACCACCCCTCTTCCCCTTTCCATACTATCTGCTCCCCCCTCCCCCCTAACAAAAAAGACCCTGGAAATTGAGCAGTGAAGTGTGATACATTCTCTTCACACATAACATTACAACAAAAATAAACCCTGGTTCCCAAAGGAAGCTTCAGGCTGGTTAGTACGGGTGGTTTGCCCTCACTGGCCACACTCCCCAGTGAAGAAGGGAGACAACAGGTAATCCTACACTACCCCTCACCCCCTAACACCCCCCTTCCCCCCTTCCTCCCACAGTCCCTACCCCCTACCTCCCTGCACTCTGTTTCCTTTCCTCTCTCTCCCCCGTCTTCCTACCTTCTTTCTTCCTTCTTCCTTCCATCCATCATAACTAATACCCTGACAACCAGCCTGGCACAGTCGTATATTGTTCATACAGAGAGAGAGAGAGAGAGAGAGAGAGAGAGAGAGAGAGAGAGAGAGAGAGAGAGGAGAGAGAGAGAGAGAGAGAGAGAGAGAGAGAGAGAGAGAGAGAGAGAGAGAGAGGCACAGAAAGAGACAGAGACAGACAGACAAATAGACAGACAGAGACAGAGACAGAGGGAGGCAGAGAGAGAGAGAGAGACAGAGACAGACAGAGACAGATTGAGAGAGAGAGGGACAGGCAGAGAGAGTGAGAGACAGAGAGAGACAGTGAGACACAGAGGGAGACAGAGACAGAGAAAGAGACAGACACACAATCACACAAAGACATACAGAGACAGCGAGACAATGGGACAGAGACAGAGAGACAGATGCACAGACAGAGAGACAGAGACGGACAGACAGACAGATTTGTCAGAAGAATGCTCCATTGAAAGGGATGAGATCTGTTTCCTTCTCTTGCGCAGCCACCCAGCCACACGCTGTTACTTCAATTCAATTCAATGTTGCTTGAAATCCCAGGCGATCACAGCCACCCCAGGAGAGCTGTCACATCACATGGCGGTAACACGAGGAGTAGTAGGGAGAGAAGGGAGAGGTATGGAGAGTGAAAGAACCAAGGACACTACATTGACTTTTTTTTCTGCTTTGAAGTGGTGTCAAAAGCCAAGTCTCCAAGCACAGGAAGATAACAGTATTGAAGATCTTCCTCTAACCCCGGTCCACTTCACTCCCTATCATTCTTTTATTTCCCCCACCCCCATTCATTTCTTCCACCTACAAAATAAAAGAGAGAGAAAACAAAATATTAACCATGACTTTAACTTGAAAAATGATGCCATTTCCTGTCCAACTGGTCAAAAGTCTGATTGTTGAATGCTGAGGCTGATGTCATGATCTTGCTTTTTTGTATATAGGTTCTCCTGAATTTTTTGTCTTTTGGTTCATTGGCTAGATTTCTGACCAATGGTGCTGTTTTTTGTGTACGTGATAATTTTTGCACACCATTAAGGTAGCCACATTTCAACTTCGAGGAGGGTTGTTCTCGATGATGTGTTGCCTGCATGAGAAATGCTTAGGACTTTAATTTTTCCAATCTTCTTACATAGTTTTCTACTTATTAAAAATCTACATGGAAATCATCACATGTTTGTGCATTTGCTATTCCAATGATAGGGAGGAAACTATTGTTCCATCCCAAGCCCAAGAAAAGTATTGTGGCTCAAGACCAATGCACTTTAAATATGTCACAGTTCAGGGTTCAGAGTTCAGAGTTCAGAGTTCAGATCTCTCTCTCTCTCTCTCTCTCTCTCTCTCTCTCTCTCTCTCTCTCTCTCTCTCTCTCTCTCTCTCTCTGGGCATATGTAGGTGCCATTTTGTAGCTTAGAAAATGTACGCACCTGTGCTGGTTTGTACTAATGAACACATAAGTTTGTTCCTAATTTTTTCGCTTACATACACACATAACGTGTAAGTGTTTACGGCATCAACATAGAGGTACAGATAGCAAAGAAAGCTACTTTCGCACCAGCAAAAAAATGTATATTATCTTATAGTGAAACAGAGCTTGCCCACTTCTTGTACTTGCAATGTTTTATATACGTTGCTGTCATGGATGTATTTTGGGTAGTTTTATTGTAGTTTTCTTCTACCCTTTCCCATTATGTCAGTGACAAAAGAAATCAAATTCCCACAAAAAGAAAACAACCCCCAATGAAGGAGACTGATAGTCTCAAAGGTTGCACAGACGTTTGGTAGAAAGACTACTGGATCTGAATGTTACATAAAACCCAAGGTAGTAAGTACAGAAAGAATTCTCCAAAACAGAAAAAGAGTGTACGACAGTAAGGGGCTGTTGCTGTTAAATTATGTATAGAAAAAAATAAACAATGTCTGTCAAAGATATGTATACAGATGCGTTCTCAGAGGGAAGCAGCAAAGAATCTGCTGTGCTAATGTTATACACAGAAAACGATCTGTCAGAAGTAGACGTAAAGATGTACATGAAAACCTGCCCTAGGTCTAAAGGTTCATACACAGAGTACAACAACAAGGATACTGGTCCAACAAAATCATACAGAGACAACCTTCTGTCATAGACAGGAATAAAGGTCCATACACACAGGAAAACAACAAGGACGCTGATCGGACAAAATCATACAGACAGAAGCAGTCAGGGACCATCTGGCTGATGGCCCCATGGCGACCTGATATTGATGGGCTCCCTATGCACTTCCGGGTATGACCGCGGCCCAGGGGAGGGGGGGGGGGGGTTGAGATTGAAATGAGCGGCATGGAACAGCAGGACAGGGACATCATAGAAAATGAGGCAGGGTAAAAAACGTAATATGACAAAAATATACAGAAAACTATCTGTCAAAGGCAATTCAAAGGGTACATATCCACAGGGCAACAGTGAGGAGGTTGCTGTGGTAAAATTATACACAGATACCTTTCATCAAGTGTAGGCCTAAAGGTATATTTCATAAGATTAAATAGAACTAAAAGTAAGTAAGCAATCATCCAAGCAAACAAAAGAAAGAACAAAATCATGCATATAGTATTGTACTCCACTAGCGTGATATTCTAGCATGGAATACTCACCCAAGCATGGGGCATGACAACTCAGGCTATTATCATGCTACAGCAACAGAAAGTTGCTTCACCAAACCACGAAAACCAAAAAAAAAAATACTATCTCATTCCAAGTCTTAATCTACAATGAGTGACTTACTGTTTTCCACTTTCTCTCTCTCTCAAATATAATTATGGTCAGAGAGATAAAATTAAAGGGATAGGAAAACATGAAAGGAAGGACGGTTGGATTGAGGGTGAAACATTTCAATGCTATATCTTCCTGTGCCAGGAGACTTGGTTTTGGACACCACTTCAAAGCAGAAGAAAAAAGTCAATGTAGTGGCCTTGGTTCTTTCACTCTCCATACCTCTCCCTTCTCTCCCTACTCCTCGTGTTACCGCCATGTGATGTGACAGCTCTCCTGGGGTGGCTGTGATCGCCTGGTATTTCAAGCAACATTGAATTGAATTGAAGTAACAGCGTGTGGCTGCCCAAGAGGGGGAAACAGATCTCATCCCCTTTAAAACGGACCAGTCTTTTGACAAATCCAGCTCTGTCTGTCTGTCTGTCCCGTCTGTCTGTCTGTCTGTCTGTCTGTCTGTCTGTCTGTCTGTCTGTCTGTCTGTCTTCTCTCTCTCTCTCTCTCTCTCCTCTCTCTCTCTCTCTCTCTCTCTCTCTCTCTCTCTCTCTCCTCTCTCTCTCTCTCTCTCTCCTCTGTGTTTTCATCATCCTCGAAATAACAGAAT
>CM060324.1:32703435-32708435 GCA_030674155.1 Stramonita haemastoma
CCCTCTCTCTCTCTCTCTCTCTCTCTCTCTCTCTCTCTCTCTCTCTCTCTCTCTCTCTCTCTCTCTCTCTCTCTCTCTCTCTCTCTTCTCTCTCTCTCTCTCTCTCTCTCTCTCCTCTCTCACTCAAATATTTTGCATGAGCACGTACCAGGAAATGAGAAGCAGGCCAGACAGACAATAATTATCCTTTACGGAAATTAAATATATTCTGTTAATTAGCTGGAAATACAACCCCAAATGCCATATGTGGGATTACCTCTCCTTAAAAAACTGAACATTAAAAAAAAAATCTCAAGAAAGGTTTTCTGAGAAATGATCTCACCTTGTTCAGCTTCTCGGAATCTTATATACTAACCCCCCCCCCCCCCCCCCCCCCCAGTAAAAAAAAAAACAAACAAAACAATGCAAAACAAAAATTAACCAAAAGTAACAAACCACCCCCACCCCCCAAACAACAAGACAGATCCGGTCAGATGTTCGTATTGCTACTGTTGTCGGTTGGAGCACCACGCAATGTCATCAGGATTTGCCATATTTGTCTGTCTCAGCCTGAGTTCTTCGATCTCCTATAGCTCTGCCAGACCACTGATCTCAGTGATGGTGGCAATGTAGGATGTTGGTGGCCTGCCTCTTTTCCTTCTGCCCTCAAAGTTACCAGGGAGAACTATCGTCATCAAATTTGTTTGTGGATTTCTGATTGCATTAATATTATATCTCAGTCTGCCCTTATCAATATCAGCCAACAGTGTTTTTTGTCTTTGCATTGAAAATTAATCAACAATACTTTCATTGGTTATGGGACACACACACACACACACACACACACACACACACACACACACACACACACACCCACACACACACCACACACACACACACACACACACCTCTCACTCCTTCTCTCTATGTCTGTCTGTTGTATGTCTTCTGTTTGTCTGTTTTGTCTGCTTCTTCTGTCTGTCTGTCTGTCTGTCCTGTCTGTCTTTCTGTCTGTCTGTCTCTGTCTGTCTCTGTCTGTCTCTGTCTGCTCTGTCTTCTCTCTGTCTCTGTCTGTCTTCTCTGTCTGTCCTGTCTGTCTGTCTGTCTCTGTCTGTCTGTCTGTCTGCTCTGTCCTCGTCTGTCTGTTCTGTCTCTTCTTCTTCTGTCTCTGTCTTCTTCTCTCATCTCTCTCTCTTCTCTCTCTCTCTCTCTCTCTCTCTCTCTCTCTCTCTCTCTCTCTCCTCTCTCTCTCTCTCTCTCTCTCTCTCTCTCTCCTCTCTCTCTCTCTCTCTCTCTCTCTCTCTCTCCCTTCTCCTCTCTCCGTTTGACAAAAGATAAAAGCAACAGAAACATTCCTGACCGAAGAAAATGACCAGTGAGGATTGAAATCAAAGAGAACACGTTCTTTTACTCTTTGAGTCCAAAGTGAGTTTGCGTGACCACGCATTGGAGGTCAGCAAGGAGGAAGAAGAAGAAGAAGAAGAAGAAGAAGAAGAAGAAGAAGAAAGAAGAAAGAAGAAAGAAGAAGAAGAAGAAGAAGAAGAAGAAGAAGTGAGGAGGAGGAGCAGCAGCAGGAGGTGAGGAGGAGGAGGAGGGGGAAGCAAAAGAGGGGAACATGGGGATGGGGATTGGAATAAGATTAAATGTCAAGGTCTTACAAAAATCCGTTTGACCCATTTATTAAAAACAGCTCTCAGGGTGTACTTTCAAGGTCAAACTTTTGTCTGTCTGTCTGTTCGTCTGTCTGTCTGTCTGTCTGTCTGTCTGTCTGTCTGTTTGACTGTTTGTCTGTCTGTCTGTCTGTCTGTCTGTCTGTCTGTCTGTCTGTCTGTCTGTCTCTCTCTTGGTCGTAGGTTCATTTTTCTAAAGAATGAATATAATCTTTAGCTGTGAGTTCAAAATGTGTTGTAAGTGTGTCGAAAGAAAGTTAAAAGTGTTTGATAACCTATGTGGTCGTGGGGGAGCGAGGCATCAGAGATCTCAGCTTTTCTAGGGGCCAGTATTATCACTGAGGACGGCGCCCATCTCCTCTTCCTCACTACTTTTCCTTCCCTGACCCTAAAGAGGGCAGGTACCTATTTACAGCTGGGTGAACTAGGGGGATTGTACTAAACCCAAGGTGTGCAAAAGGTCAACCATCCAACTGGTAACCATGCTTGATACTGCTTAACATTGATTTGGGGAAATCGACTGCTCTGACCACTTAGCTATCCCGTGTGTACTTTTTCTAAAAGAAAAAAAAATGTTGTTACTGTGTGCTACCATTGTCTTTTTCTTTCCTGACTGATATTTCTTTTTGGTGTGACATTTTAGTGGTTATAATTATTTAAGGTTAAGCTGTTTGTTTTGGTGCATGTATGTTTTTCAGGGACACATCATATGACTAGGATTGACCTAAAATCTTTATTTTGTGCACATTAAATACTAGTCATAGATTTCAGATGAATGTGTGTGTGTCTAGAGGAGGGGGGGGGGGTGTCTGTGTGTATGGAAACTCTGCGGGTGCATATGTGTATGTGTTGCGCATGCATGTGCAGAAACAAAAAAATCCCCACAAGAACATAAATAACACACACATAGACACACACTCACTCACACACAAACACATACACACTCTCTCTCTCTCGCGCACACACACACACACACACACACACACACACACACACACACACACACACACACACACCACACACACACACACACGCACGCACACACACACACACACACACATGAGAGTACAGAACGTATTTAGAAACGAAAAAGTGAATTGATAGTACGACTAGTCACACGAACAGTAGACCAGCAAAGATAAAAAGAAAATTGACTGGTGAAACAGAATGCGACATGTGATAACCACACAGTGAATCCCTACAGTAATCGTAGTCTTAAAAGCCATGTAAGTGCTTTAAGTCTGTAACCATGATAGCCTTGAAGACAGGTCAGACCTAGTGTTCCCACTCGCTAGGTGTCTGTGTAGGTGTGAAGGTTCTGGTCAGTTTACATGCTGAACAAAGTAGAGGAGGACAATGTTCTAAAGCTGACTGTAAATCTCCTATGACGTGTTTGGTTTAATGTTTTGAGTTAAGTGTGTGTATGTATACTAGTGTTACTGATAGTGACAGTGATAATGTTAGCGTTAGTGTATGTGTGTGCGTGTGTGCATGTGTATGTGTGTGTATGCATATGTGTGTTATACATGTATACTCCAGAAGCACTAAGACTACACACAGACACACACAGAGATACACACACACACAGACACACACACAACACAATCACATACAACACAATATCACCATGTAGACAGACTTTCAAAGGAACAACAATAGCAACAACAACAAGAATAACAACAACAGCACACATATACATAACACACATGCACACACACATACACACACATACCCCCCCCCCCCCCCCCCACACCACACACACAAGGTATATCAGAGACCAAATCAATCAGAAAAGACAAGCCACAGCAATAAAACAGCAAAAGCAAAAAAGAAAATTGACTGGTGAAACAGAATGCGACATGCGATAACCACAAAGTGAATCCCTACAGTAATCGTCCTGTTACAAGCCATGTAAGTGCTTTATCCCTGTAACCACGATAGCCTTGAAGACAGGTCAG
Source organism: Stramonita haemastoma (assembly GCA_030674155.1). Taxonomy (NCBI): domain Eukaryota; kingdom Metazoa; phylum Mollusca; class Gastropoda; order Neogastropoda; family Muricidae; genus Stramonita; species Stramonita haemastoma. The sequence goes on from CM060324.1 coordinate 32,707,043, forward strand.
ACCTATCTCCATTGCTGGTGTTCCCACTCGCTAGGTGTCTGTGTTGGTGTGAAGGTTCTGGTTAGTTTACATGCTGAACAAAGTAGAGGAGGACAATGTTCTAAAGCTGACTGTAAATCTCCTATCACGTCTTTGGTTTAATGTGTTTTGAATGAGGTGTGTGTTAATGTACACTAGTATTAGTGATAGTGATAGAGTTAGCATTAGTGTGTGTGCATAGTTGTACATGTGTACTCACAAGCACTAAAACTACACATAAACATAAAAACATGCACGCACACAGAGACACACACACACAGACACACACACACACACACCACATACAACACAATGTCACAAAGCGTAGATAAACTTTAAAAGGAACAGCAATAGCAATAAGAACAACAACAACAACAACAACAACAACACACACAAGGTATATCAGAGACAAAAAAAATCAGAAAGACAAGCCACACCAATAAAACAGCAAAAGCAAAAAAGAAAATTGACTGGTGAAACAGAATGCGACATGTGATAACCACAAAGTGAATCCCTGCAGTAATCGTCCTGTTAAAATCCATGTAAGTGCTTTATCCCTGTAACCACGATAGCCTTGAAGACAGGTCAGACCTATCTCCATTGCTGGTGTTTCCCACTCGCTAGGTGTCTGTGTTGGTGTGAAGGTTCTGGTCAGTTTACATGCTGAACAAAGTAGAGGAGGACAATGTTCTAAGGCTGACTGTAAATCTCCTATCAGGTCTTTGGTTTAATGTGTTTTGAATGAGGTGTGTGTGAATGTACACTAGTATTAGTGATAGTGATAGTGATAGTGGTAGCATTAGTGTATGTGCATAGTTTTACATGTGTACTCACAAGCACTAAAACACACATAAACAATAAAAACATGCACAGACCAACAGACACAGACACAGACAGCACAACACCACACACACACACACACACACACACACACACACACACACCACACACACCACACACCATACAACACAATGTCACAAAGCATAGATAGACTTTAGAATGAACAGCATTAGCAATAAGAACAAACAATAACAACAACAACAATAACAACAACATCAACAACAACAACAACAACAACACACACAAGGTATATCAGAGACAAACAAAATCAGAAAGACAAGCCACACCAATAAAACAGCAAAGCAAAAACAAAATTGACTGGTGAAAAAGAATGCGACATGTGATAACCACAAAGTGAATCCCTACAGTAATCGTCCTGTTAAAAGCCATGTAAGTGCTTTATCCCTGTAACCACGATAGCCTTGAAGACAGGTCAGACCTATCTCCATTGCTGGTGTTTCCCACTCGCTAGGTGTCTGTGTTGGTGTGAAGGTTCTGGTCAGTTTATATCTTGACAAAGTGGAGGAGGACAATG
>CM060324.1:32715935-32723435 GCA_030674155.1 Stramonita haemastoma
AGACAGGAATACAGTTGAGGTGACAAAGAGATCTTTTTTGTTGTTTGGCGATGAAAAGGATCTCTCTCTCTCTCTCTCTCTCTCTCTCTCTCTCTCTCTCTCTCTCTCTCTCTCTCTCTCTCTCTCTCTCTCTCTCTCCTGTTTCCTTACATTTCACCCAGTTTGAATACCATTTGCCAACCTGAGAATAAATTAGCTGCCAATCTCTCTCACTCTCTTCTCCACCCCCCCTCCTCCACCCGTCTACCACTTCCCTTTTTGGGGTAGGGCCATGTTCTCTGTGTGAATAAATTATCATCTATCAGTATCTGCCTTCTCAATCTGCCCATCGGGTTGTCCAACCCTCACTCCCACCCCCCTTAATATTTTTGTATCTGCCTGCCTGTTTGTCTTTGTCTGTCCGCATGTCTGTCTGTCTGTCTTTGCCTGCCTATCTGCCTGTCTGCCTGTCTATCTATCTGTCTGTCTGTCCCTGTTTGCTGCCCCCCCCCCCATCTCTCCCTCTCTCTCTCCCTCTCTCTCTCTCTGTCTCTGTCTCTCTGTGTCTGTGTCTGTGTCTGTCTGTTCTCTCTCTCTCTCTCTCTCTCTCTCTCTCTCTCTCTCTCTCTCTCTCTCTCTCTCTCTCTCTCTCTCTCTCTTCTCTCTCTCTCCTCTCTCTCTCCCCCTCTCTCTCTCTCCCCCTCTCTCTCTCTCAACACTTAGGAAATAATTTTTAATGCAGATTCACAATCCTGATTAGTGGGATTAAAAGAGACAAAGAGGCGTACAAACGAAAGAAAAAATATAGACAGAATTGAAAAGAAAGAAACAATCAAAAACAACTGAAAAAGAGAAAGAGGAAAAAAGGAGGGAAAGAGAGAGAGAGAGAGAGAGGAGAGAGAGAGAGAGAGAGGAGAGGAGAGAGAGAGAGAGAGAGAGAGAGAGAGACAGACAGACAGACAGACAGACAGACAGACAGACAGACAGACAGACAGACAGACAGACAGAGAAAGAGACAGACAGACAGACAGACGGACAGAGACAGAGAGAGACATAGAGAGAGGGACAGAGACAGAGACATAGACAGATAGACACACAAAGAAAAAGAGAGATGAACAGACAGATAGACAAACAGACGGGCAAACATACAAGAAGAGAAGAAGGAGAAGAACAGAGGTAGAGACAGAAACTGAGACCAGACCAGAGGAAATGAACCACAGGATGAGGAGGTAAAGATGCAGACTAAGACAGAAACGCAGACCAAAAAGCAAAAAAAAAAAAATAGACAGCGAGAAACAGAGAATAATAATATACACTAACTGATTATTCTTAACTACCCAGCACACCATCATCAATCAACATCCTTCTGCCTCTGTCCCTGTCTCTGTCTGTCTGTTTGTTTTTCTATCTCTCTGCTTTTTTCTGTTTGTCTGTGTCTGTCTGTCTCTGTCTGTCTGTCTCTCTTTTCTGTCTACCTCTGTCTTTGTTTCTGTCTGTCTGTCTGCCTGCCTGTTTGTCTGTATGTCTATCTGTCTGTCTTTCTGCCAGTCAGTCAGTCAGTCAGTCAGTCAGTCAGTCGTCAGTCAGTCAGTCAGTGTGTCTGTCGTCTGTCTGTCTGTCTGTCTGTCTGTCTGTCTGTCTTCTTCTGTTCTGTCCTTCTGCTCTCTCTCTCTCTCTCTCTCTCTCTCTCATCTCTCTCTCTCGTCTCTCTCTCTCTCATTCTCTCTCCTCTCTCTCTCTCTCTCTCTGTTTGTCTATCTGTCTCTTCCTTACTTTGTCTGTCTATGTCTGCCTGCCTGTCTTTCTGCCAGTCAGTCAGTCTGTCTGTCTCTGTCTTCTCTCTGTCTCTGTCTCTGTCTCTTCTCTCTCTCTCTCTCTCTCTCTCTCTCTCTCTCTCTCTCTATCTATCTCTCTCTCTCTCTCTACACACACACACACACACACACACACACACACACACACACACACACACACACAGCACAGCACAGCACAGCACAGCACAGCACACACATCATCACCACTGCCACACACCCATCCATTTATCATCAACACACAAGTAAATGCTAGACATAAGACATGACTAAGATCATCTGACCAAAAAACAAATGAAGAAGAAAAATGAGAGCCCCCCATCTAAAGCACATGTGGTACAAAATCCAGCATTATGCCCTCAATAACCCTCAACACCTTTCGTGTTCTTGTTTTTTTTGTTTTTGTATTTTATGGGGTTTTTTGAAGGCACAGCCTTAGTTGTTTAGTCTTTTATTCTTTTATTTAGAGAACAACGGAATAAGCACTCCTGTGCTTTTTTTATATATAAACATCCAGTTCCCTTATGTATGCAGTTTTGTAAATGTTGTCATGTGTTCCCACCGGCACACAATGACCTATTCTTTTGAAAAGTGGACCAGGTTTTAACATGTGCATAAGGTCTTCTGTATGCGTTCGCACACGGGACGTCGGTTTACAGTTTCATCCGAGGGACTTTTAAGGGCGAATGGAGTCTGAACTGATGTTAACTCTTGTGAAAGTATCCCCTTGAACGGGATTCGAATCGGGGTCAACAGGTCACGAGTGCAATACGTAACGCTTTAATTAACCAAGGTATCCCATCTGCATCTAATGAATGAAACGCAGCCGCCCTTGCCAGTCATACACAGCTAAATTGGACGATGGTGTGTGGGTATAATGATGTTGATGATAAAACGCCCACTGCACGTGAGTTTGTATATATATATAGATCTCTCATACAAGCAGAAAGGGTCATTGGCAGTTTACATGGGTTTTTTCGGCACTGAACTGGTGTTGCTAAGTTCAAAATGTTTTACTGTATTGTAGTGTGTTGTGTTGTTTGATGTTGTGTTGTACTGTTGTAACAGAGTGCAGATATTTGATCTGCCGCGACTCTGTACAACTTCTCGGCGACGACAGCACGGTCAGACAGTGGGAATGTGGCCTCTAAAGAGAGGCTGCATAAATACTACATTTTCCCGCTACGGGCAAAGTGCATGCAGAGAGCGGCTTTCGACCACCACCCAACGATACAGAACGTCGCAAAATTCACAGGTGTGGATCCAAACGTTGTACCCACGTCGCTGCAATTGGCAGTTCCGCTCGCAAGGGAAGTAATCTAATTACCGCCCTGCCACATCCACCACCGCTGACTCTGTGCCGCGTCCCGAGGCACAGTGGGTACTGACCAGCGTATTTGACGCTCAAATCAGTAGCCCTAAGTTCTTTCCATCCTGTCGGCGACGCCACTTTGTAACAGAGTGCAGATATTTGATCTGCCGCGACTCTGTACAACTTCTCGGCGACGACAGCACGGTCAGACAGTGGGAATGTGGCCTCTAAAGAGAGGCTGCATAAATACTACATTTTACCGCTACGGGCAAAGTGCATGCAGAGAGCGGCTTTCGACCACCACCCAACGATACAGAACGTCGCACAATTCACAGGTGTGGATCCAAACGTTGTACCCACGTCGCTGCAATTGGCAGTTCCGCTCGCAAGGGAAGTAATCTAATTACCGCCCTGCCACACTGTATTTATTGTTTTTTGTTGTAATGGTATCGTGTTGAATTAGATTGTATGCATCGTATTGTAGGATGTTCCATCATTCATGTTTTGCTGCGGTTTTTTGTGTAAATGTGTGTATATACATACAAACATAATAATACTATCATCGATCTTTTTTTTCCCCTCTCTCTATCTGATTCACACACACGCAACACCAACACACACACACACACACACACACACACACACACACACACACACACACACACACACACACACACACTACCCAACCATTATAATCCTTTCAGCCATAATACATACAAAAAAAACATAACACAGTGGAAGGAAAAATCAATGAAGAAGACACGCTACTTTCAACAGCAGCAGCAGTAGCAGCAAAAACAACAAGAACAACAACACATGCACACACAATACAAAACACACACACACCACAACACACACATACACACACACACACAAACACACACACACACACACACACACACACACACACACACACACACATAAATAAACAACACCATAATTATTACAATCTTGAAGGTCTCTTCGACCCAGAGAACAAGATAGCAGTCTGAATGCTAAATTGATCCAAGCTGTCGGGATGTTTACCCTGTGTCCCAAATGTTTACACGTTCAGGTCCAAGTCTGGCTGGAGGGGAAAGTGTACAGGTAGGGTGGGTAGGTAGGTAGGTAGGTAGGTAGGTAGGTAGGTAGGGTAGGTAGGTAGGTAGGTAGGTAGGTAGGAAGGCAGGTAAGGAAGCTGGTTGCAAAATCTTCAGGGGTGCTCCAACAGTCTACAAGACTACCGGATAGGTGAGGAGGAGGAGGAGGAGGAGGAGGAGGAGGAGGAGGAGGAGGAGGAGGAGGAACAGGAGCAGGAGCAGGAGGAGGAGGAGGTGATGGTGGTGGTGGTGGTGGTGGTGGTGGTGGTGGTGGTGGTGGTGGTGGTGGTGGTGGTGGTAAATGAGGAGAAGGAGGAGGAGGAGGAGGAGGAGGAGGTTTAGTTTACGTCGCACTGACATCTATGGGCAGAGGAGAGAGGTGTTGAGAGGCTCGATGAAGTTTTTGTTAATGAGTATGACTTCTGGGTGACTGACTGCCAGCGATTTTTGGAGTTGATGTATTTATGCCGAGGTTTGTTTATTATTTTCTTGTATTCACAAAGCCGAGGGCATGTTTTGCCATTTCTTTGTCTGTCTCTGTGTGTCTGTGTGTCTGTGTGTCTGTGTGTCTGTGTGTCTGTTTGTCTGTGTGTCTGTTTGTCTGTCTGTCTGTCTGTCTGTCTGTCTGTCTGTCTGTCTGTCTGTCTCTCTCTCTCTCTCTCTCTCTCTCTCTCTCTCTCTCTCTCTCTCTCTCTCTCTCTCTCTCTCTCTCTCTCTCTCTCTCTCTCTCTCTCCTCTAACACAAACATACACCAAGAACAAGAACAACAGCCATAACAAACCTGTTAACCATTGTAACCACAAAAACCTTTTATACAACGGAAGAAAAACAACAAGGCAGACATTTCTACTTCGTCAATAAAGAAAATAAACAAATGAATAAATAAATAGTAATCAGATTAATCAATCAATAAATAAATACGTAGATGAATAAATTAATAAGTAAAGAAGCAAATGAATAAAGTCATTTAATAAATGAATGAAATTATTTAATACATGGATAAATAAATGAATAAATAAATAAAACTCCACATAATTCTGAAGGTTTCTTTGACCCAGAACAGGATAATAATTATCATCCTAATTGCCTGACTGAGGTGAAAACTGTCGGGATGTTTAACCTGAGCCATGATGCTTCCATCTTCACATCATTAGTCTAGTCTGAGTAGATTGGAGGTGGGAGGGAGAGGTAGTTTACAGGTGTTTACAGGTAAGTTTGGTTTACACTACTTCGACATTTTCAAACTGAAAGACAATTTTGTGTGCATGTGTGGTGTTGAGAGGTTTGATAATTTGTTATAAATTAATGTAAAATCTGGAAGTCTATTGGCGACTTTCTTTTTAGGCTTGTGGATGTACATGCTTCCTTATTTAAGTACTAAGGACTTTTGTATTCAGTGAATTTAGGTTCTAGGGAAGTCTGGTATTCAGTTTAAGTACTTAGGAAGTCTAGTATTCAGTGTATTTAGGTTCGGGAATTCTAGCATTCAGTTTATTTAGGTACTAGGGAATTCTAGCATTCAGTTTATTTAGGTACTAGGGAAGTCTAGTATTCAGTTTATTTAGGTACTAGGGAATTCTAGTATTCAGTTTATTTAGGTACTAGGGAATTCTAGCATTCAGTTTATTTAGGTACTAGGGAATTCTAGCATTCAGTTTATTTAGGTACTAGGGAATTCTAGCATTCAGTTTATTTAGGTACTAGGGAATTCTAGCATTCAGTTTATTTAGGTACTAGGGAATTCTAGCATTCAGTTTATTTAGGTACTAGGGAATTCTAGCATTCAGTTTATTTAGGTACTAGGGAATTCTAGCATTCAGTTTATTTAGGTACTAGGGAATTCTAGCATTCAGTTTATTTAGGTACTAAGGAAGTCTAGTATTCAGTTTGTTAAGGTACTAAGGATATTTAGTATCTAGCCAACCAATTGTACACTCAGTGTACTCTCTCTCTCTCTCTCCTCTCTCTCTCTCTCTCTCTCTCTCTCTCTCTCTCTCTCTCTCTCTCTCTCTCTCTCTCTCTCTCTGTATTCCAAGGCCAGCAACAAATCCCAAACCAAACTGTTTACTACACCCCGTTTCCTTCCTGGCAAAGTGCCAACACCAGCGATGCCGCTGTAATGATACCTGCAGCTTCTGCTGCTATTGACGGCGCTTGGCTAACTGATAGCCATCTTTGCACAGAGGATGGTGATTCCCTGACAGCAGTTGCTTCAGGGGGTATCCTGCATTGCTTATGGTGTATTGGATGCGTTCTCTGCACTGGAAGGGATGAGGGGTGATGCTGTCTGGGTGCAAGTCTTGTCAGGTCTGACAAGTACACTATCCCCTTTGGGATGAAACTGGCTGTAAGGTGATGATGTGATGGTTCTGTCACTCACTTTTTTTGTTTGTGAGATACACACACACACACACACACATACACATGCACAGACACACTCACGCGCGTGCGTGTGCACGCGCGTGGGTGTGCGTGCACACACACGCATGCACGCACGCATGCACGCGCACACACAGGTATAATATATGTATGTATATATATATATATATATATATATATATATATATATTATACATATATATATATATATATATATATATATTATACATATATATCTTGCTCTCTCTCTTTCTTTGTCTGTCTTTCTGTTACACTATCTAATATCTAGCTATCTAGCTATCTATTTCTCTATCTAGCTATCTCTCTCTCTATCTCTCTATCTCTCTATCTCTCTATCTCTCTATCTATCTATCTATCTTTCTTTCTTTCTTTCTTTCTGTTTATCTATCTGGATATATATCTTTAAGGGTTTCCACCTTGATACGAAGTATCACTGTCTGTTTATTTATACAAGTTATTGACCTCTGTTACAGAACTTTCAGATGATGAAGCAATTTGCTAAACATAGCTCTGTATCTAAATCTATCTTTCGTTTGCTCAAAATGTATTTCGGCGAGAGCTTTCATCTAGCAGTCTTTCCTCCCTCCTTCCATTTCTGCGTCTGCATTGGCCTCTGTCTGTCTGTCTGTGTGTCTGTCTGTGTGTCTGTCTGTGTGTCTTTCTGTCTTCTGTCTGTCTGTATGTTTCTGTCTCTCTCTCTGTCTCTCTGTCTCTGTCTCTGTCTCTGTCTCTCTCTCTGTCTCTCTCTGTCTCTCTCTGTCTGTCTCTCTCTCTCTCTCTCTCTCTCTCTCTCTCTCTCTCTCTCTCTCTCTCTCTCTCTCTCTCTCCTCTCTCTCTCTCTCTCTCTCTCTCTCTCGTCGGAGTGTGTTTGTGCGTGCGTGTGCGCGTGCGTGTGTGCGTATGGGTACGTGGCTGCGT
>CM060324.1:32730935-32733435 GCA_030674155.1 Stramonita haemastoma
AAACTCACACACACACACACACACACACACACACACACACACACACCACACACACACACAACCGTACTTCTTCTTCTTCTTCTTCTTCTTTCTTCTTCTTCTTCTTCTTCTTCTTCTTCTTCTCCTCCTCCTCCTCCTCTCCTCTCTCTTCTTCTTCTTCTTCTTCTCTCCTCCCCCTCCTCTTTTCTTTTTTTTTTCTTTGCCTGCCTCCTTCATTATAGTGTTTTGTACTTAGTGCCAACGGAAGCATGGTGATACATCAACGTCTGGTCCTGCCATTAAAATTATGGAATAAACATTTTCTTTAGATAATAGCAAGAATTACTTTTCCGTGAGAGATACTAGAGCAGCAAAAAGAGAAAGAGAGAGAGAGAGAGAGAGAGAGAGAAGAGAGAGAGAGAGAGAGAGAGAGAGAGAGAGAGAGAGAGAGAGAGAAGAGAGAGAGAGAGAGAGAGAGAGAGAGAGAGAGAGAGAGGAGAGAGAGAGAGAGAGAGAGAGAGAGAAAAGAGAGAGAGAGAGAGAGAGAGAGAGAGAGAGAGAGAGAGAGAGAGGAGAGAGAGAGAGAGAGAGATCAAACACTGCTACAACAACAACAACAAAACAACAACAACTACTACTTCTACTTCTACTACTACTACTACTACTACTACTACTACTACTACTACTACTACTACTAACAACAACAACAACAACAACAACACCAACACCAACACCAACAACAACAACAACTACTACTACTACTACTACTACTACTACTACTACTACTACTACTACTACTACTACTACTTCTACTACTTCTACCACAATTCACACACACACAAACACACACACACATACACACACCACACACACACACACACACACACACACACACACACACACACACACCACACACACACACACACACACACACACCAAAAACACCAAAAACAACCAAACACCACACACAGAGGGAGAGATAGCAATACAAAGAAGCTTATGTTCTGTTTTGAAAATAGACAGTCAGTCCCAGTGTTGTAAAGAGTGTAGGCACTGAAATAAAGATAGCCTCGTCCCCTCATTGTCCCTAACAGGACCATGTCCATTAACAGCTGTCAGAGTTACAACAAAATATATTTTGAACGGCAAAAATTCCTTTGTTGAAATACAAGAGTCAAAGGTGTCCCATAACCTATGTGATCGTAGGAAAGCGAGACATCAGAGACCTCAGCCTCTCTAGGGGCCAGCATAGTGAGGGCGGCGCCCATCTGTTCTCCTTCGCTGCTTTACCTTCCCTACCATACCCCTAAAGAGGGCTGGTGCCCATTAACAGCTGGGTGAACTGGGGGACTGTACTAAAGCCATGGCGCACAAACGGTTACCTATTACCACGCTTGATGCTGGTAAACTAAGCTTGGGAAAGCGAGCGCTCTGACCACTGAGTTATCCCGTTCTGACAGAATAATGTAAAAAAAAAAAACCCCGAAAAGTCTGATAACCAGTGGCTAACAATCAAAAAATAATTAGAGCACCCTGGATGAAGCAAGCAACCCCCCCCCCCCTCCTTTAGAAGAAAACAAAAGAAAAAAATCAGCTCCCCTTCGCCCCCAAAATAACCAGTAAAACCCCCAAACAAATAGTAATAACACTTTATTTGCTTTGCACTTTTCAATACGATTAACGTCAATCAGGGTGCATTACATTAGTATGGTTTTTAAAATGAGACTTACAACATCAAGAAATTAATATATTTTACGTTGACTGTTTCGCAATGTACTTACATCAAACAATATTCCTGTACAACAAAATAAAAGAGACAATAATTGAATTACAGTTGAATTTCATCACCATGCACCACACAATCACCCCTTACATAATCGCCAATTCACTCTTAAACAATCTACAATAACAAACCCTAAAAACCAATTACGTAATTGAGTAGACATTACATACCAAAAACAATCAAAAACAAAGAAAACCCCCAAACAAAGAAAGAAAACCGACTGGATTCATCGCTCTCCCTAATAATATACGTTGATTGAAGGGAAATATGGCAAAACATTACTAAATGATCAAAATCATATCCTAATGAAATAATGAAAGTCCTTCAGATGAGACTATAAACCGTGTGCCCCGTGTGCGAACGCACACAAATATCTGCGCACACGTTAAAACCCGTTCCGCTTTTCGGAAGAGTAAGCTATTGTATGCCGGTGGGAACAGATGACAAAAGTGACAAAACTGCATACACACGGGGGCAATGTAAAACGCACACGAGTGCTTATTCCATTATCCTCAAAATAAAAGAACAAATTAAAATGATGTGGATGTTGTGTATGTTCAAGCTTCAATAATCCCCCATCGAAAGGCTAACATAATTACAGAATCTTAAACGTCTGGTAGGTCAACTTTGATGATGTACATACCAGCCAGAACGATCTTTCAGTGCACTAACTCCCTTTGTGTATGTATTCAAGCGAAATACGAAATATGCAGTGAGATATGTATGCAGTATAACATA
>CM060324.1:32740935-32743435 GCA_030674155.1 Stramonita haemastoma
ATTCACCTGGTAACCACGCTCGATGCTGATTAACCTTAGCTTGGAGAAAACGAGTGCCCTGACCACTGAGTTATTCCATCTTCTATGTTATGTGGAGGTACTCTACAAACAGAAACACACAGACAAATTTGATGACGACAGTTCTCCAAGGTAAGAGGGCTGAGGGCAGAAGGACAAAAGCAGAACACAAACATCCTACATAGCTTGTCTAAATAACCATTTAGTGAATGGACGTTAAACCAATCAGAAGAAGAAGAATAATCCTACATAGCCAATATCACTGAAATCAATGGTCTGGGAGGGCTACAGGAGATCTAGAACTCAGCATAGACAGAGAGAGATGGAGAACGGTGGAGCTCCTGACGACGATAGCGGCAATGAAGACTGTTAAGATGAGTTTGTGATGAGATTGTTTTCATCTATGTAAAAATCTTAAAGTAATAACCTATACGATCCATTAAAGGAAACACACAATTCTTTGAAGTCATAGTATGGATGGCTGTCAACTTGGCAAAGTACTTGAAAATGCCAGCTCCTTATTAAAGAAGTGATGACGAGGTTTACTGACAGAGAGAGACAGAGACAGAGACAGAGAGAGAGAGAGGACAGACAAACAAAGAGAGGCAGACAGACAGACATAAAGACAGACAGACAGGCAGGCAGACAGACAGACAGACAGACTAGCAAAAAAACCAGAGATACACATACAGACAAAAACAGAGAGACAGATAGTCAAAGAAGTAAAGAGACAGATCAAATCTTTTTAAAGGAGAACAAAACAAACAACGAAAACAAAGCCGAAACACTAACGTAGAATCTCTCTCTCTCTCTCTCTCTCTCTCTCTCTCTCTCTCTCTCTCTCTCTCTCTCTCTCTCTCTCTCTCTCTCTCTCCACAAACGCAGCCTTAAAAAATGATTGGATGAGATTTCCACAAAACATGACACGGTTCTACGAAGCTGTTGAAAGACCTGTGAGCCCTGCACTTCTGCTTGAATCATTATCACATCAACAGTACCCGTACCCTCACCATGTAAACACGTACACGCACGCACGCACGCACACACACACACACACACACACACACACACACACACACACTCACATACACACACACAGATATGTCAACAGGCGATGGAATCCCTCACACAAACGCAGCCAATACCTCTACACACGGGTGGATTAATTCCCTGTAACATTATTATTAGTAAAAATATTAGCTAACCTGGCGGAGAGAGATGTGGGGTGAACAAACAAGACTCAAAACACACACACACATACTTCACACACACACGCCGCACACAACACACACGCGCCACTACATACACACATACATACACGCACACAACAGATATACAACACGCATAACATTACTCATACATGCACACAACACACACACACACATACACATAACACACTATATGCAAGCAGACTAACGTACACACTCGACACACACAACAAACCCTATAGTGCGCGAGCCACAGATCTACACACATGCGAGCGCCTGGCTGCGGCCCACAAACATACGCATGCACACCACACAGACATACACACAGTAGTGCGTGCGGCCACACACACACAACATACACACACGCGCGCACTGCGACACACACACAAACTCACACAGACAACGCACACACCACTCACGCACGCCACTCACTCACACACAGCACACAGCACGCACACCCCTCACCACCACACACACACACACACACACACACACACACACACACACACACACACACACACACACACACACACACACACACACACACACAACAAGCAAGCGAAACTGGATTTGGCTTGGGAAAGCAAGCATACACTACCCCCTCCTTACATTTCTCCCCCTTCCCCCCAAAAATATAAAGAAAGAAAGCCAACAAGAAACAACACATACACGTAAGAAGACGTATCCATTATTGAGTACATGTGATGTGGTGTGTGTGGTGGTGTGTGTGTGTGTGTGTGTGTGTGTGTGTGTGTGTGTGTGTGTGTTGTGGTGTGGTATGTGTGTTCTGTGTGTTCTGTGTGTGTCTGTGTCTGTGTCTCTGTGTCTCTGTCTGTCGGTCGGTGAGGTCCGTCCTCATTATGTCTATGTCTGTGTCTGGTGTCTGAGTATGTGTGTCTGTTGTATGATTTGCAACTATTCTCTTCACAGTTGCAAATAAGGTTTCTTTCTTCTAAACTGATATTGTTATTATTCAACAAAGTCAATTTATTAACTATTCATTTACCATTTTCTTCTTTTTCGTCGTCGAACGCTCAGACAGCAACTATTGTTGCCTGTTACATGAGACAAAACCGCGTTGTGCTGCCGGTAAGCTCCTGCAAGTCAGGCCCAGCTCATCCGACTTTGGCATAATAGAGCATGGTTAATTTTAAGTCCTTCTGGGGAAAAAAGGTAGGAAGATGTACCAAGAAGGCAGAAAATAGATAGGAAGGAGGTGACAGGAAGAAAAGGAACAAGGCAGAAACAAAGAGTGTGCAAGAAAAGAGGAAGAG
>CM060324.1:32748435-32753435 GCA_030674155.1 Stramonita haemastoma
GAGAGAGAGAGAGAGAGAGAGAGAGAAGAGATAGAGAGAGAGAGAGACAGAGAGAGACAGAGAGAGAGACACACAGAGAGAGAATGAATCTTAATACGAAAACACAGTGGGGGTAATTGTGCTTGCCAAGGTAGAACCTGGGCAGGTTTGGCCAGACAGACAGACAGACAGACAGAAAGATGAACAGAAAGGCAGGCAGACAAACAGACAGACAGACAGACAGACAGACACACAAACAGACACACTGACAAACACACTGACAAACACACAGACATATACACATTATATATCTACCAATTCATCCATTCACTAATTCATTGATTATCCCACCAAGCCATATGTCCATCCATCCATCCATCCATCTATGAAACCCCACAGTTATCCCCTTACTATCCCACACATCATCCCATCTTCTACATACACACCTTTTTCATTTACCCACTCACTCTATAGTCTATCCATCCATCTATCACTCAACCACTCACCATCCAATCCAATCGCCCATGTGTTATTCAATACAAATTCCATCCAATCCACTTACCCACCTATCACCAACCAGCCAACCGACCCATCTATGCGCTGACAACCCATCCACCCACCCACCTACCCACTAATCTTTCCAAGCAACCCACTCACCCTTCTATCACCCAACCCCCCACCCAACCAGCAGACACACCCATCCAGCCCAACCACCCAAATACCAATCTCCCACCCATCCTTCCCACCCCCTCACCCACCTACCTACCCAGCCATCTATCACCTAACCACCCATCCAAAACCAACCAAAACATCTATCTATCCATCCATCTAACACCCAGCCGATCTTATCCAACCAGGTCACCCACACAACACCACCCACTCACCCATCCACGAAAACCACCCATCCATCGTCTCAGCCACCTGCCCACCCATGTATCACTTATCCAACAATTCCAAGCTACCCAAAACACCTATCTATGTATCCTGAGCACATCCAAGCCCCTAAACCATCTATTTTCCCACCGACTCAATCATTTATCCAATCCACACTCCCAACCCACTTACACACTTATCCAACCCACCCCTCCTACCCACTCACCCACATCCCCCATCCCCCCACTCACCAACCGACGATCCACCTATCCAACCCACTCACTCATTCACTTTTACAAAACTGCAGACACACGGGGACTGTACGTAAAAACCACATGGATGCTTATTCCATTATCTTCGAAATAAAAGAATATATTTAAAAATAATAATAAGTAAATAGATAAATAGATAAATAAATAAAATCATAAATAATTTTTCTTTAAAAACCTATATCCACTCTTCCCACCTATTCACTCACCTGACCCAAACCATTCATCCCACTCACCCACCAAACCCATTTGACCCACTGACATAACCCACACACTTAACCAACCCACCCTCACCCACCCAACCCACCCAACCACCCAACCCAACCAACTCACCCACCCTCACTCACCAAACCCACACTCACCCACCCCACCGAACCCACACACTCACCCGAACCCACCCACTGACTGACTGTACTGTACTGTACTGACCTCCACCTCCACCATGCCGTGAGCGTTGCTGCCATCAGGGCAGGGTCCAGCACACAGGCCCTGTGGGTGTCAGGGCGATCCTGGGTGCACTGGGACTCCTCCACCACCTCGGGGTCTTTGCTGGGGTTAGTGGGGTCACGCTGACACAGCACCTGTCGGCTCTGAGTTCCGTGCCCGCAGGTGACGCTGCACTGTTAAAAAGGTAAAGGAGAGAGAGATTTATTTTTGTGAGGTATTAAATGTTTGAATTGAGTATTTAATTGAGGGATGGAGGGTAGAGAGACTTAAGCAGGTTTGAGTTTGTTTCGAAAATAAAAGTGGTTGTTTGGGGCTTTGGTCGAGATTCAAGATTCAAAATTTTATTTCAAGAATACCCCTCTCCCTCCAGGGGTACATGAAATTTAACAAAACCAAAGCTTGCAGATGTAGGCGTGTGAAAAATAATTGTGTGGGTGTTTATTGTTTCTTCTGGAACTTCCCTGTCTGACTTGATCGAATGCGTACAGTGATGTATTGTTTTCATTTTTGTGTGTTGTTTTATTTTGATTCTTGCATGGGTGATCGATTTCGTTGATTGATTGAGTGAGTGAATGAGTGAGTGAGCGATTGATTGTTTTATTGATGGGTTGGATGGTTGATTGATTGATTAATTGATCGATTGATTCATATTTCATCTGGATTGATTGATTGGTTGATTGATTGATTGACCTTTTCCAATTTGTTTATTGGCTGACTGATTGATTCAGTCCTTGATTGATTCATTCATTCACTCTTATTTTATTTTGATTATTGTTTCATTGATTGATTGTTCTTTCATCTCGATTACTGCTTGAGTGTCTGAATTAATTGTGTTACAACCTCCCACCCTTCCACCCCCACCCCTACCCCTACCTCCTCACACACATAACACTCACACATGCACACACACACACAAAACACACACACACATACACTGACACACACACACACACACACACACACACACACACACACACACACACACACACACACACACACACACACACACACCACTGACCTGAGTCCAGGCAGTGGTGGCCCAGTAGGGACACTCCTCCCCGTCCCCCTCACAGGCTCTCTTGTAGATGGGGTGTTTGTCGCTGTACCTCTCGCACAGCTCTTCCTTCACGTACACTGTGTCACCACTCGGCCCCGTCTCCACGCAGTACATGGCCTGGGTTTGCTCCCCGACCCCGCACTTCACTGAACATTTGCCCCAGTGGCCGGGCACCCATCTGGTGGAAGAGTAACGGTAGATGGGTGTGTGAAGTGTTGTGTGTCTGTGTTGATCATGAAAAATGTATTGTTGATAAATGATGATGATGATGATGATGATGATGATGATGATGATGAGAAGGAGGAGGAGGAGGAGTCAGTATCATCATCATCATCATTCATCATCATCATCATCATCATCATCATCATTAAAGTTTTATTATCTGTTCTAACTGGCACATACATTGATCTAATGTTCCGAAAGGTGGAACGGGTAATTAACATATGCACGAAATGTTCTGAGTGTGTTTGACACTAGAACACTGTTTAAAGTTTCATACGAAGGACTGTTGGGGTGTGGAATCGATTACTCCAGGGGGGAAAAGTGCCCTTGAATGGGTGCCTCAGTGGTGGTTCGAACTCGGGCCGTCAGATCATAAGCGCAACGCCCTAACCACGAGGCTATGCCCCCATCTCTGTTGGGCATCTAAAGTATCTCTTGCTTAAAGTAGCGAATCTTTATTTGGGACCAAAATGATTTTTGGCCCACTACCGCTCGCTATTTAAAATCTGCGTGTTGTTGGTCTCCTGTACGTCTAACATACTCTAAGGGAAGTAACAGAATACATCCTGTCTCTAATGCAGTTGTTTCCCTTTAATCACTGCGGCTTGTAGTTGCATGTTTTGAGGGTTCTGCGTAAGTCTTGAAGTCGTGTTAGGGTTGACGCCGCTCGCAATAGCCAAAAGGATGGTGGTGATTTTGATGATGATGATGATGATGATGATGATGATGATGATGATGATGATGATTGGTGGTGGTGTGGTGGTGGTGGTGGTGGTGGTGGTGGTGGCGATGACGACAAGGACGGTCATCATCATCATCATCATCATCATCATCATCATCATCATCATCATCATCATCACCATCACCATCATCAATCACTACCAATACACCGAAAAACTATGGTGTTAACAATGACGCAGACTGCAATACAATAATAACAATAACAACAACAATGATAACAACAACAACAACAACAACAACAACAATCATCATCATCATCATCATCATCATCATCATCATCATCATCATCATCATCACCATCATCATCATCATCATCATAGTGATAATAATAAAAAATTAAAATTACAATTAAAAAAATAATTAAAAAAAAAAAAATAATGATAATGACAATAAGATCTCACCTGTACCAGTTGTCAGCGGTGCCGCAGGGTTTGATGTTGCACTCTTTGCGGGCATCAGGTTTCTTGGAGTCATCGCACAGGCTGTCCTCCACAGACCCTCCGCTGCTGCGGTCAATGCACGACACTGCCCGTAACTGGTACCCTGCCATAACACATCAATAATCCATTACATAGACGGATACATAAATAAAGGGGTAAATATTATATGTAAACAAATGCATACAGAAATTCGCAACAAAATCAAGGGCACGTGCATTCCATATCACCTGTAAATCTGCATCTCCCCCCTCTCTCTCTCTCTCTCTCTCTCTCTCTCTCTCTCTCTCTCTCTCTCTCTCTCTCTCTCTCTCCTCTCTCTCTCTCACACACATTTGCTATAAAGAGATTTCTATCTGTTCCTTTACATGCATCAAACCATCTAGTTTACGGGGAAAGTGGTAGATATCCGTTATACATAAGGGCATATATAAAAAGCATTAAATACTGGTTAAAACTTCTTAAACAACCAGCTTCTAGAATATGTAGACAGGCTTATGAAATGCTAATCTTACAACATGAATCTGGTCGACTCAATTGGGTGTCAAATGTACAGAAAACTTTATGTGTGAATGGATTTGGTATTGTGTGGCTGAGTAGAGACGTAGGATGTGAATATAGTTTCATTAATGAATTTAAAGATAGACTTATTTCATGCTACAAACAGAACTGGCATTCGGATTTAGAAAATAATGACAAATATATGTGGTATAGTTCCTTCAAAAGTGTCTTTCAAACAGAAAGATATCTGTCTTTTATAACCAACAAATGGTACAAGATCAGTCTCAGTAGATTTCGGCTAAGAGTCAGTGGCCTTAAAAATTGTAAGTATTGGTTTTTAAGTGAAGATAACTCTAACGATAATATATGCCCTTCATGCCGAAATGCCACAGAAGACGAATTTCACTTTCTTTTCGATTGTATGGCCTATTCTGATAAACGCAGAAACTGTGAGGCGCTAAGTGTGTTTAAAGG
>CM060324.1:32765935-32778435 GCA_030674155.1 Stramonita haemastoma
ACACATGAACAAAAAGAAATGAGAAAAAAGGGAAAGAAAGAAAGCAACAAATAAAAACCAAACGACAAAAATCAAGAAAAACTCTGAATGCATGAATACTGTAGACAGGCTGTTATAAAAGAAAATCAATAACATGAAAAAGACAGAAATATATGACGGAATAGGAGAAAAATATAAAAGAAAACAGCAAGAAAGAAAATGAACATTGGAACTTTAAAACAGAAAAATAACACCAATTTCATCACATAAAACAGATTCTCCTAATGTCCACACTTTTGTGGAGAATTATTTTCAATCATCAGTTGTCAAAAAGTCATTTAGATACGGCTTCAGCTCTTCTTTTTTGACGTCCATTACCATTCCTTTACGAAACAAAAATGTCATTGACATTCCATGAAAATACCAGCAGATCACACATCATACACACACACAACACACACAAACATACACACACATACACAACATACACACACACACACACACACACACACACACACACACACAACACACACACACACACAAATACTACACGGTTTAGCACGTTTACGCAAGTGCACACAAGTGCAGAGGAGAGAGAGAGAGAGAGGAAAAGAGAGAGAGAGAGAGAGAGAGAGAGAGAGAGAGAGAGAGAGAGAGAGAGAGAGAGAGAGAGAGAGAGAGAGAGAGAGAGAGAGAGAGAGAGAGAGAACTCGAACTCGAACTCGAACCAAATGTTTATTGAGAGTAAATGGATAAGCACAAAAGCTTCTTAACACCATGCTCTCACCCAAAAAAAAAAAAAAGAAGAAAGAAGAGAGAGAGTAGAGAGAGGAGAGAAGAGAGAGAGAGAGAGAGAGAGAGATGAGAGAGAGAGGACGATGGAAGAGAGAGAACGAGATAGAGAGAGAGAGAGAGAGAGAGAGTCTTTAAAACGGAAGCTCAAACTTTAAAAAAATGGAAGAAATATTTAATTCAACGGAAAGTTATTTTTTTTAATATTTGCAGATAGGGGTTGTACACGAACAGAATATACACGTATCCCTTCATTTTGAACCTGTTAGAATGTCTGTACTGATCAATACAGAGTTACAAATAAGTCGAAGGTGATGAGAGAGCATGCTTTAGTCTGGACAATGAAATTCTGTTATAAGGAATAGCATACCCTCAACAATTGCTGACAACGCTTCCATCAGCCATGCACATACATTTCATGTAAAAACCTCTCAGTCTCCTGTTTTGTTGTTGTATTGCTCACTTTGATTTTTATGTAATGATTCACACACACACCACGCACGCGAACACACACACACACACACCACGACACACACACCACACCACACACAACACACACACACACACACACACACACACACACACTGCGTTTCGTGCTAAAAAAACATGCAAATATGCCAACACCTAAACAACCCTGTTTATTAGTATCCAGAGGCCAAACTTTCACACATTCATTCCTATATTTCAATCCGGTAACAGCCTTAAAGGATAACCATACATTTCAAGTCAAGTCTGTCCAAGAATGTCATCAGCATTCCAGATCATTAAACCAGCATTAGAAAGAACTCAAAGAAACAAAAAAATCTGCCTTCAATTTGTCAATCAAAGTTATTAGCATCAGGAAAAAGGAGAGAGGCATGGTTCAGCCAATAGAAATCCATTAACCTATAAACAGCCAATCAGTTTTTTCCCCATTTCAAACAAACAGCCAATGACAGTTCGACAATGATTGTCAGTTTCAGCGCGCTAGAATCACGTTATTTCAAAGCAGCGCTATAAAATTAGGTTTGTTTCCTTTTTTCTACCTTTAAAAAAGATCAATCCCGATCTTGTTTTAAAACTGTTCTTTAGAAAATAAAAAACAATACAAATGTGGTTAAATTGCAATGATTTAACAACCCTTTTCAGCTTTGAACTGTCCTGCAGTTCATGAAGACCTAGTTAGAGAAATTCAAACCAAGTGGATTATCGATTGATACTGCTTCATCAGCTGTTTTGGGTTGGTTCTGTTTCCGTTTTGGTCGTTTTACACGGAATTATGATAATCTTGTTTAATGATTAATCAATTTTGTATTGATTTTTTTAATCATCAATTTTTTCTGTGAAACTAAATCCTTTTCTATAGATATCGCTGATTACTAGAGGGAAACATTTTTCTTTTCTTTTCTCTGTTTTTGATATGTTACAACTGTTTTAGGCTTTACTGGGACTTTTTTTTTCTTTTACAGAATCACTATTTCTTTGGCAGTTCTCCATATCAGGATAATCGTATTGCTTTAAGCACACATTGGTCCATATAGGTTTATAGTTGATCATTTCTTGCCCCAATACTAGTAAGAAAGAAAAGAACATGTAGTAAAATTTTACATCTGCTTTATGAATTGGGAGATTATCACGTAGACACTTCGAAATACTTGCAATGATTTGTAATTCTAACAAGCCCTGTAAAAAAAAAAACAAGCATGGTTGATCCTGAGTTCATCTTTGACCAACCAGAAGGCAGATTTTTTAAAAGCCAGATTAGGAGGAAGAAGGAAAGGGGATTCATTCACAGAAACACATAACATAACAAGGGAAGGATGGAGGGGAAATAATCCATTTTCTTGCAGAGTTTTACCTCCTGTGACGATCCAAGTCCAAATGAAAACAGAAGACAAAAATAGAAAACTGCAAACATTGTGACTGTAGTCTATGCTAGTGTGATAAAATCATAAATCATTAATAATGCTAGTGTAATAAATCACAAATCATCAGCTATGCTAGTGTGATAAAGCAACAAGTAAAATGGAACCCACAAACGCACAACTGTTCCTACAACTCAAAAAAGTAAGGCACCAAAAGTGTCTGTGGTTATTCGGTTATTTCTTAATCAACTTATTAAACTGCAAAAGAAAAAAAGGAGTCAAAATACACACAGCTATATAAATGGCTGCGGAAAGTTATTGTGATATTGTATTACTTGCGCAAAATAACACCAAATTAAAAACCCTGGTTATCATTTCAATAGATGTGCTTTAGAAAGCAGCTAGTTATGTGCTCACACAAAAGAATGGGTATAAAATCCACATAATCATAAATCATTTTATTTGCAAATTTGCCAATAAAAGCCTGGTGTGTGCATATAACAAAAAGTGCAAGCAAAATCAATATAAAAATAGATTGAAACTTATGAAAGAATAAAGTTGAAAATGATGACAATAATAACAATGGTCAAAATGATAGTATTGCTGATGGTTGTGATGACGATAAAAATTGACGATAACGATAAGGATAATAATTAAAATAGTATAATGACCATCAGTTGACTGTTATGTGTATATGCCACAAGATGATACACATTTCAAGTAAAAATCTTCAAAATCTGACATGATCTTAACAGTTTTACAACTAGAAATATACGGCTATTTCTACGTTACACACACACACACACACAACACACACACACACACACACACACACACACACACACACACACACACACACACACACCACATACACACAACTACATCACACATTTCTATCTCATCTATTCTCTCTATGTCATTCTTTGTATTATCTTCGTATTTTTTTTCGTTCTCTTCCTATGTATGTATATATATATTATGTATGTATGTATAGTATGTAATATGTATGTATATGTATATGTATATAAAACAAAATGTAGAACCAACACATAAAAGAATATAATACTTTCGTACACTTAAACCGATACCTACGCAATTTTCCTTTTCTGAGTCAAACAAAAAACATCTACAAAAATCAATAGTGTGTGTGTGTGTGTGTGTGTGTGTGTGTGTGTGTGTGTGTGTGTGTGTGTGTGTGTGTGTGTGTGTGTGTGTGTGTGTGTGTGTGTGTGTGTGTGACAAGCAGGATAAGAAACTCACTCTGAGAGAGGCAGAGGGGAAGAAAAATGGGGTAAACATGAAAAAGGTCAGCCATTCTTTTTATAAATCCACTTATCTGTCAGCAATAAAGAAGCCAAGACACACCGCTACACGTCATAGATCATCTACACATACACACACATAGTTATACACTCGCAGGCTCTCTCTTCTCTCTCGTCTCTCTCTGTCTCTGTCTCTCGTCTCTGTCTCTCTCTCTCTCTCTCTCTCTCTCTCTCTCTCTCTCTCTCTCTCTCTCTCAATCTCTCTCCCCCCCACCCCCCACAAGACAAACACACACACACACACACACGCACAACACACAACACGCGCGTGCGCACACACACAGAGTAAAGACTTATAAAGATGTAAATATGCACACAGAAGAGACAGAGACAGAGACACAGAGAGAGAGACAGAGAGACAGAGAGGGACAGAGTGACAGAGACAGAGAGAGAGAAGCACTTACATCCCATGGTGACATTTGCGCGTTCGATGAGAAACCCCACCCCCGCATGTTCTGGAACAGTCCGATGGCTGCTCCCCAATCCCCCCACATACCTGGTTGTTGTTCTGTGCAAAAAACGTACGCAACACACACACATATTACAATATGCATGCAAGCACACCCACATACACATGATTCTAAAATCACCAATTTTGAATAGACTTTAAATTGAAATACAACAAGAACAACAACAAAAATCCACGTACACACAGACAAATACAAACATACTGAGTGCATGGACGATAGGTAAAGGTGTCCCATAACCTATGTGGTCGTAGGGGGCAGGGCGTCAGAGACCTCAGCTTCTCTGGGGACCAGCATGTTGAGGGCGGCACCCATCTCCTCCCCCTTGCTGCTTTACCTTCCCTGACCCTATAGAGTGCATGTACCCATCCACAGCTGGGCGAACTGGGGGGACTGTACTGAAGGGAAGGCGCGCAAAAGGTCACCCATCCAATTGGTAGCTACGCTCGACGCTGTTGTTTAACACTGGCTGGGGGAAAGCAAGCGCACTGACCATGGACGATATCTTGGCTAAATAACTCTACTCTCACTCACTCACTCAGTCCCATGTCCCAAAGGACGTAGGGGGGACATGAGAGAAGACGCAGCGGAGATCTTTTTCCATGCTTCACGATCCTGTGTGGCTAGTAGGAGGCGTTGCAGGGGTTGGGCAGTCCAGTCTTTGATGTTGTCAACCCATGATTTCTTTTGGCGGCCTCTTCTTCTCTTGCCCTCGACTGTTCCTTGCAAGATGGTTTTTGCTAGGGTGTTGTGTCTTGTGGTGTGACCAAACCACATCAGCTTTCTCCTCTTTATGGTGGAGAGCAAAGGCTCTTGGGGGCCCACACGCTTTTTGATTTCTTCTTTCACATAGTTATTGGTCTTGTGTTCTTTGTATGATATTTTGAGGAGTCTTCTGTGGCACTTGTTCTCGAATGCTTGGATTCTTCTCTCTAACTCTGCTGTCAGAGTCCATGATTCACAGCCATATAGGAGGATAGATATCACGAGGGATTTGTAAAGGTGGTATTTGGTGCAGAAGCTGATGTTGTTGCTTCTGATGATCCTCTGGAGTCTGACTAGAGCAGATGTTGCTGTTGCAATGCGAGCTTTCACCTCATTGTTTGATGTGCCATCTTTTGTTAGGATGGAGCCTAAGTATTTACTCTACAGGTAAAGGTAAATGGTAAAGGTGTTCTCATAACCTATGCGGTCATTTGGGAGCGAGGTGTCAGAAACTTCAGCTTCACAAGAGGAATAGCACTTTGAGGGCGGCGCACATCTCCTCTCCCTCGCTGCTTTACCTTTCCTTACCCTAGGGATGGGCAGGTACCTGTTTACACCTGGGTGAACTGGGGGACTGAACTGAAGCTAAGGCGCATGAACAGTCACACATCCAAGAAGTAGCCACACGTAATGCTGCTTAACCTTAGCTTGGGGCGAGTGCATGGTGCACCACTGAGCTATGCCGTCCCCAATAACGTACCTACTTATCAAACATGTATCGAAAGTAAGTACCATCATGTCAAAAATAAGGATAGACGTGTTAAAGCTAATGATATGCATGTATAAATAACAATCATTATCATTCAATTCTGACTACAGTCCTGCAGGAAATACGAAATCCATCGTAAAATGACATAGTATAAAAAGTGCATTAAACACATAAGCATACATTTGTATTAATGCAATGCACATATCAAAGCGCAAGCACGCACGCACACACACACACACACACACCACACACACACACACACACACACACACACACACACACACATGGCTGACCCGGGTTCGAATCCAGTTCAAGGGGATTTTTCCCCCATGGATTAAACATCAGTACCCACCCCATTACCCCCAAAAGTCCATCGAATGAGACTATAAACCGAAGTTCCGTGTACAAATGTACGCAGAATATCTTGTGCACATGATAAACTAGTTCCGGTTTTGAGAAGAGACGGCCATTTTGTGGCGGTGGAACTGGAAACAAAATTTACAAAACCACATACACACAAAACTAGATGTATGAAAAAAGCACACAAGAGCTTATTCCATGATCCTCGAAATAAAAAGAACTGAACAAAAATAAACACAAATACGCACGCACGCACGCACACACACACACACACACACACACACACCACACACCACACACACACACACACACACACACACACATACACACACACACAGATTATACCTGTCCATACGCCAATGCTATACAGAGGCAAAACACTACTGTCGCCCGCCCGTCCATGATGACGCTACAAAATGATGACGTCGCTCCAAATCTACTACGTCACTTCTTCAGCTCTCAAGACAGTGTCACCTGGCTGACGTCATGAGGTCTGTGTGACGTAGAAATTAATCCTTTAGTGAGGAAATGAGATCAGGGCTCTGCACACACACACAATGAAATCTGTTAGATAACTATTATCCTTGGCAGTAGAAAAAAGATGATTCAGTGAAATAGAATTTGGAAAATCAGAGGCAAGTTTGATAGATGTATACCTAAGTATCTCAAAATCAAAATAGTCCAAATACTCATCAGGCCTGTATTGCTTTTTGGATCAGAATCCTGGACACTGAAAATTGGGAGGAGACAAAATAAACACAGCTAAAATGTTGCTGCCCAGCGGTTTCTAAGAGTCAAATGTCAGATAAGAGAACAAATGAAAGCATTGTGAATGAATTCTCGGTGCAAAGACAAATATTGGCTGAAAATGATAAGCGCATACTGAGATAGGTTGGTCATGCAAAAAGAAACACACAGACAAATGTGATGACGACAGTTATCCCAGTTAAGTTTGAGGGCAGAAGGAAAAGAGGCAGACCACCAACATTCTGCATTGCCAACATCACTGAGGTCAGTGGTCTGGGAGGGCTACAGGAGATCGTAGAATTACGCAAGAGAGAGAGAGAGAGGAGAGAGAGAGGAGAGAGGAGAGAGAGAGAGAGAGAGAGAGAGAGAGAGAGAGAGAGAGAGAGAGAGAGAGAGAGAGAGAGAGAGAGAGAGAGAGAGAGAGAGAGAGAGAGAGAGGAAGAGCAAGGCAAGGCAAGGCAAGGCAAGGCAAGGCAAAATATTTTATTCGAGGATAATAGATAAGCACTTGTGTGCTTTTTTACATCCAGTCCCCGCCCTTTTCAGGGATACATCAAGTTGAAAAAATACTAAACAATAAAGCTTTATGCAAACCAGACAACATACAAGAATAAGGACACTATATATGATAAGGTAATAAAAATGCACTCGATCAGAAGACAAAAATCAGAAGTCACAATAAAAGATTTTGATAATGAAAGAATAGAAAAGTGTTAATAGGTAAAGAGCAAACAAGAGAAGAGAATAAACAACTGAAAACATCAATCCACCACCATCTGTCAAAAATTATACATGTGACATAAATCATACATTTGGATAAAAGGGGGAAAAAAAAATTTAAACTAATATCCTTATTGGAGGGGGTGGGAGATACTGCCAATAAAAATATAAATAAAATCAACAATTATAATGATCCAAATACCAAAAGTAAGGAACCATACCAAGTATCAAACAACAGGCAAGAGAGAGAGAGAGAGAGAGAGAGAGAGAGAGAGAGAGAGAGAGAGAGAGAGAGAGAGAGAGAGAGAGAGAGAGACAGAGACAGAGACAGAGACAGAGACAGAGAGAGAGAGAGAGACAGACAGACAGACAGACAGACAGACAGACAGAGATGGTAAACCCTGGTAGCATTGCGTGACTTGGAGCTCCTACCGACAACAGTGGCGTTTGAGACAGTTTAGTTGAATACAGAACAAAAAAGATTGCACTATACTAAATACGCTCGTAACAGTTTAAACCTTAGATTAAAACCGAGCTACAGAATACAGATTAAAACAGGAATTAAAACCAAGTCTACTCTGGTTTCTTGTATCAACGCCAATGTCAAACATAAGGGCCAACCAAGCACGGTCACCGCGTTGTGGGAAAAAAAACACATCAACCACACATACAATGAGTTAAAATCCAAACCTGATTTCTCAAAACCAACAGTATTCGTAGTAACTAACAATGGCATGTTGACTCACAATCAGACGACAAGTTTAGCTGTCAGAGTTCCAGGAATAAAAGGCATGAGAATGAACCAAGGAGGCAGAAAATAGAGAAGGAGATCTCAGGAAGAGAAAGAATAAGACAGGAACAAAGAGAGGGGTAGACAGGAAGAAATTCCGAGCACAGAATTTCCAAGGAGGTGGGGTTACTATTAGAAAGGCTTCTGGTGACCCCAACTCAAAGTAGCGCAATACAACGCAGAACAATACAGCACAAAACAATGAAAACACAACAAACAACAACAACAACAACAACAACAACAACAACAACAACAACAACAACAAAACACTCACCCTACAAACTCAAATCAAACTCTTGTTCATCCTTGTCCTAAATATCTTCCTCCGAAAAATCCTCACAACCAAACAAAACAGATAAACACCACAACTAACCTTATCACACAAACACTATCACAATAACAACAATAAAAACTCCACAAACGTTGCAACCCATAGAATCAGCCACACACACAAACACTCTCACACTCCCACGTCCTTCTCATTCTCTGGCTTCACACTTTGCACAGGGCCTTGAAAGCTCGTTCCTTTTAAAGGCGTCAAGGCCGCAGGTCTCTGGTGTGAAGCACTTCTACAGGGAGCTATTGTACATCTTCCTCTCTGGCTCTTAATTTCCGCGCAGCAGCCTACAGATGAATACGCTAGCAGTTGGTCAATGAGGGTTTTCCTGTGGGTGGGGAAATTTCTTGTTTGTATGTATGTATGTATGTATACTTGACTCATGGCCTTACAGCGTCGTTGCCAACGAGGAAGGACAAATTAATTAGGTTAGTGTGATTTTATTTTTGGTAACATTTTTTTATTGTTTGTTTGATTTAGAAAAAAAGAAAGAAATTGTTTTGATTGAATGGGAAGAGGGAAGAGCTGTCAAGTCAAGTCAAGTCAAAATTTTATTTCCAGATGGTACATTGAGTAAGCAATAAATGTTGTTGGTTTTTTTTCATCAAGCCATCTATCTAGCAAAACAAAAAAAAGTGAAGTATGTAATGTTTGAAAGAAGAGGCTAGACTCTATAAGCAATCGATGCATTTTTTTTAGTGGAATATTACGTTCAGTTCTTGTAAAACAAGAACAACAAAACGTGATGCAATATGACATCTTCTTTTCCTTCTCTTTCCTTTGTTCTTGTTATTGTTATGTAACCCCCTAAGGAGTCATTTTTAGTGGCTGAGCTGCACAGCTGTTTATTTTTACAGGATATTTCCGTTATATAATCTTTATCTGCCAATGACGTGTTTTTTTTTTAAGTATGCTTCTTAAAATACAGGGGCATATCTAAATATCTCAACATTTAGAATAGTAAAAGCAGTAATCTGGCCATCATTTTTGTATGGATCAGGTCTAGACGCTACAACATTTGGAAACAGACAAAATAAATGCAGCCAAAATAAGGTTCTCCAGACGACTTCGAGCCTCCAAGAGTCAAATGGTTAGACATAAAAAACAAATAAAAGCATTTTTGATGAACACACAGTGCAAAGATAAACGGTGGCTAAAACAGATGCGCACAGACTGAGATATGTTGGTCATTCAAACAGAAACACGGAGAAAAATCTTTATGACGACAATTCTCCAAGGTAAGGTTGAAGCCAGAAAGAAAAGGGGCAGACCACCAACATACTACATTGCCAATATTATTGGGATAAGTGGTCTTGGAGGGCTAAAGGAGATCGTAGAACTCAGCAGAAACGGAGAAAGATAGCGAACCCTGGTGGCATTGCGTGAAGCTCCTATCGATGACAGAGGTCATGGAGACGACTGAACTGAATCACCAGGGCTGACAATAGCCCAATTCAAGCATGAAGTTTTACACTCTGACAGAGAAACTTTTAAAATGTTATTAAAAAAAACTCTTATTCACTGGCTCTTCTATTTGTTGCTGTATATTTGAGCAGAAAAGTCCAGACTTTAAAACGTATAAAGGCGAACTTAATAGCAGAAACAGGTAGGATCAGTTCTTGTCTCAAATAGTAACTAGACTACCAATGGCAATGTACTGCCGTTCATTAACACCATCATGTATCTGTCTGTAGTTTTGTTTGTTTGTCTGTCTGTCTGTCTGTCTCTGTCTGTCTGTCTGTCTGTCTGTCTGTCTGTCTGTCTGTCTGTCTGTCTGTCTGTCTGTCTCTCTCTCTCTCTCTCTCTCTCTCTCTCTCTCTCTCTCTTCCTCCTCTCTCTTCTCTCTCTCTCTCTCTCTCTCTCTCTCTCTCTCTCTCTCTCTCTCTGTGCATATATAGATGCATGAAACTTGCTGTTAAATAGGATGTGGGAGTTCCTGCACGTATCACCCGCTGCTCTTGATAAAACCGCTGCTTCCTGCATGATGGTGAACATCTGAGCCACTTCGGTACTCTCGTTTCCTCTCCTCTCCTCTCTTCTCTTCTCTCTTTTCATATAGTATGCTTACAGCAAGTGAGCTATGGCAGATCCCATCACTATTCGCACCGTAGATAGCATGCAGGGTATATATTCGTATTATCCGCTCCCGAAGTGGGAATGCGGCTACCTTTATGGTGGGCATAAACGGTTGCATACACAAAATCTCACTATGCCATTGGTGAACCTTGGAGCTCTAGCCGAGACGCAGGCCATCGTGTGCCGGTAGGAGCTGATGACAAATTAAAAAAAAAAAACCCAACTACCCAGCATGCACACAGGTGTCGTGTTTAGACACCATCCTTGAGGGGGAAAAGGAATAATGGGTAGGCGCTGCACTTGTGGCGACGCGCTCTTCCCGGGGAGAGCAGCCCGAATTTCACGAGAGAGAAATCTGCTGTGACATAGAGTGGTATATATAAAAAAAATCGTATCATTCAAACCACTAGCTGTTGCTGGTCTGGAGGAAGGGAGAGAGAGAGGGATGGAGGGATGGAGGGATGGATGGATGGATGGATGGATGGATGGATGGATGGATGGTTTAGGTACTTTCCTAAGACTGGGGTTGATGTGCCTTGGATTTACAAGTCGACCTGTCTTGCGCCAGTCGCATGCTTTCAGCGATCTAGTTTACTTTTTTTTCAGAAGAAAGAACGCAGAGAGTTATGCAGCTATTTTCACACGGCACTTTGTAATATGTATAGTCTCACTCTAAAGACTCTACGTTGGAACAGACTCAAAACCAATACTGACTCTCAGGGGAAAAATCCATGAAACGAACAGCTCTTAGCCACCACCACCCACACACCAATCAGAAGTTCACCTCTTAAGTCTGGTCATTTGATTTGATGTGTGTGTGGGTGGGGGTGAGGGGGCGTTGAATGTTTGTGTGTGCGTGTCTGCGTGTGTGTATGTGTGTGGGAACATGCGCGTATGCGTGCGTGCGTGCGTGTGCGTGCACGCGTGCATGCGTGTGTGTGCACGCACGCGCGCGCGTGTGTGTCCAGCCGTCTGTCCCCCTTTCCCTGTACCTTCTGTCTCCGCCCCCCACCTTTTCTCATCATTAGGAACGGTCAAACAGATCTGCTAGCAAACCGGGAGTGACAGTAATACCCCACCCACATCTAGTCCGAATCCCTTTCCCTTCTCCACAGACAGGCAGATGCACAGAGAGAAAGAGACTGACAGACAGACATACAGACTTATATACATACATACAGACAGACAGACGGAAGATCAAAGACAGACAGACAGACAGGCAGACAGACATCTCTCTCTCTCCTCTCTCTCTCTCTCTCTCTCTCTCTCTCTCTCTCTCTCTCTCTCTCTCTCTCTCTCTCTCTCTCTCTCTCTCTCTCTCTCTCTCTCTCTCTCTCTCTCTCTCTCCATGCGCCTGTCAGATAGTACTGTCAAACTCATGTTATCATTTCTTTCTGAAAGAAAACAAGTCGTTTCTGATAAAGGTAAGACATCGGCAGTACTATCCAATAACTATGGCGTCCCCCAGGGATCTGTTCTAGGGCCTATTCTTTTTTCTATATATATAAATGACTTACCCTTATCTCTAAACACACAGTGCGAGTTATTTGCAGATGATACAACTATCCATACCAATCATTCTCAATTGAATG
>CM060324.1:32783435-32785935 GCA_030674155.1 Stramonita haemastoma
AGAGAGAGAGAGTTGCTGCATTTTGTTAAGAGTATAACCCCAACATAAAGAAACAGTTCTCTGTACTTTCAAATCTATGTAAGGTACAAATATGTTTTTTAGATTACCCCCCCCCCCACCCCCACCCCCGAAAAAAAAAATCAAAATACTACCAGCAAAATCCGACCTGTAAATTGATGCGAATACAAATTATTTAATATGCATGCCAGTGTGTGATGTGATGTGATGTGATGTGATGTGATGTGATGTGATGTGATGTGGTGTGTGTGTGTGTGTGTGTGTGTGTGTGTGTGTGTGTGTGTGTGTGTGTGTGTGTGTGTTTGCACAAGCATGCCGGCGTGTGTATGGTTGTACGCACGCACGCATGTGCATTTGCGTGTATATGTACTCAAGCAGTGCGTGCATGAGTGCATGTATGCATGCTTCTGTCATCCGACATTATCCGTGCAAATTTCAAGACGTACAACTATCGTACGAACCCACGCACGGACTCGCATCATGGTCCCACACTGATAATAAACACTTCGAAGCAGAGATGCTCCGTGATCATCATGCCTTAAGATAAGCGAACCATTCATCTTCATTTCTGGGAGACTAACGCCACCACGCGAAAACAGCATCATGCTAAGAAAGGAGACATGCAGAGGAACTGCTCTCAGACCTGACCTCACGTTTGCGCCCTTGGAATAATTTTGTTTTTGCTGAGGTGGGTGGGCATGCGGTGGTGATAGACACAAGACCGTGAATATTCAGATAATCTTGGTGTGAGACTCATCCTGAAGTGATGTTTTATTTGACAGTAAGCTTGGTCAGGCAAGTTTGGACTTAAAAAGTCCTACTGAACAACTTGCCCATTTTTTTTTTGGTTTTAAAATGATGATGTACATGAGTCTGAACAATGCAAGTTCAGGCGTGAAAAAGCAGTTTAGAGCAGTTTAGAGTGAGATTATTTGCTTTCTTGTTGGTGTTGCTGTTATTCAATATAATTTGTTTGATTATCTTTAATTTTCCGAGCTAAAATCTGTCTGTTTTTCTTTCGAAATGTGAACCAGGTAAGCAAGAAAAAAACCTATTACTTTTCCTTCCTCCTTTGCAGCAAAATATGTTGAGCTGTAACTTAAACAACAAATGTACAACTTGCTAGGTTTCAAGATTCAAAAGAACAACTCTGACTTTCCTTCCACGAACAAAAACAACATAAAACGTCATTTTAAAAGCAGTTACTTTCTGTATGCACTAGTTAAGCACAGACAGATAAAGAACATGTTTTTAACCTCTATTCTGTTTATGAGTCCCTGTTAAAAGTAGCGGTAGCATGAACAGAAAGAGTGGAGAGGTAAGCCAGTGCACATTCTTTCCACAGTCATGTTCTCTTCTCCTTGTCATAATTCAAGCCTATAAACGCAAGCTCTTTCCATTCATTTGTCAGTCTTTAGTACTACTGACAGTACTGGTCCTAACCTGACAGTTATGTTCCCATTTGTATGTTAACATAAATTTCAGGGTCTAAAGATTACAACACTGCTCCTGTAGGGATCCGGGGTAGGGGGAAGCTGTAAGTATAAACAGCATCCCCATTTTCTGGAAACTCTGTGCTATACAGTCCCTCTTTTCTATCGCTCTCTTTGTTTCTGTTTTGTTCTTTGTCTTCCGATCATCTCCTTCTTACCTATTTTGTGTCTTTTTTGTCCAGTTTCCCGCCTTTTTTCCAGAAAGACTTTAAAGATAGCGATTGTCTTCAACGCCGAAGTTGAATGCGCTGGGCCTGACTTATCAGGTGCTTAACGGCAGAGCAACGCATTTTCACTCATAAAACAGACCATAGATGCTGCCTGAGTGTTCGACGAAGAAAAGGTACTGTTGTCAAAACAGATGCAACAACAGTGCAATGTTGAAACCAGTAGAATTATACCGTAGCTTTATGACACTTGGTTACAATCACAGAACAAGATTGTATGATGCCGAGGTGAAAAGAAAACTACCTTAGCTTAGTGAAATTTGGTTACAATCACAGAATATATTTGTATGATGCTGAGGTGAAAGCAAAACTGTTGACTGTGTGGTTAGTAACTCTTGGTACTAGGTATTGAGTTCAAGTCCCACATGCAGCATCCACGACAGTAGAGAGACAATCGCTTTAATGCCAACATTTACCATAACTCCCACATTCCTCCAGGCTTCTTCAAGTGACACTTGAAAGAACATTCTTCGGTGTGGATATGCTCCTTAACAGATGCACACGCTCACCAATGCTTATTTAGCTTTGTGAAGAACTTGCAAATCAGAAGGTGTGGATAACATGAAATTAATTTTAAAAGCGCACAGGTGTGGTGTGGACGTGTCATTCCATCACTTAGAACGTGAAAGAAATCTGGACAGTTGCAAGCTTGAAAATTCCAAGCAAGGTGCAAAAAAGAAAAGGTAGGAGGAGGGTAAGGAGGAGGATGAGGAGGAGGAGGAGGGGGAGAAGAGGAGGAGGAGGAGCAGAAGGAGAAGAAGA
>CM060324.1:32793435-32795935 GCA_030674155.1 Stramonita haemastoma
AAAAAGGTTTGAGCAAGTAGCCCACTAGTGTTCTACAAGGTACTTAAAAAGCAAATGTTTTCAAAGTGCGTACATTATACCAGAGCAGGGTTGTTGTTTTTTTTGCCATAGCTTCTCTCTCTCTCTCTCTCTCTCTCTCTCTCTCTCTCTCTCTCTCTCTCTCTCTCTCTCTCTCTCTCTCTCTCTCTCTCTCTCTCTCTCTCTCTGGGGGACAGATAGCCTTGTGGTCAGAACATTGCGCTGGCAATTTGACGACCCGGGTTCGAGTCCGGTCGAGGAGATTTTTCTCCTGGAGTTAACATCAGTGCTGACTCTACTCTCCCCAAAAGTCCTTCGGATGAGACTTTAAAGAGGCCCTGTGTGCGAACACACACAAAACATCTTGCGCACACGTTAAATCCTGTTCCGCTTTTCTTAAGTGTAGGCCATCGTGTGCCGGTTTGAACAGATGACATTTACAAAACTGCATACACACGGGGACTGGATATAAAAAAGCACAAGAGTGCTTATTCCATTATCCTCGATATAAAAGAATAAAAAAAATATATATCTCTCTCTCTCTCTCTCTCTCTCTCTCTCTCTCTCTCTCTCTCTCTCTCTCTCTCTCTCTCTCTCTCTCTCTCTCTCTCTCTCTCTCTGTGCTGCGCACAAAGAGACATTAAGAGTGAGAAGTTCATTACAAATGGAACCAGCACCACCCCACAAAACACACAAGCAAAATAACACAGGTGGCGCGAAAGGGCCCTTCACTCTCAAACATCCACAATTATCCCAACACCTAGTAATTTCCCCTGATAGCCAGAGGGCGCCTGCAGACAGGCAAGTAAAAACCTCATGCATATTCAGCAGATGACGCAGACCTCTAATTCAATTGGAGAAGAGAGGTATCCCCTCTCATAGAGTCACTGGCCTCTACAGAATGGGAGGTATTCTGGCATCTTGGCTTTTGTCTTTTGGTTAGGGCTAAGCTTTGAAGTGGATTAGGACTGGTGTCTGCTCTATAACTTGTTCCTGTTGTGAGGGAACTTTTCTGTTTCTTGTAACCAATCAATGATCTTTAAGGGGGTGATATTTGGGTGGAGGGTCATCTTGTTTTGAATGATGAGGGAGTGAGCCTTCTGGTGCTGGATCTTGTGGGCGTCAAACTAAGCTAGGTTTTGGTTTTTTTTTCATGTTTTATCTACTATTTTTCGTTTTTTAATGTGTTTTGCAGGTGGGTTTTCTTTTAGTATTCATGAAAAAAACAGTAGAGGAAAACAAGTGCAGGTAACCAGTTAGAGCATCTTGTCCTAGGTCAAAACCTGCTCTGCTTGTTTTGGAAGAGGAGGCTATTGTGTGCCAATAGGAATGGGTGACAAAACCTCATGCACATTGGGACTTAATGTAAAAAAAATAAATATATTGTACTTTACATAATCATCTTGGAACTAAAAGATTTTTTTTTTTAAGTTACAACCTCTACGTCATTTTGGAATGATTGATAAATAACTCAAACATGAAGAAAAACAACCAGAAGGGACAACAACAGTGTTAAAAACCTTTCAATGACAGCAATTAAAACGAATTTGTGTTTGTTTTGTTTTCTAAAAAAAGAAAAAAAACATGCCTTTGGCCTGATCTGAATCACGATTAGGCTCCTGGAACCGAGTACTTGTCAGAGTTTCCAGCAGTCATTGAAACTTCTTCCTTGGTGGTACCTTACAGCAAGAGACACTTCATGATTGTGAAATATCAGTCATAGTCGCGAAACTATTTTATGTAGTTGTGGTCTGTCAAAGGTTCAACACAACAAATAAAGCTGCACTTTGCACTATTGCATTGTAGTATATACCACTTTAAGTCACGGCAGATTCATCTGCCTGAAATTCCGGCTGCTCTCCCAAGGAGAGTGTGTGGCTGGCCACTAGACATTGTTTGGGATAAAACGGCACACTGCTCTGATAATGAGGACTGGAAGCACACTGCACCCATACTTTGTGCTTCTGCTTGGCAAGTTGATGGCTTTTTCTGCATCAGGCCTGATTGTGGTGGCTGCTATTTGAACTCAGAAAATGAAGATTAACAAGATCTTTTTTTCTCTACCTGTTGTCTCTATATTCTTATCTGTCTCTGTCTATCTGTCTGTCTCTGTCGGTCTGTCTATTGTCTGTCTACCTGTCTGTCTGTATGTATGTCTGTTGGTCTGTATTTTGGGTTGTCTGCTGTCAGTTTTCTGTGTGAGTGTGTGTTGTGTGTGTGTGTGTGTGTTTTGTGTGTGTGTGTGTGTGTGTGTGTGTGTGTGTGTGTGTGTGTGTGTTGTGTGTGTGTGTGTGTGTGTGTGTGTGTGTACACGCGTGCATGTGCGAGCGAGTGTCTGTGTGCGTGTTCTCATGTGTGCTTGCTTTTGTGTGTATATAATACTATGTGTGTGCGCCCGTGCGCTCTGGCGTAAATGCAATCTACGTGTGCATGCACTTTTGTGGATATACAAAATCCATTAGTGTGTATATGTCTCTGAGGG
>CM060324.1:32803435-32808435 GCA_030674155.1 Stramonita haemastoma
CACACACACACACACACACTAATGCAGGATTACGCTATTTAGGCCATTTACTAGAAAAGACATAATTATAAATTTATTTCATACATAAAAAGGAAAACGGCTGAAAAGCAAACACTGAATAAAAGGACAGAAAACCTTACAAAAAGATAAAACACAGATAAACAAATTGTAAACAATTTAAAGCCAATAAAATAAAGGAGAACGAACAAATAAAAGTAACTAAAGAGGGGAAAATTACATAGGCAGTGCAACAGCAGAAAAAGAAAACCATTAGAAAATCGGAGAAAATGATCCGGACCAGCCACAATGCCGCAGATGTTGGCGCTTTTTGTCATTGGTTGGAAAATTGTGGGTTTAAAACCCACATGAGTCAGGGATGGTTTTTCGAATTCTGGACGGTTACCATTCAGAGTAAATTTGCTATGGGCTAGGGACCACACAGTCAAGTTTCGTCCACATTACAGATGCGATTTTTGAGTGTTAGAGACATAGACAGAGAGACAGAAAGAAAGACAGAGAGACAGACAGAGACAGAGAGACAGAGAACAAACACACAAAGAACAGAAGGGAAAAAAAGAAGAAGCAGATCTAGAGAAGCTAAACAAAGCCAGCACACTCAGAAAGACAGACGAGAAGGACACGTTAAGAACACTTCTTATTCCAGTCTCGTCCCTTTCGGTTGTGGAGAAGAAAAGAAATGGCCGCATTAAGGGGGAATGCACTGCGTGCCAGGACAAGAGTTAGTGCCCTTGCCTGGGAGCCAAAGACGCGTGAACTGGCGCGAGACACGGCTAGAAACTGTTAAGTTTGTGTCTAGTGTTGGCGCACAATGATGATATAATGTCTTGAGGAGGTTAATGCCACCTTTCTTTACTTTTTTTTTAGGGGGAGGGGGGGGGGGGGTTGGGGGGTTACTTTTTTGTGTTATATATACACACACATATACATATTTATATTCGTGTATGTATATATATATATATATATATATATATATATATATTATATATATATATATATATATATATATATATAAATAAACAACTTTCATTAAAGGAGATAATATAAAAGCATAACAGTAAAAGTTTCTTGTCCTTTGTCTTTGATAACTTGTTTCTGTTTTGGTTTTGTTTTTTAGGGTTTGTCTGTCTGTCTGTCTGTCTGTCGGTCGGTCTGTCTGTGTGTTTGTTTTTAATCCTCGCCCCCCTGATCCCCCCTCTCTTTTTCCTTCAGAAAAGACACCCGAGTCTGTTGCTGTACAGGTACACTCCTTACACTTCAGTTCTCTACGTGCTTAAAAGACGCATAACAGAGAATTGATGAATAATTGAATGGTCTTTAATACGCAAAGGATGAAAAATTTAGGCCAAGCCTAGTTTTACAATCTTTCTTAGGGAAAGAGAGCGAGAGAGAGAGAGAGGGGGGGGGGGGGGGGTGGATGAGAGAGAGGTATGCGTGTGTGTGTGTGTGTAAGCAGGAAAGAGGTGCATAGAAGCCAGATGGAAACAAAGAAGAAAAAGCACATAAAGAAGAACACCTAAAACACTGGGACAAAACCACCCAAACTGTCTTTCATTGAATAATATTACCAGCAACTACAACGTTAAAAAAAAAAACCATAACAATTACTATCTCATGGACTATGTTTGTACATCATTTCTCACGCTTCTTTGTTGTTGTTTTTTTATCGTTATATCATT
This sequence comes from Stramonita haemastoma, assembly GCA_030674155.1. Classification (NCBI taxonomy): domain Eukaryota; kingdom Metazoa; phylum Mollusca; class Gastropoda; order Neogastropoda; family Muricidae; genus Stramonita; species Stramonita haemastoma. Next base: position 32,805,133 of record CM060324.1, read on the forward strand.
CTTTTGTTCTTACTGTATAATCCTCTCACTATCTGTACTCAATTAGTTAGTTGGGCATATAACTCATAGTTCCGATCTCAAATAATGGCTCTTGTATCTCTACCCCCCCCAAAAAAAAAAAAAAAATGGAGATTTTTCCTTGCCAATTTCAGGATGTGGTCGTTTTGGTCTAGCAAATTAGTGGGGTTTGGAAGGTTTTCTTTCAGGCAATAAAGTTTGTTTCGGGTACATTTAAAATGCCCAAAATTTAAAACGAGTCAAATATTCAATGAGTTCAACGACTTAATACACTGAATTTTGGCAATGGGCAGAGTTTGAAAATCGGAAACACGAAATTGTGAATAATTATAAGCAAAACAACCTATCTTAGTTGGGGAACGCCCAACACCTCCAATGACGGTAACATAGACAGCAGAAAGTGCCAATTCTTCTGAGGTGAAAAAGGGATGGAGTAGGTAATGCATAGGGGGTGTGGGTAGGGATGGGGGTAGGGGTCTTTTCAGGAGTCCAGTGTCCTTCCGAGGGGACAGGTTCATGTGATGTGTGCAGTGTCTATGAGGATTCCATTACATCTAATGAGATTGTCTAGGGTGGCCTTGCCTTTCACACCGCCTACCTTATCCAGCCCTCTCTCTGTGTGTGCGTGGGGACGGGGAGGAGGAGGAGGGGGGTTAGAGGGAGGGACGGATAGGGGATGCCTGCAAAAGGGTATGAGACAGACAAACAGACAAAGAGGGGTGGGGGGATATGAAACAGACTCTCTGTGTGTGTGTGTGTGTGTGTGTGTGTGTGTGTGTGTGTGTGTGTGTGTGTGTGTGTGTGTGTGTGTGTGCGTGCGTGTGTGTGTGTGTGTGTGTCTGTGTGTCTGTGTGTCTGTGTGTCTGTGTGTCTGTGTGTCTGTCTGTGTGTCTGTGTGTGTCTGTGTGTGTGTGTCTGTCTGTGTGAGTTCGTTCTTTTGTTTCTCTTTCTCCCAAAAGTCTGTATGTCTGAGTATCTGGATGCCAACGTGTGTGTGTGTGTGTGTGTGTGTGTGTGTGTGTGTGTGTGTGTGTGTGTGTGTGTGTGTGTGTGTGTGTGTGTGTGTGTGTCTGTGTGTGTGTGTGTGTGTGTGCATATGTGCGGTTTCTACAACACATACCACCTCAAATCTGTTTCCCCTCAGTGGTAGTAGTAGCACATCTATCCTATTAAATCCATAGAGCCTTCCTTTATGGACAAAGTATAAGCTAAATAGCCAAGGGGCAGCACTGTCCGGTACTGTCCATTTCTCGGCTCTGATTGGGCAAGGGGTGGGATGGGGAGATGGCCTAGTGGTGAAAGTGCAGAAGTTGGGATGTGATAGTAGCTGCGGTTGACCGTTCCAGTCTCCACTGAGATGTGGGTTTAAACGATGTTTTCTCCTTGAGACAACATTGGCACTGGCTCTACCCTATCTCCCCTCCCAAAGAAAGTCCTTTAGGTATTAGTATATAGCTGTCAAGTCAAATATAAGTTAAGTGGAAATGATCGTTAGTGAGGGTAATAAAAAAAATATGTTTACACTTTTTTATCCTGCTCTCAAGAAATTAACTTTAACATTGTCAATCTATGTTGAACAAAAGAAAGTAAAATTTAACATTTAAAAACTTCAGGCTTTACAATAAAAAATGAAACAAAACCAAGACAGAACAACATACGCTCAATTTAGGCAGACACAGGGAATAAACCCCAAGAAAACAAACAACTGACAAAGCAAGTCAGGTATAACATTTCCGCCAGGATGCCGGGGATCAAAATGAATAGCATCTCCATCTTCTGAAAATTTTGTACTAGGAATTTCCTCTTGTCTATCTCTCTGTCTCTGATTTGGTCATTTTCTTCATGTCATCTCATTGTTGTCTATTTTCCGCCGTCTTGGTTCATTCTCCTGCGTTTGTTTTTTTTTTTTTCAAGAAAGACTTAACAGATAACAATTCTCTCCTACGCCGAAGTCAGCTGCGCTGGGCCTAACTGGTCAGACGCTTAACGGGAAAACGCCACTCCTCTTTGTGTACAGGAGTAGGCCAGTAAAACAGATGACATAACTACTGTAATTGCCCTTTCAAGGGATGATTAAAGCATTTTTGACTTGACTACCCATTACAATATACACATTTTGCTACCTGGAGAATGGATGGGCTCTGCCAGATTCAACCTCCCCCCCACACACACATACACACAGAGTCTAAATATAAAAAATCAGTGTCGTGGCCTACTGACTCCCCAAGAAGTTAAGGGAAAAGTCAGTCAGTCAGCCAGTCAGTCAGTCAGTCAATCAGATTGGCCATAGCTCTAAGGCTTCTCCTGTGTCGATGACAGTGATTGGTGGACCGTGGTCATTCCTCTTTGTTTCCTTGACAGTGATTGGTTAATGTGGGTCTCCTTCCTTTCTCCCTTTTTTCTGTCCCCCCATGTCATTATCTGCACATCCGTATCAACCCTCCTATTTCGCTTAGGGGGAGGGTGGGTGGGCGAGGGCAGGGGGAGATGGGGAGGGGAGGGGCAGGTGTTGCCTTTGTCTGTCTGTCTGTCTGTCTGCACTGAGGTGTCTCAGCCTCGTCTGTCTGTACTGAAATGTCTGGGACTGTATGTGTGTGTTTCGACGTGCGTGTCTTTCTGTGTTGATCTGTGCGACCGCACGTCTGTTTGTGTGTGTGTTTTTTTTCGTTTTCTGTCTGATTGTGTGTCTGTGTGTCGGTTTGCTTTGGAGATCTGACTTGCGGCTGTCTCTCCATTTCAGTCCATCTGTATGTCTTTGACTATGTGTCTGTATATGTCTGTCGACGTGTCTTTTAGCTTCTGTTTATCTCTCTCTGTTTATCTCTCTCTGTTTATCTCTCTCTGTTTATCTCTCTCTCTCTCTCTCTCTCTCTCTCTCTCTCTCTCTCTCTCTCTCTCCTTCTCTCTCTCTCTCTCTCTCTCTCTCTCTCTCTCTCTCTCTCCTCTCTCTCTCTCTCTCTGCTACTACTGCTGCTGCTGCTCCTGCTATTTCTACCGCTGCTGCTGCTATTGCTACTGGTGCTGCTACCACTGCTACCATTCTTCTTCTTCTTCTTCTTCTTCTTCTTCTTCTTCTTCTTCTCTTCTTCTTCTTCTTCTCCTTCTTCTTTTTCTTCTTCTTCTTCCGCTGCTACTGCTCCTGCTGCTGCTGCTGCTGCTGCTGCTGCTGCTGCTGCTATTTCTGCTGCTGCTGGTGATGATAATGCGACTACAGTTGCTTCTAGTTGGTAACTTTTAAATGTTTAATAAAGGTATTTTCTGGACTGCTACCGACAGACAGACAGG
>CM060324.1:32810935-32813435 GCA_030674155.1 Stramonita haemastoma
CTCTCTCTCTCTCTCTCTTCTCTCTCTCTTCTCCTCTCTCTTCCACACATCTCCCATCTCACTCCCCTCACTCACACCTCTCCTCACACACACACCACACACAACCAAAACAGCAACACAACAACAAACAACATCGCTCACAGTAACAGAGCAAAAAAAGCTTACATCACTACTACAAAGGTCACAGCATCATAGAATATCATTCAGCTTGTTACGAAACATAAGAAGCAAAGGAGAGCTCAGCAAATTAGTCTCGCCACATCGTGAAACACAAACTCCATAGGGACAAGGGTAGACACTATTTGTTGTGTAAGGAAGAAAAAAAAAAGAAGAAGAAGGGAGATAGGGTGTAGAAGACGACAAGAAGATGAGCTGAGTTGTAAATAAACAACACACACACACACACACACACACACACACACACACAACACACACACCACACACACACACACACACACACACACACACACACACACACACACACACACACAAGACAAACACGGGAAACACTAATTAATGTTAAAACGGCTAGAGATAAAAGAAAAGCAATAAGAAACTTTAACAAATTTGTCTTCGGCACATCGTGAAACCATAAGCTCTGTAGGGACTATGGCAACTACATGGGTTGTGTTATGGGAATGACAGAGAAAATGATGATATTAAGAACACACACACAACACACACCCCAAGACACACACCACCAGCGACACACACACACACACACACTCACACACAAACAAACACACACACACACACAAATGCAAAACTGTTTGCTATTTGGGCAATATGATCATCCTCGTCCCCCATCCCCTTCTAAAAAAAAAACACCAAGAAATAATCAAAGAACAAAACTAGAGAAAAAAACAAACTCAAACACAACTGAAATTTGTGATATTGGAGAGAGAAAAAAAAAAACACAGAGGAATATCCTACAGACCTTGTAAAAGAAACAGGACACTTCAGCTGCTTGAAGTATGCATGAGATATCCCTTTTTTGCCAAAAGTGTCGATGGTGGTATAAGGAAGATGCTTGGAGTGGGGGGATGGATAGGGGCGGTGGGGAACCGACTTCCCATGGGAATAAAAAAAAATCCATCTTGGCCCCCCCCATATTTCTTTCGAGCTCTCCATCTCTGTTTTCTCTTCTTTTTCTGTTTCGTTCTTAATCTATATTTCACATGTTTCGTTATGAGTTTCTAAAAAAAAAATATGTTCAATAGCAAATACGTTGCATATTCTGGTGTAACAACACGCACACATACACACACGTACACACACGTACACACACTACATGCACACACACGACACACGTACACACGTACACACACACACACACACACACACACACACACACACACACACACACACACACACACACACAACACACACACACAAAAATACCACACACAGAGAGAAAACAACAAAAAAGAACACCTCTTGCTGTGTCTAGAGCATAAACCCTTGTACCTCTACTACAAATGTCACAGCGTCATGATATTCATTCCGCTTGTTACGAAACATAAGACACAAAACGAGAGCTCAACAAATCTATTAGTCTCGCTACATCATGAAATAACAAACTCTACAGGGACAAAAGTAGCTGGTGTGTATTGGGTAAGGGAAGGGAGAGAGAGAGAAGGAGAAGAGAGAGAGAGAGAGAGAGAGAGAGAGAAGAGGAGAGAGAGATGATGAGAGAGTGAGAGTGAGAGAGAGAGAGAGAGAGACAGAGAGAGAGAGACAGACAGACAGACAGACAGACAGACAGACAGACAGACAGAGAGAGTGTGTGTGTGTGTGTGTGTGTGTGTGTGTGTGTGTGTGTGTGTGTGTGTTGTGTGTGTGTGTGTGTGTGTGTGTGTGTGTGTGTGTGTGTGTGTGTGTGTGTGTGTGTGTGTGTAAGTGTGTAAGTGAGAAGATGAGTTGAGATTATAAAAGGAAAGAAAAAAGTAGGAATACACGTTTTGTCAAAGAGCTGGAGAACATAGAAACATGTTCTTTTTTGTTCAGTCTAAAGCTTGAGAGGAGTTGTCATTCCATGTAAAAAAAAAAAAGTTTACACGAACTATATGGGATAGATTGAGGAATCTTATTAAAGCAGTCAAAGATGTATGAATAAGTCAACCCATTTGAATTTCTTTAGATGTGTAGTAAATTTTTGTTTGAACACACATAAACATTTATGGCGTGTGTGTGTGCACACACAAAGAAACACGCACGCATGCACGCACGCACACCCCCGTGGGATAGCCTAGTGGTCAGAACATTGCGCTCGCAATCTGACGACCTGAGTTCGATTCCCGTTGGAGGGGATTTTCCCCTGGAGTTAACACCAGTGCTGACTCCACACTCCCCATAAGATTTTCGGATGGGACTATAAACCGAGGCCCCTTATGCGAACGCTCGCAGAACATCTTGCGCACACGTTAAATCACATTCTGCTTTTCATAAGAGTAGGCCATTGTGTGCCGGTGGGAACAGATGACAATATTTACACAACTGC
>CM060324.1:32823435-32828435 GCA_030674155.1 Stramonita haemastoma
GTGTCGAGGATAATGGAATAAGCACTCGTGTGCTTTTATTTTTTACACCCAGTCCCTGTTTGTACGCATTATGTAAATTTTGTCATCCGTTCCCACCAGCACACAATGGCCTTCTCTTCCAAAACCGCAACGGGTTTTAAAGTATGCGCGAGATGTTCTACGCGCGTTTACACATGGGACCTCGGTTTATAGTCACACCCAAAGGGCTGTTGGGGGAGCGGAGTCGGCACTGATGTTAACTCCAGAGGAAAAATCCTCTTGAACGAGATTCGAACCCAGGTCAGCAGATCATAAGCGCAATGCTCATCAATTTAACCACCATGCTATCCTGTCCCTCTGCTTATGGACTTGAGCACGTCAAAAGAACCTACTATAGTTGAAAATTGGAAACAGCAATGAGATACCTCCTGACAGTCCTGGCAAAATTAGTAGGTTCAATTCCCAACAATGAGTAATGTGACATAAACCAGTGTGTAGCCTGATAATTTAAATATTTTTTTCCAGAGATCTATTTTTTCTGATGACTCTCTAGACAACAAATAACAAACCACACAAAAAACCCTAAGTGATTTTATAGTGTTGATGATGAACCGCTTTACTTACACATTTTTGCAAGAGTTATAAGACAGCAAAAGATACAACAAGTACGCCAAAAGAAAACTTGTGGTTCTTAACGTGTCATCAATAATAATAAATTTTTTAAAAGTCTACAAGGTATTTCTCTTAGTAGTTTTCAAACAGCAAATCAGTACTTTGAAAGAAAGATTCAGTGTGTATTGAGATTGGTGTTTTTTTTTCAGCAAGTCTCCCATATCCAGAGATGTGCCATTGTGTTTTTAAATGCCAGTAGTTTCCCAAATGCAACACTATTGTTTGTCTGGTAATAGCCCATTTTAAGTTACTGAAAAAATAAAAGTGAGGAAAAAAACGACAACATTCTGCATCATTTAGAAAAAAAATTTTCAAATTGAAATTTAAAAAGAAACGAAAAATTTTGAAAAATGGTATCTGTTAATGACATTGTTAGGCATTTTGAGTAAGACCTGCCTTTGACCTGACCTGACTCGATTTTGGCACCTGGGCAAACCTTCTAGAGGTTCTGGTGGGGGATTGAAGCTTCGTTCTTGTTGGTACCTTTTGAGAAAGGGCACTTTTTCGATGTCTACAAGTTTGGCCGATTTTTCCTAATCTTTTTTTTTCCTTTCAGGTGCTTTACTGAATAAAACTAAAAGTATTCTTCATTTTCTCGAGGCTTAGTCAGTGTGTAGAAAGATCTAAACAAACAATTTATTTTTTGTCAATGGCAAATTAATATTTTGCGTAAGGAGGAAATAAAAACCATTGGGCGATGTTTGAAACTTAAGATGTCTAAAAATTGAAACAATTTGCTAAGAATGCAAAAAAGAAGAACCATTTTGCTCTTTGCTTTGTTCAGTCGGTGTGGCGAAAAATTTTAAATCAAATCTATTTTGGGGGAAAATTAAAAAAAAATTTTTGGGGGAAAAATTAAAAATTTCCAAATAAATGGTTTTTTTCGGGTTTGTTCTTTTCTTTTGTTTCCTGTTCCCTTTTTTTTGTTTTTTTTTTCCCCCCCCGCCCCCCCCCCCTCCCTCCCTCCCCTTTTTCCCTTTCCCTCTCCCCCTCCCGCGCCGCGCGCGCGCGCTTTCGCCCGGGCCCCCGCCGCTCTTCTCTCTTCTCTCTTTCTCTCGCCTTGTCTTTTGTTTTCTCGTCTACTCCCTCTTTTTCCTTTTTTTTCCCCTTTTCTCTCCCTTTTCCGTTATTTAAGAAAAGGGTTGTGGAGTTTTTTGGTTTTTGTTGGTGTGTGTTGATAAGAGAGGATGAATTTGAAGGAGAGAGAGAGAGAGAGAGAGAGAGGAGAGAGAGAGAGAGAGAGAGAGAGACAGACAGACAGACAGAAGACAGACAGACAGACAGACAGACAGACAGACAGACAGACAGAGGGAGGGAGGGAGGAGGAAGAGAGAGAGAGAGAGACAACAGAGAGAGAGACAGAGAGAAAGACATACAAAGACATACATACATACATACAGACAGACAGACAGACAGGCACAGAGACAGACAGAGAGAAGACAGACGGACAGAGGACAAACAGATCAAAGGGTGGAGTACAAACATATACGAGCTGTTAGTACAGTTACTATCTGGCACGGCAGGGTATGCACACAAGCTGTTCTGCATGCTATGAACTGTATGCGTAGCTGACCCGTCGATGACAGGTATGATGATAAAACGAGCACAGGTACCCTTCTGACCTCAGAGAAAGAGAGAGAGAGAGAGAGAGAGAGAGAGAGGAAGAGAGAGAGAGAGAGAGAGAGAGAGAAGAGAGAGAGAGAGAGGAGAGAGAAGAGGAGAGAGAGAGAGAAGAGAGAAAGAAGAGAGAAAAAAAGAGAGAGAAAGAGAAAGAGAGAGGAGAGAGAGACAGACAGACAGACAGACAGACAATCAGAGAGAGACAGAGACAAAGAGAGACAGAGGAAGAGAGAGAGACAGAGACAGAGAGACAGACAGACAGACAAACAGAGAGACAGACATACAGACAAAGACAGAGAGAGACAGAGAGAGAATGAAGAGAGAGAGAGAGAGAAGTGAGAGACATACAGACAGAGACACAGAGAGAGGGGAGAGAGAGAGAGAGAGAGAGAGAGAAGAGAGAGGGGAGAGAGAGAGAGAGAGAGAGAGAGAGAGACAGACAGACAGACAGACAGACAGACAGACAGACAGACAGACAGACAGACAGACAGACAGACAGACAGACAGACATGCGGACAGACAGACAGGCAGAAAAGCAGATGCAGAGACAGACCAACAGTCACACAGACAGACAGACAGACAGACAGGTCAACAGTATACACTGCCGGCATCCCATTATTTCACATTACCCAGGAGGCAGGAATGATAATAACGCCAGCCTTTGTACTGGCTGACCTTCAGGATCTTACAGACAGACAGACAGACAGACAGACAGACAGACAGACAGACAGGCAGACAGACAGGCAGGCAGGCAGGCAGGCAGGCAGGCAGGCAGGCAGGCATGCAGACAGGCAGACAGACAGGCAGACAGACAAGCAAGCAGGCATGCATACATGCAGGCAGGCAGGCAGGCAGGGCAGACTGAAAGACAGACAGACAAACAAAAAGACAGACACCGCACTACTTCTCACTATGCAGACGGCATGAATGATAATAGCACTATCTTTAGTACTGGTTGACATTTAAGATCTGACAGACAGACAGACAGGCAGACAGAAATACAGACAGAGAATCAGAAAGACAGGCAGGCAGGAATACAGACAGACGGACGGACAGGCAGGCAGACAGACAGACAGAAAGACAGAGAATCAGCAAGACGGGAATACAGAAAGATAGACAGACAGACGGACGGAGAGACAGGCAGACAGATAGACAGACAGACAGACAGACAGACTGGTCAACTGATCAACTGTATACACTGCCTGCACCTCACTACTTCACACTACACAGACAGCAGGAATGATAATAACACCACCCCTACCTATGTACTAGTACTGGCTGGCCTTCAGAATTTGAAAGAGACAGAGACAGAGAGAGACAGAGAGAGAGAGAGAGAGAGAGAGAGAGAAGAGAGAGAGAGAGAGGAGAGAGAGAGAGAGAGAGAGAGAGAGAAACAGAGACAGAGACAGAGACAAAGAGGCAGAGAGGGCAGACAACAGAGTCATAAAAAGAGACAGAGAGAGAGCATTGTCGATAAAAAGAGAGAAAAAAAGGTAATTGATAGATTTTACTGAAAGTTAAACATATAATCAGAAGAGAGAGATAGAATGAGTGAGTGAGTGAGAGAGAGAGAGGCAGAGAGAGAGACAGAGACAGACAGACAAACAGACAGACAGAGACAGAGACAGAGTCACTGAAAAGTCAGGTAGATAGACAAACATGGAACTGGTCAGATATTCAGTCAGTCAGTCAAACAGACAGATACAGACAGGCAAAAAGACATAAACAAAAGGCCAGGGAGACGGTAGCTGGCCACTGACATGGATGCGCCAGGTATGCTCGGTCCCAAGCATCTCTCAGATCAGGCACACACACATACTTTCTTCACACACTGCCTACATACACCTCAGCACTTCATACTGCAGAGACAACAGGAATGGGGATCATAAAGTCTCTCCTTGCTAGCCTTTGTTGGCCATTCCAGGATCACAGACACACCGGCTCGCAGAGAGAAAGAACTCAGAACTCTGGAATCCCTATGTTAATGTACACTGGCCTTGGAGCCAACAACAATGCATGGGGTGGGGGGGGGGGGGGATCGGGGTATATTATCATGGTGTGCTGCTTGACACACACACAAAAATAAGGTTGATATCGACAAGGACATAAGGGATATACAACAGTATATACTATGACTGTATGAAAAGAATCATAATAATTTCAGGTGAGAGAGAGAGAGAGCGCTAGAGACAGACAGACAGACAGACAGAGACAGAGAAAGAGACAGACAGACAGACAGAGAAAAACAGAGAGAGAGGGGAGAGAGAGAGAGAAAGAGAGAAACAGGGACAAAGAGACAGAGAGACAGAAAGAGACAGAGAGAGAGGTTATGAGAGAGAGAGACAGAAAGAGAGGGAGAGAGACAGAGACACAGAGAGACAGAAAGAGAGAAAGAGCACTACTGTATATGGACATCAACAAAATGAAATGGATAGTTATTTGTTCGATTTGTTTTACGTGTACACATTATTATACATGCCATATACACACAGAAACTCACACCCACACACGTACGCGTACACCCCCCCCCCCCCCCACACACACACACACACGCGTGCATAGAACACAATATACACACACCGCAACACAACACAACACAACACAACACACACAAACACAACTCAACACACACACACACGCACACAAACGCATACACACACACAAACACACAACACAACACAACACACATACACACACTCACACACACACAAAACACAACACACTCACAC
>CM060324.1:32830935-32833435 GCA_030674155.1 Stramonita haemastoma
CAACAACAAAAAAATAGAACCATAAATGTCCATGACATAATTCTGCTGAAAAAACGATCACCTACCTCCATCTTTTCTGCATAGCATCCCTCTACTCCCTCATTCCATCCTTCAAACCTACCCCCAAAAGCTCTATATTCTTCACCCTCCGCTTACATCCTTTACCTGCTTCTGTTTTATCACGTATAGACATGTAAAGGAGGTGGAGTAGGGATTGAAAGCAGAAGAACAACGAAGATAAATCAAGCTGCTTTCATGTTTGGTCAATTCAAGGTTGTGTCGATTGTTGTGCTAAGCAAAGTGCCAAGGTTAACATTGAAATGGTGCTTTGTTTTTAAAAAGAAATATTACGTTGAGGTTGTTGTCGTCAGTGATTGTAAAATGATTGATGTTAAATGGATTTTTTAAATCATACAAAGCGCTTTGATTTGTTTGCTTTACAAGATTCTGTGTTATATAAATTCCGTGGATGATGATGATGATGATGATGATGATGATGATGATGATGATGATGATGATGATGATGATGATGATGATGATGATGATGATGATGATGATGACTATTATTATTAATCTCCGTCTTCTTCTCTGGCCAGTTGTGCCGGTGGGAACTGAGGACAAAATGTACAAAAACGCACGCACTTGGGAACCGGGCGTAAAAGAAAAGGCAAATGAGTGCTTATTCCATTATCTTAAAATAATAAAAGTAATTAGTACATTTTAAAATATTTGTGTTATATAGGGCAGAAGAAAAATCAAGAGTAGGTAACTCAAGCACAACTCTTTTCATCATCACAACAATAACTGAATGAATACAACAAAGCCCTAAACACACGAAGCACTCTTCACTGACAGAATCTAAGGTCTTCACACAATAAACATTGACTGTTACATTTTCCCTGACCTGATCCATTACTTTACGTCCCCCGGATAAACCATTGTCCAGAGGTCTCGGCAGTATCGTTTAACTATCCCTGGCTCTAAGCTTACAGAGAAAACCTCCGCTCATGAAACTGAGGAATTACTGCTTTCATTCGTATAAAATAACTATCCTGTGGCCTATATATGTATATTGTGGGCAGAGTTTTCTGATGAAAAATGTAACTATATAATCAAAAACAACAGCTATAGCCAGAGTGTGCAAGACAGGAACAGTGTAAAAACTCATAACGCCCTACACCGAGTTGATACATCAGACACAAGCGTACTGTGTCTCCTCCCCTAGGTGTCTCCAGGGGTACATCAGAAGAATCCTTATTTCTCTTTTATTCTGGTCTTTGACCTCAGACTGTCTTTGTTTTTTTTTTGGACGACTGGTGTCCAAGAAGTAACTGACCTGTATAAGAAAACGGGAGATTGCAGGTTCAAACGCAGTCTTTTTTTTGTTGTTGTTGTGCCGTTCCTCGGATAGATTTCCAAGGCTCACCATTGGTGACAACTTCTGCGTATGTGACATTTTGTCCGTCCAGGTAGTTTCCACATTTCAGTCTGAATCTGTACTATTTCCCCATCCCACTCAGCCTTGAATGATGGTTTGGGGGCTAGTTTTTTTCAGATGAGGTGACGAAATGACATCGCGATTGCAACATGAATTTAGCGCGCGGGGGTGGGTGGGGGGTGGGGATGGGGGGTTACACGGTATAGCAGTTGTCCTTGGTAATGATCTCTGTAGAGAAAAGCAAGTACACTTATAGACGAAAGAAAACCAGAAGGTGGAGCCGTACTGATGATGACTCCATTTTCTCTTGGAGAGTGATCTTTATTACAAGCATAAGTTTTGCCGTAACCGAAAGTGGTATAACAATACAATGCTAAACAATACAGCGCTGTAAAATACAATACCATAGGATAAAAAGTAAAGGTGCCCTATAACCTGTGTGGTCAGGTATCAGAGACCCCAGCTTCTCCAGGAGCCAGATTATTGAGGGAGGTGCCCATTTCATTTCTCTGGCTGCTTTACCTTCCCTGTCCCTAAAGAGGGCAGGTACCCATTTACGGCTGGGTGGACTGAGGGACTGTACTGAAGCCAAGGCGCGCAAACGGTCACTCATCCAAAATGGTAACCCCGCTCGATGCTGCTTAACCTTAGCTTGGGGAAAGTGAGTGTGTGTGTGTGTGTGTGGTGTGTGTGTGTGTGTGTGTGTGTGTGTGTGTGTGTGTGTGTGTGTGTGTGTGTGTGTTGTGTGTGTGTGTGTGTGTGTGTGTGTTGTGTGTGTGTTGTGTGTGGTGTACAAGTGCACCAAAGACGCACAGATACCAGAAAAGAATTGACTGCCAATCCCCAAGGACTAGAGCAATCTGATATTCCCCATGGGGTCTGTTAGAAAAAGAGTCATCTGTTTTTTTTTCTTGTGTACTCTTTTCTGCAAGGAAGGTAATTTGTTTTGCTGAACAAACTTGCGCGCGCGCACATGTGTGTGTGTGTGTGTGCGCGTTTTGTGTGTGTGTGTGTGTGGTGTGTGTGTGTGTGTGTGTGTGTGTGTGTGTGTGTGTGTGTGTG
>CM060324.1:32835935-32840935 GCA_030674155.1 Stramonita haemastoma
TCCTCTCTCTCTCTCTCTCTCTCTCTCTCTCTCTCTCTCCTCTCTCTCTCTCTCAAAATTTTAATATAGATGTGCACAAGATGCAGTGCATGCATTTACACACGGAACTTGGGTTTCCATTCTTATCTGAGAAACACAGGACAGTGAAAACATGGATTTTGGTTTACAGTCTTCGCTCAAAGACTTTCAAGGGAGAGAAATCAAGAATTTTGATTTACAATCTTATTCACAGACTTTCAGGAGAGTGAAATTGGTACCAATGTCAACTCTATGGATTAAAAAAAAAGTACTTTTCCTTTCTCGAAAAGACCTCCAAGGTTTACTAATAGTGAGATTTTGCATATGCGACGGTTTTTGCCCACCATGAAGGAAGCTACATTCCGACTTCGGGGATATACGGAAAACAAATTCTCTGGAATGGACACTGCCTTCGCGGAGAGTCACACCTACGTCTTCAGTGATAGTCTACAGGGTCACAAATATGACGCCGTAACTACAAAGTTATTCCACCCTCAAGAGCACAATTATAGTATGAAATATCTACGACCCATGCAGGGATATGGGTTATGGTTGGACGGAGAATGAGTAAGAAATAAGAGAGAGGCGTGATTTAGTGAACCATTCGACTATGAAGGTTAGGAAATACTACCTAACCTCCTGCCGACACTGTTGTCCAACTGAAGGTCTTAAAGAGATGAAATGGGCAGACTAGATATGACACGCTTTCCTACCCAGATTTTCACTTTCCAAATTCTTTTCCAATCTCTCTCTCGAGCTCTCGAGCTCTCTCTCATGGATTACTTTATCATATTTATTAATTATATTTGTTTTCACATTGTTTGGGTCAGTTGGGGATTACGTGTTTGCTGAAAACATTTTGATCTTTTTTTTTTTCAATCTCAGGTTGGACGTTTGATGGGTTTTTTGTTGGTTATATTGTTGGGTTTTTGTTTTTGTTTCTTGTTTAATTGGTTGTCTCTAATCAGGGCAACAACTGGATGAAAAAAAGAGAATCTGAATACTTATCTAAAGCCCTTGAAAAATAGCTCTTCTCTCTCTTCTCTCTCTCTCTCTCTCTCTCTCTCTCTCTCTCTTCTCTCTCTCTCTCTCTCTCTCTCTCTCTCTCTCCTCTCTCTCTCTCTCTCTCTCTCTCTCTCTCTCTCTCTCTCTCTCTGTGCGCGCGCATGCGCGAGCGCGCATGTGTGTGCATGTGCATGTTTATGTTTACCTTTCCCTTCCCTTTCTCTTCCTGTCTAGACGTTCTCAGAACGGTAATGTTTCCGGAACTTAAAAGGGAAAAAATGTGGGCCATGTTCATTGGCATTCTACACACTCTAGGCATGAAGTATGTTTCTTTTTGTCAGACTGGAATGTTTTCAAACCTAAACTTAGCCCGAATTGCTGGTATTTTTGACACTTGAAGTTAAAAGCGCCAATTTTGTTGTTCATGGTTTGGTTGGGGTTTTTTGTGGGGAGGGGGGTATCTTTTGTAAAATTCCTAACATAAACATTTTTGTTTTGTTTGGCAGTATTCACAAACCATTTTTGCCTTAGTGATATTGTGGGCCTATTGTCTATCGGAATGCTCTGAAAGTTTATAATCGTAGGTCACAGACAGTTCTTAGATTATGAAAACTAATCGTAAACAAAATTATAATCATGCTTGAGGGTGCTATGATCACAAACGTCAGAAAATTAAAACTAGAAAAGATACATAGGAAAACAGGCTGGGTTTTTCCCTGCATTTCAAAGCAGGTGGATGGTAGTGGGTTGTTATTGCATCCACCCTTGATGGTATTGTACACATCCCCGGATCTTTGAAATCTTTGTGTGAATGCATCATTTAATACATATTAATGCAGTAAACAAGAAAATAGGTACAAACTATTGGATAGTTATTTGCTGACTAACCTAACCCCCTTTGCCTCCCCCCCCCCCCCAAAAAAAAAAGAAACAAAAAATCCAACAGGCTCAGTATGTTAAGATGAGCGTAAGCTGTAAAGGACTTGAAAAATGAGCTGGGTTAAAGTGAGATTGTAGTAAGGGTAACTATATAAGGGTAGGGTGTGTGTGTGTGTGCGTGCGTGTGTGCGTGCGTGCGTGCGTGCGTGCGTGTGTGCGTGTGTGTGTGTGTGTGTGTGTGTGTTTGTGTGGAGGGGGTCTCATCAGATGAAAAACGTATTCAAAATACCGTCTTTCTTATCACCAACCAGAATGGTGTCACATACTCGATTCATAAACGTATGAAAGGGCTGTCATGACATATTTACCCGCTTAGGCAGTTTCTCTTTCAATCTCTCTCACTCCCTAGCTGCTTTCATTATTTCATATCTCCTTCCTTTACGCTCTTACCCACCTATCTAGATGTGTACAGAATGGCACAGTTTCGTTGGCCTGCAAAATAGAGAATGTAGGTCATGTTCATTGTCATTTTACTTGCAAGATGATGGATGAAGGGCGGGGGGTGAGGAGGTGAGGGGTCAAAAGAGTCTCGTCTTTACAATGTCGTGTGCGGTATATGACAGTAAATCTATATTTGTGCCTGTGTGTGTGCACGCACATAAGCCTAGCGCGCAAATCCTCAGAAGTTCTTGTTTCGTATTCAATTTTTTTCTTGTCTATCAAAAGCGTGTTTCTAAGCGCTGAGACTTGAAAAGTCTCCCACGCTACTTCCTGTATAGATTCAAAAACATCTTAGGGTTCATCTAACTTCCTGTGCTTACTCTCCTTCATCTTCCCCCACCCCCCTCAACCCCCACTCTCACCCCCATCCAACTCCTTGTCTACATAAGCCATCCATCAGATAAACTCATCTGTTCATGTAAGTTTCTCCTCCTCTTGGTCCTCCCCTTTCCCTCCCCCTCTCCTACCCCCATCCTACTTCTTTCATAATGCTGCCAAAAATTGGTCTTTAATCATACGCTCCCGCCGAGTGTTTTTCAAAGTACTTTTCACAGTTCATGATAGTTACTGACAGGTTATGCTCCAGCGGGGGGTTGCCAGGGGTTTTTGTTCAGTGTAGAGGAGCTTACTTTTAAATCCTATCTTCTGAATTTTGAGTCGCTCTTTTGGTTTTGCTATCATTGATTTTTTTTTTGTTTATGTCACCCTCTTTTCTGTTTAGATTCTGTTGTTTTCACTTCTTTGTTTTTTTAGACCTGTCTAGAATTCTCACCTTCCAAATTTTATTTCACACATTCTTTTGGGTTTTTTTGTTTGTTTTTTTGCTTCATATTCCATTATTTAGAAAAAAAAATTCTTTCTTTACGTGTGTGTGTGGTGTGTGTATTTACTACATCTTTTTGATGCAATTCCCGTTGCTCTGGGTTTTTTTTTAAAGTATGTCTCTGTTTTGACTTAATACACGTCTTATTTATCCATTTACTTAATCTTTTTTATCATACTTTCTCTCTATGGATAAGATACCAAGTGAATAAAATCAAGATGGGAATCAAACCATCAGCTTCCTGCTTCTTGTACAGAAGTATCAATCCGTTATCCACAAAATGCAAAATGAAACCACTATAGACTCGATACAATGTGGATAAAATGAAAAGGAAAGGTCATAATATGCTGCCTACTGGAGCGCGTTCAAAAGAATCAAACTGAATTTTTGTAAAGTAGAATCACCATCACTAACTCTTAGACACAATTAACCCAAATCATATTTTGGGGGGCAGAATAGCGGAGTGGTTAGGGCGTCCTAATCATGGCCTGATGGTAAGGGCAAAAATTATCACCAGATCCCAGATTGTTAGGGGTTTTAATTTGCTGGAAAATTCAGAGCAGTATCCCGTCTTCTGAAAAAATATTATAAAGAAATGAAGTAAAGATTAAACTGAAATCAGCCGTCTCACCTGTAAGGAAAAAAAAAGGGGGGGGGGGTATACTACAATTTTAATATGTGCGTGATACATAAGGGGGGTGGGGGTGTAATACAGTTTTAACATATGCGTGATACATGTTCATTTGAGGGGTTTTTTTTATCCATGGAACTGGAAGAGGGAGGGGGGTAGGAGACAGGATACGGGTGAGGAGGAGGGTGGGGGTAAAGGTGAAGAACTGAGGTAGGTGGGTACAACGTGAAAAACCTGTGCCCTAAAGAGATAGGTTACACCGGTGCTATATGGTACACTACCCCCCTATTATCTTACCCCCTGCACAGACATATCGTGTAAGCTGCCTGCCCCTGTGTCAGTTTGTCTGTCTGTGTGTCTGTGTGTGTCTCTCTGTCTGTCTGTCTGTCTGTCTGTCTCTGTCTCTGTCTCTCTGTCTCTCTGACTGTCTCTGTGTCTCTGTCTGTCTGTCTGTCTGTCTGTCTGTCTGTCTGTCTGTCTGTCTGTCTGTCTGTCTGTCTGTCTGTCTGTCTGTCTCTCTCTCTCTCTCTCTCTCTCTCCTCTCTCTCCTCTCTCTCTCCCTCTCTCTCCTCTCTCTCTCTCTCTCTCTCTCTCTCTCTCTCTCTCTCTCTCTCCCCATGATACCAGCAGAAGAAAGACTAGTCTTTTGTTTTCCTTCTGAACCGTCCGATCCCCTATCCCCGTATAGGCCTAGTCCTGTAAACCATTGGGGCAGCACAGCGAAGACTTTGCAGACAGTCTAGTCTTTACTTCAATTTAATCCTTTCTCTCCCCCCACAAACCACAGGGTGTATTGATGGAAACCAAACAAAACGTGGCTTGTCTGTCTATTTGATCAACAGTCTCCAGCATTGTCAGAACGATTGTGTCTGCCAGCTGCTTCCACTATAGGTTTTGGGAGGGTGACGCCGGGGAGGGGGGGGGGGGGAAGGGGGAATGTATACTCTTGCTAATGTTAATCTGTCTGTGTCTTTGTGACGCTGTGTATCTTCCTTTCTGTTTCTCTGTGTGTCTGGGTATATGGGTATCTAACTCTCTTTTTTGTTTTCTTTTTCTTGTTTCTTTTTCTTACTTTTGAAGTCTTTTTTGGGGGGTCTGTCAATCTGTGTCTTTGTCTATCTGTCTCTGTTTCTCTGTCTTTCT
>CM060324.1:32848435-32850935 GCA_030674155.1 Stramonita haemastoma
GGATAATGTACATGGTAGGAGTGCTTTCATATAAATGCAAAACACCTAGTAAATTACTAATTTCGGGTTTCATGGAATAGGGAGTTAGACAGATAGACAGTCAAAAAGACAGGCGTATATACAGAGAAACACAGAGAGACTGGTATTCCCGAAGGTAGAATAAGGCTACCAAAATGATGGAGAAAAATGAAATACGCTTGCATTCGCAACAATCTCATGATTAGGGAATTCGGGAGCTCCAGCCAAAGAACAAATAAACACAAGAGAAATACTCGCAAACACACTTACGAACTGAAAGGTAGATTCAGACACATACACCAAAAATACAGAAACAAAAGAGACAGAGAAAGAAACTTGAAGACGAAAGAGACGACACAGGACCAGGCTTTCATTCGCAGACATTACCTACAGTGATTGAGTGATGTATATTAAATAAGTCCTCCGAAAAGATCAAGGGAGGTTATTTCACGCACTGCCACGTTTGTCTCCCATCAGACCCAGACCTTCAGACTGTTCGAGAGGAAATGTGTCACCTTGTCCTACCCACTTCTGCCCAAAGGGAGGGTCATTTTGGAAAGAAAAATCTGGAAGTACATATCTGTTTCTGCGAAATGTGATGATGATAGGGTTTTGCGTATGGAAGAGAGAGAGAGAGAGAGAGAGAGAGAGAGAGAGAGAGAGAGAGAGAGAGAGAGAAGAGAGAGAGAGAGAGAGAGAGAGAGAGAGAGAGAGACAGACAGACAGACAGACAGACAGACAGACAGAGACAGAGACAGAGACAGACAGACAGACACAGAGAGAGAAGGGGGGGGGGGAGGAGGCAAGGCAAAGGCAAGCAGAGAGAGGGTGATAGGTAGAAAGAGGCAGACATACAAACATTGGGAACAGATGAAAACATTGACAAAACCGCATGCGCACAAGCTACTAGATGGAAGACAGCACACGAGTGTTTATTTCATTATCCTCGAAATAACGAAAAAAGAAATAAAAAGATACAGACATATAGATCTAGATTAGAAAGACATGCAAGCCAGATAGACACACAAACACATGGGGAAGAAGGAGTTGAGTATCTATGTGTTCATGAGTGCGTATGCATACGCATACGATGTGTGTGTGTGTTTGTGTGTGTGTGTGTGTGTCCGTGCATGCGTGCGTGTCCGTGCGTCTGTGCGTGTGTTTGTGCATGCGTGCGTGTGTCTGTGCGTGCGTGTGCACGTGTTTTTATGTATGCATGCGTGCGTGTGTGTGCGTGCGTGTGCGCGTATTTGTATGTGTGTGTGCGTGCCCGCGTGTGTGCATGCGCCCGTACGCGCGTGCGCGCGTTTGTGTGCATAAGTGCGCGTGCGCGCGTGCGTGCGTGCGTGCGTGTATATGCATAAATGTGTGTGCATATGGGCTTATGTCTGCATGGCATGCTATGACTCGATAAATAACCACAGACACACTTTCCTTCCACTGTCTCCCCCAGACACCAACATGCACCCAGGCAGCCGGTTCAAGGCTATCTCTTCCCCTAACTGACGTTCAGCACGTATGTGGTGTGTTGTTGCTTCCTGGGTCAAGGCGTTCGATCGCCTGCTGTGAATCGTATTGTACATTGTCATGAAGACCACTTTAATCAAGTCAGGGTAGAATTCTTTGCGTGAGATTCTGGGTGCTCTTCCTTCGTGGGAAGAGGGCGTCGCCTCAAGTGCAGCGCTGTACATTTCCGTCTTGCTTGTCTTTCCGTGTATAATTATATGTGTATTTCGTTTTCCTATCAGAATCTGGTTCATAATTAATCAGAAATATCTTTAAACTTCTTCACACATTTTTTTTTCTCTTCAACTCAGGCAACAGTAATAAACACGACCCTGAAATAATGGCAATGAAAAAGATATCCGTTAGATTTTTTCTGTTTTGCCCGGCTGGAGCTCTGAGATTCACCAATGGTGAGATTTTGCGTATGTGACTGTTATTTACCCACCATTAAGGTAGCTGCATTTTGACTTCATTGATATCTAATAATAATAAAAAACCACTCATTGAGATTATGAAAATAAAAAGCATACTCCTGAACAGGGAAAATCCATTGAGTTTGTCTTAATTTCTATGTTCACAGAAATGAAGAGAATTGTTAAACGTAGACTCATTTATTTTGCCATTTTGAGGTCCAGAGGGACGTATTGCAAGCTGAAAGTGGACGTCTCTTATACTATGATACTATACAGCATTCCACACTAACGTTTCAGAAAAGGGATAGGGATAAGTTCACATTTCTGTTGAGCAGACCAGATTTCCACACAAAACCACTTAAGGACACCACAGGTATAACGCCAACAGTGACCTCAGTGACCTGACCACTGGACTGTGCGGTCACCTCAAATCGTCTGCTTCATTACTCAGGACACCAAACACCAATGGCCCTGTCTGTCCATGCTCTAAGTTGACCACTCCAGCCACCAACTGAAGGTTAATCATGCTTCAGTTGTAGGACGTGAACAGAAAATGACTACTA
>CM060324.1:32855935-32895935 GCA_030674155.1 Stramonita haemastoma
AGAGAGAGAAGAGAGAGAGAGAGAGAGAGAGAGACGAGACAGACAGAAGACGAGACAGACAGACAGACGAGACAGACAGACAGACAGACAGACAGACAGACAGACAGACAGACAGACAGATAGAGATAGAGACAGACAGACAGGCAGACAGACAGATAAACAGTCAAACAAAGGTGGTAATCGTAAAGGCAGAGAGGAAAAAAACAAAAAAGAAATGAAAGCATTTTTCGTTCACGCCGTTACAATTTTAATCCATCTTCTAAAAACGAGAAAAAAAAAGAGACAGAGAACATCGTTAAATCAAACGTGCACACGACTCCCTCATTCTCTGACATTAACCCATCTTGATCGAAAGACGTATATTATACCTCCGTTAGGATCAAGGGAGGTTATTTCACGCACTGCCACGTTTGTCTCCCATCACACAGAGTTCTTTAGACAGCGAGTGTGAAGGAAATGTTGTCTGCCCCCTCCTCTTAATCATCAATGTACGCAGAGAGAAAATATGTCGCAGTGGAAAGAAATACTGGACGGGCATAATATGTGGGGTGGGTTTCTTTTTTTTTTTTTTTAATTTCTTTTAGTGATTAAATCTAAGTTCTTTATAAAACAGGAATGGAGACAATGAATAAATAATAATCTTTATTTTTTTATAAGGATAAAGAGTAAGTATTTACATACTTTTTTTTCATCCGTCCCTTGCCCTGATTAAGAGAGAGAGAGAGAGAGAGAGAGAGTTATTTAAGAACAAACAAAAATCCATTTCAAGGAGCGGTAGATCAGTCAAACGTGCGTTTTGCTTATTGTTTTTGTTTTGTTTCTTTATCCATGCTGACCTCAGAACTGCTTCAAACGGTTAGGACACTGCACTTAATTCTTCACGCATCGTGTCATGAGCTTGTTGAACCTCGTGGATTCCACCCCTTCCAGATTGCCTTTCATATCCTGGGTATGTTCGTAGCATTCATACCACAAGCCCAACGCCGGCATACTCTTCTCCTATACATGGATGGGTCTATAACGTGCGTACAAGGAAGTATGTGCGCATATCCTCTCGGCACTATGGTTTAAATCGAAAGCAGTGTTAACTTCTGGAGAAAGGTCATGCTGTCCCATAACCTATGTGGTCATAGGGGAGCGAGGTGTCAGGGACCTCAACTTCTCTAGCGGCCAGCATATTGAGGGCAGCGCCCATCTCCTATCCTTCGCTGCTTTCCCTTCCCTGACCCTAAACAGCTGGGTGAACTGGGGGAGGGGGGGACTGTATTGAACTCAAGGCGCACAAACGTTCACCCATCTACTTGGTAAACCACGCTCGATGCTGCTTAAACCCTTAGCTTAGGAAAAGCGAGTGCTCTGACCACTAACTCCCCCTAAAAAAGGGAACAGGTTTTCAAAGACTTGAACCAACACCTTTAGTTGTCTGTAAATTACAAGAAAAAACGTTCTAACCGCTAGGCTGTTCCGCCCCCGAAAGAGAGGATAGCATTGAAATATGAGTCTACAGACAGCAGGAATCTTATCTTGTTATTTTCTTTTTTTCTCTTTCAGCATCTTCGTTTTGTACGCCTACTGTATGTCTGGGGTTCTATGGACATCTCATTTCCTTCTTGCTGAGTTTTCATTAATCTCTCTGTCTGTTTCCCCGTGTTTCTCTTGCCGTCTGTGTGTCTGTTTGTCTCTGTCTCTGTCAGTCTCTGTCTTGTGTCTGTCTGTGTGTCTGTCTATCTCTCTGTCTCTGTCTCGCTCTGTCTCTGTTGTGTCTCTCTGTCTCTCTGTCTCTCTGTTGTCTCTGCTCTTGTGTTCTGTCTCTGTCTCGTGTCTCTGTCTCTCTGTCTGTCTCTGTCCTGTCTCTCTCTGTCTCTCTCTCTGCTCTCTCGTCTGCTGTCTGTCTCTTCTCTGTCTCTCTTCTGTCTCTCTCTCTCTCTCTCCTCTCTCTCTCTCTCTCTCTCTCTCTCCTCTTCTCTCTCTCTCTCTCTCTCTCTCCTCATCTCTCTCTCTCTCTCTCCTCTCTCTCCTCACTCACACACACCACACACACAACACACACACACTCTACACACCCCACACTACACACACACACTTCTAATATAACCGAGAGTGAACAAATGTAAAATCAACAGCAGCAGCAACAACAACAACGACATTGCCTAAAAACACACACGCGCGCGCACACATGCGCGTGCTCGCGCAACACAACCACACACACCACACACACAACACACACACACACACAACACACACACACACCACACGATTCTTTTTTTATATCATTCTTGTATAACGATTCTTGAACTTAATGTCGCTAAGATATTTTTGTTGTTGTTGTTGTTGTTAAAAGCATCATACATCGGTCTGTAGCTGCTGAATCATCCAGACATAATTATTCTGTCTTTTATTTTCATCTTCTTTGTCTTCAGAACGGTGGGGTCCCTGTTCTTCTTCATGTCCAAGAAATTAACGTGGCTTTAAATTCATCCGTGCGATAATAAATGATTTAACAACACAAACGTTATATGGACTTTCTCTCTCTCTTGTTCCCTTCTCTCTCTCTCTCTCTCTCTCTCTCTCTCTCTCTCTCTCTCTCTCTCTCTCTCTCTCTCTCTCTCTCTCTCTCTCTCTCTCTGTCTCGTGTCTCTGTCCCCTCTGTCTCTGTCTCTCTGCTCTCTGTCTCTGTCTCTGTCTCTCTGTCTCTCTGTCTCTCTGTCTCTGTCTCTCGTCTCTCTGTCTCTCTCCTGTCTCTCTCTCTCTCTCTCTCTCTCTCTTCTCTCTCTCTCTCTCTCTCTCTCTCTCTCTCTCTTCTCTCTCTCCTGTCTGTCGCCCGCTGAGACATAACCTCATTTTCTCCAAGATACGGTAATACTTCCACTGATTTTTCGATTAACTTTGTTACTGATGTCAAAGAATGAAGAAAATAGAGGACAATGAGCCATATTTTTTTGTAAAGCATTCATAATAAACTGTGTATGTCTTTATCTCTCTATTTCTCTATTCTCGTCTGTCTGTCTGTCTGTCTGTCTGTCTGTCTGTCTGTCTGTCTGTCTGTCTGTCTGTCTGTCTCTCTCTCTCTCTCTCTCTCTCTCTCTCTCTCTCTCTCTCTCTCTCTCTCTCTCTCTCTCTCTCTCTCTCTCTCTCTGTGTCTGTCTGTCTCTCTCTCTCTGTTTCTCTCTGTCTCTCTCTCATGCACTTTTGTTTTAGATTTGTTATTAAAAAGCATGAAAGAGAAAGTCATATTATCGTCAAATGCCTGAAAACTACAAACATTCCATGCAGTACTCACCGTCAATGAAAGAAAGACTTAGCGGTTGTAAAGAAGCAGAAGACGCCAAAACCTTTCAATTCTTTTTTTTTTTTTTTTTTTTGGGGGGGGGGGGTTGTTCCTTGGAATCATTTCCCTTAATTAGGGACGCGCTGCTTGTCACTGATTGGATCTTTTAAAGAGGACAGAGTGCTCGTTCCTTTTCTGACTCCCGCTGTCAGCCAATCAGTTGGCCAAAAGAAAATTTGAACGTGCTGAGACAAATTCGACGATAATGATTTATAACAATGAACGGGCAATAGACAAATTTGAGCTTTACAAAAAACACTGCTACCCAGAAGCTTTGGAGTTCATTTTTCCCCCAAGTGATGTCGCTACCAAAAAAATCAGGATTTTATTTTTCCCAGATATGCCAATGCAAGGTTTTAGTTTCCTGGTTTGTTTTGGGGAAGGGGTGGTGGTGGTTAAAGTTTTCCTCCAAAATATTCCATTTAGAACGCTTTTGATTCACGGTAAAGGAACGCGTGAGGAAGAAGAGAGATGCCCCAAACAACATTGTCAAGAAAAAGCTGCTCTGATCGGAGAGCAAATACACATGCAGACAGATTTTTTTTTAAATAGCATATGTTTTGACAAAGATTTTGCTTTGATGCATGAAAAATTTGAATTAAAGATGTTCAAAAGTGATTTTTGGGGAGAGAGAGAGAGGAGGAGAGAGAGAGAGAGAGAACAGAAGGGGAGAGGAGAGAGAGAGAAGAGAGATGAGAAGGAAGAGAAGAGAGAAGAAGAACAGACAGAACAGACAGAGGCAGAAAACAAAAACACACAGAGCAGAACATAGAGACCATGACAGAGGCAAAGACTAGACAAAACAAACACAACACTATACAAAGACAGACAGAGAGATCTAACACGGACAAAGACAAATAGACACGCACAAATTAAAAGACAGAGACACAGAGAAAGCTAGACAGAAAGACACAGAAAAAGGCAAGCAAACAAAGAAAGACAGACACAGACAGAGAACGAAAGACACAGACAACCATACAAACATGCAGACAGACAAAGAAAACAAAGAGCAGTTGATTTGATTTAATTAGGGGATTGAAAGCAAGTGACACTGACCTGTGTGAATCCTTCTGGGGAACAGATCCTGACCTGTATAAACATAAAACATATAATTGGCCTTCAACTGCCGAGATAAGAAAAGGCATACAGAGAGAGAGGGAGGGAGGAGAGAGAGAGAGAGAGAGAGAGGAGAGAGAGGAGAGAGAGAGAGAGAGAGAGAGAGGAGAGAGAGAGAGAGAGAGAGAGAGAGAGAGAGAGAGAGAGAGAGAGAGAGAGAGGAGAGAGGAGAGAGAGAAGAGAGGAGGGCGTGTATGTGAAGGTGTGTGTCGTGCGAGTGTGTATGTTGTGTGTGTGGTGCGTGCGTGCGTGTATGTGTGTGTCTGTGTGTCTTTGTGTCTGTGTGTCTGTGTCCGTGTCTGTGCCTGTAAACATATGATAAACATAACTAAAATATACTTGTTTTTACATAATCAAAAAAACCCACAATACACACTCTTTAACCAACCTCAACACAATCGAATAAGATAACAATACCATCAACCAGTATGTTGTTGAACGCTACAAGAGTATAGAGAAAAACTGACATGCAGATGGACAGACATACTAACATACTGACAGGTAAACAGAGGACAGAGCAGACAGACATAAAACACGACAGACAGACAGACAACAGACAACAGACAGAGAGAAGACAGACGGACAATGGACAGACAGACAGTCAGAGAGACAGAGACACAGAGAGACAGACAACAGACAGAAGACTGAAGGAAATGGGACTGAGCAGGAAATGAAATGTCGGCAGTGGCGAAATGACCAGACGTGGAGGTGAAAACGAACCTGCTGAAAAAGGCGAAGTCTTTCGTCTTTTGTTGTTGTTGTTGTTGTGTTGTCTTTTTGGTGGTTTTTTTTTCTTGTCTTTTTTTCTCTTTTTTTTTTCTTCCGTTCTTTCTTCTCATGATGCCCAATCTTGTAGATTGTTCTCTCTGTCTCTGATTTTCTGTCTTTCTCTGTCTTTCTCTGTCTTTCTCTGTCACTCTGTTTCTCTGTCTCTGTCTCTGTCTGTCTCTGTCTCTGTCTCTGTCTCTGTCTCTCTCTCTCTCTCTCTCTCTCTCTCTCTCTCTCTCTCTCTCTCTCTCTCTCTTATTATATATATATATATATATTGATATATATTATATATATATATATTATATATATATATTATGTATATATAAAACATGTGTGTCTGCGTTCATTTTCTTTATTTTCTTCTTCTTGTTCTTATACTTCTTCTTGTTCTCTTTCTTCTTCAAATTCTTCTTCTTCCAACTCCTCCTCAATTTCTTCTTCTTCTTCAAATTCTTCTTCTTCAAATTCTTTTTCTTTAATTTCTTCTTCTTCATCCATCTGTCCGTCTGTCCGTCCGCCCGTCATTCTCACTGCAAATTTGTGAGATGTGCTAGACTTGATTTGATTACGTGGTTCTATAGAGAGACAGATTAATCTTCTCCAAGCTCATAAACTTTGAACAAGCCTGCCTCTTAATGAAGATGAAATATCTTGGGTATAATATCTTTTTTCAAAAAGACATATAAAATCTGAAAGAAAACTAGCATTTCTTAGAATAATAATTATAAGCATGGCGACTCCTTAATATCCGCTTTTTAATTACGCTTCTGGATTTTTATGTTTGGTTTATTATATAAAAAAAACTGTTAATCTTATTCATTACAATTGTTAAATTTCTAGATTTTTAGACGTAGACTGACAATTAGGCATCCAGGCAGACGAACAAAGATCTCAGTTTAGGCAAAGTTGTTTGAATACAACTTTTTTTTATCAAGTGAAGTAATTTTATAATATTACAGTCTGTCTGTGCCAGTACTGTTCGGCACAAATTAGTAGTTATGCTATGTGCACACCACAATGGGGACGGGATAGCTCAGTGGTCAGAGTACTCACTTTCCCCAAGCTAAGGTTAACCAGCATCAAGCGTGGTTACCATAATGGATGGGTGACTATTGCGCGCCTTGGCTTCAGTACAGTCCCCAAGCCCACCCAGCTGTAAATGGGTACCTGCCCTCCTTAGGGTCAGGAAAGGGAAAGCAGCGAGGGAGAGGAGATGGACACCTCCCTCAATATGCTGGCCCCTTAGAGAAGCTGAGGTCTCTAAAGCCTCGTTCACCTACCACCACATGGGTTATGGGACACCTTTACCTTTTTACTTTTACACGACAAGTTTCCTCTTAATCGGTCCCAAGACCACGATGTTCGATGGAGGAACACAGGGGACGCGCTAGTAGTGAACTCTTGCCTCTAGGCTGGTCTGTCTTCAGCCTTTTTTTTTGCAGGAACACAACCATGTTAAAGTCTCTCCAGCATTGATGCTCTAACATTCAGGTTTTTTTTTCCTGCAGCTTCTCAAATGTCCCCTTTAGGATGCTGTATGATTTTAATAGTGTCTAGAAAACTGGTATGAATAACGTGTTAAAATTTGTTTTGTTGCTTTACTAAATTTATGAGGTTTTTTTCTGTTTGTTTTATTGTTTACTTCCATTTTACAGAATCAAAACTTGATCGGCTGTTTTAATTTAAACAAAACAGGAAAAAAAAAGTAAGAGCAAATTATCAAACAAAAGACCATGATTAAACGGATGACAATCACCCCTAAACCCCTGGTTGTTGCTATGACTCCAAAACGCTGTTTTTGCTTTCAATATTTATTCCCATTTTCTGAATCAAAAACTGTTTAAACCAACTCTAAAAATTTCAGCTCATCCCTTTCGTAAACCGTTTTCATCGGCTGGAGTCAATGCCCTTGGATTAGGGCCTCGCTGATTGGTTCCTGTCAGGAAGAGAGAGTGCTCGTTCCTGCTCTGGTATGTCTCCATTGAGCGATTACGCGTCAGAGGTGTGGAGAAAAAGATTCAATTCTGCTGAGGTGATTTGACTTTGGAGACGGCGTGACATTGAACCTTGTTAGAAATGTGTTGCTGCTGAGAAGTCTGCACCTCTCCTCTGCTCTGCCTGTCAGTTTGTCCTGTCTGTAAATCTTTCTGTTTGTCTGTCTGTCTTTCTCTCTCTTTTCCCTCTTTTTCTATCTGTGCTTGTCTCTGTCTGTCTGTCTCTGTCTCTGTCTCTGCTCTCTGTCTCTGTCTCTGTCTCTTCTCTCTCTCTCTTTTTCTCTCTTCTCTGTCTTTTTTTCTTTCTTTCTTTCTTTCTTTCTTGTTCACTGCAGCTAGCAAAATTCCTGTTCCAACTGTTCGAAGAAGAAAAGAACAGCAGAACTTATGCACAAAACAAAACTGAATAATATGTCAAGGCTTTCAGTATAAAAGCAGAATAATTATTGTGTCTAGTGTGAGTTTGTGCTTTATTTTGAAATTTGTAACCAAGCACATCCACTCCCCCATCTCCTTCTTTGTTTAGAATTGTAGCCCAAAGCTGTTATTCAATAAAACCATTTTCAATTCATTGTATCTCTCTGTCTGTCTGTCTGTCTCTTTCTCTGTCTCTATCCCTCTCTGTGTAGTTGTGTGCGTGTGTCTGTCTTTCTGCCTGTCTGTCTGTCTGTCTGTCTTGTCTGTCTGTGTGCATGAATTTCACTGTTATTTAGACATCACAGTAGTGGTATTGGCTCTGCAAAGAAAGAGACAAATAGACAGACATACAGACAGACAAAAAGTTACACACAAAGATTGGGACCTACAGACAGATAGATTGGCACATAAACAAAGATACACAGATAAACAGAAGCACAGACAGAGAATAAAAACCGGAAACAAGAGAAGGAAGAAAAAGAATGTATTGACACAAAGTGAGATGCTCCTTCAACGACTCAATATAGATTTTTTGAGAGGAGAGGAGAGGGAGAGAGAGAGAGAGAGAGAGAGGAGGAGAGAGAGAGAGAGAGAGAGAGAGAGAGAGAGAGAGAGAGAGAGAGAGAGAGAGAGAGAGAGAGAGAGAGAGAGAGAGAGAGAGAACAGTCAGACAGAAGAAGAAGACGACAAAGACAGAGACAGAGAGAAGAGACAGAGACAGAGAGAATAAGAGATGACAGAGAGAGACGAGACGAGAGACGAGAAGAGAGAAGAGAGGAAGATGTATAAAGACGACAGAATCTGGGTCGTCTGAGTCGGTCAGATCAATCACTTGCCAGGATCAGGACACAGAGAAAGGAAGAGAAGAGAGACAGAGAAGAGAAGAGAGAAGAGATAGAGATAGAGAGAGAGAGAGAAG
Source organism: Stramonita haemastoma (assembly GCA_030674155.1). Classification (NCBI taxonomy): domain Eukaryota; kingdom Metazoa; phylum Mollusca; class Gastropoda; order Neogastropoda; family Muricidae; genus Stramonita; species Stramonita haemastoma. The sequence continues at coordinate 32,864,481 of CM060324.1, forward strand.
AGAGAGAGACAGAGAGAAGAGAAGAGAGAGAGAGAGGAAGAATGTAATAGAGAGGACAGATTACGTGGAGTGGCACTATAAATCAGCAGGAGCGGAGAGAGAGGGAGAGAGAGGAGGAGAGGAGAGGGAGAGAGAGAGAGAGAGAGAGAGAGAGAGAGAGAGAGAGAGAGAGAGAGAGAGAGAGAGAGAGAGAGAGAGGAGAGAGAGAGGAGAGAGAGAGAGGAGAGAGAGAGAGAGAGTATGGATTCTGTTTTCTGTGTCTGAGGACTGTATGTCCAAAATGTTTTCTTTCGCGTTGGTTTTCATTTTCGTTCCTCGGCTAGATCTCTGGGGTTTACCAATGGTAAGATTTTGTGGATGCGATCATTTTAGCACACTATTTAGGTATGGTAAAAAAGGTAAGGTAAAGGTGTCCCATAACTTATGTGGTCATAGAGGAGCGAGGCATCAGAGACCTTAGTTCTCAGGGCAGATATTGAGGCGTGGCCCATCTCTCTCCCTTGCAGATTTACCTTCACTGACCCTAAAGAAGGCAGGTACCCATTTACAGCTGGGTGGACTGGGGGACTGTTCTGTAGGCAAGGCGCGCAAACGGTCACCCATCTAATGGTACACCACTCTTGAAACTGCTTAATCTTAGCTTGGGGAAAGCGAGTGCTCTGATCACTGAGCTATCCCGTCGCCTAAGGTAGCCACGTCCAAATACATGTTTCTGCACTATTATATATTCATTATCTCATAAGTAGTCTGTGTCTCTGATGATTTCCAATTTATAAAAAAGGTCTTTTACAAATTCTAAAGAATAAAAATTCACAACTTCTAAAAAAAAAAAAAGTGAATGAACACTCTACAACATAACAATTCACAATGATAAAACACACAAACGTTTAAAGAAGCTAGAAAAAGGCACAACAAGACACGTTGTAAGAAGAAAAGGTATAAAGAAAAGATATGAGAAAACAAATAGGATATACATTGCGTAAGAACAAACAGAGAGAAATGAGACACACATGAGCAGGAAGCGTCTGATAAACATAACAGAAATAAAAGACGCATTCTGCTGATGCCAAGTTGATAACAGCACACCTGCTAGTGCAGCTATACACGCACAGTTTGAAACAAATATTCATTCTATATACGCATATACAAGCATGCCCACTTACACCATGCCTATCTGCATGCATACCAGCTTTGCAGGCATGCACGTATGTATACACAGACACATTCGCGCGCTCACGCACACACCCCACAACACACACACACACACACACACACACACACACACACACACACACACACACACACACACACACACACACACACAGGGACGGATACTGGGGACATAGCTCTCTCTCGTTGTTCTCACACGCCGCGCTCTTTGTTGCTCACCACTCTTCTTTCCCTTCCTCCTCCCCCTCTCTCTTCTGCGCACACACACACTACAACACACACTATACACACACACACTACACACCATGCTATATACTGCAAAAATACGTACATGTATCTGAACTTGTGTGTAGTGCAGATGCCAAAGGCATGAAGATATAGAAGATTAAGGAGGTCCACTATAAGATATTCAAAGTATATCAACGAGTCAACCTCCTTATGAGAGCCAGTCAGTTTACTAATATTATATTTTTTATTATATTAACGTTATTTCTGCCTGTCTCTGACTGTCTGTCCTCTATCTGTTGTTGATGTCATTCTGTGGTCTGTTTGTCCTCTGTCTCTGTCTCTCTGTCTCTGTCTTGTTCTCTCTCTCTGTCTCTGTCCGTCTGTCTCTGTCTCTCTCTGTCTCTGTCCCTTCTCTCTGTCTCTTCTCGTCTTCTGTCTCTGCTCTGTTTTCTGTCTGTCTGTCTGTCTTCTCTCTGTCTGTCCCGTCGTCTGTCGTCTGTCTCTTCTTCTCTTCTGTCTCTCTCTCTCTCTCTCTTCTCTCCTCTCTTCTCTCTTCCCTCTCTCTCTCTCTCCTCTCTCTCTCTCTCTCTCTCTCTCCAGCTCGCTTCGCTCACAGTTTCAATATAAAAATACAGGATTTGTTGTTTTCTACACAAGCCAGAAAGTTTTTTTCCTACAAAAGTGAAAAAAAGAAATAAAATTAATAGAGAAAGAAACTAGGATATTTACAAAAACAGGATATAACAATAAAATAAAAAAAAAAGACACAGTAACATGGAATTGTCTAACAAACCAAGCAGAAATCAAAGAAGAGATTTTTTGGAGAGTGCCAAGATGAAGGAAATACATCTATTAGCTCAAGCTAGTTATGTAAACTTTCAAACAAACATGCATAACATCTCGAAGAAACACGCTCACATGCATGTACTCTTACTCATTATGCTACATGTATAAATACACGCATGATATGTTCCTACACTTATGAACAACACGAGGGCGCGCGCACGTAGATAGATAGATAGATAGATAGATAGATAGATAGACAGATAGATAGACAGACAGATAGATAGATAGACTAGAAGACAGAAGATAGACTAGATAGAAGATAGATAGAAGATAGATAGATAGAAGAAGAGTAGAAGATAGATAGATAGATAGATAGATAGATAGATAGATAGAGAGAGAGAGAGATAGAGAGAGAGAGAGAGAGAGAGAGAGAGAAAGGGGGGGGGGGGGGTCGGGAGAGACAATGGGAGGGAGAGAGAGGAGCAAGCGAGGGAACAGGAGCGAGGAGAGAGACGAGACGAGACAGAGAGAGAGAGAGAAGAAGACAGAAGAGAGAGAGAGAAGAGAGACAGACAAGCACACAAAACAAAGACAGAAGAGAGGGAGAGGAAGACAGACAGACAGACAGACAGACAGACAGAGATGCAGCCAGCCAGACGAACAGACAATACAAACATACAACAGACGTACTACCAGATGGACAGACAGAAAAGAAGTAGACAGACAGACACAGATACATGCATTCACCCACCCACCCACCCACACACACACACATACACACACGCACGCACACACACACGAACACACACACGCACACATACACACGTACGCACGCACGCGCACGCACACACACACAAACACACACACACACATGCACGTTATACTGAGGAAAGATATAGCATATCATAAACTTGGCCCTCGTGCACATGTCAAGCGCATAAAGATAACGTGATGAAGTAGGCTCACACTTGTAGATATTCCAAAATGTAGCAACGATAACCACTTCCCTACGTCAGCTACGTATTACTAGGTTTTCTCAATTTCTTTAAAAAAACAACAACCTCACTCTGTATTTGATTCTCTCTGTCTCTCTCTGTCTTTTGTCTTCGTCTGTCTCTGTCTGTCTGTCTGTCTGTCTGTCTGTCAGTCTCTCTCTCTCTCTCTCTCTCTCTTCTCTCTCTCTCTCTCTCTCTCTCTCTCTCTCTCTCTCTCTCTCTCTCTCTCTCTCTCTCTCTCTCTCTCTCTCTCTCTCTGCCTATGAACTATTTCGCTTCTGTTTTAGCTCTCGCTCACTATCCTCAAGTGCTCTGATAACTTCTTTTTCTGTTGCTCTCTCTATTCTATTTACTCCTCTCTCTGACTACCGAAAGAAAAAGATTTGATTGATTGATCCAGTCATAATTAATGCAAGTTTCTAATTTCTGTGCATGCAAACCACACATCTTTCTCCCCAGTGGTCAGGCCCAGTTCTCCCTCCATCTCCCTCCTGTCAGCCGTGTCAAATCTGTCCTTTTCTCCTTTGGCCTTTCATTGGCTGAAGGAATGTATCAGGGCAGGAACCAGCACTCTGTTCTCCTCGGAAGAATCGATCAGTGACAGCCCTTTGCGTTCCTGATGTAAAGGGGGGTGATCCATGCTGTAAAGTGTGAATTGCTTTTTGGCGAGTTGCTTTTAACACCCAAATGCCATTAAAACAGAGTAACAAAAAAATTAGAATAAATTAAAAAAACAAAACACTGACAGATCCAAGATCGCAGATACATAGATAGATATTTTACAGACAGGCAAACAGTACTGAAAGAGACAGAAAGATGTGAAGGGACTAGAACTAACTGGAAATCAGCAGACAAGAAAGAAAATTTAATGGGGAGAGGTTGTTTGTTTTGTTTGGCCTTTTGTGGGTCTGTATATTGGTTCTAACTATCATGCTGTTTTATCTTCCAGCATCTGTTTTGAAATATTTTGAATATAACAAAACTATCGACTTCCCATGTGAGCTACAGTGTACTGAGTTTCGTCATTGAATTTATTTCTCTCCATTTTCAAGGAATGCAAAGAAATAATTAAAGACACCGCACCAAACACGACAGTGGAAATGTTGGTGATGAATTTCGTGACCGTTTTGCTTATCTGTTGTTGAATGAAATATAAACAATTTAAATTAGTAAAATCCTAGCATTAAAGTAAGTCTTCTCAACACTGGAGGTACTGTATGTTGTGAATATCAGAATATATGCAAACATATTTGAAATTTGTTATGTAAAGCATTTTGCTGAAATATTAGTTACAATAATAAAAAACTTAGTTAGATTCTGTCTTAATATGAGTAAAATTTATCCATGTCCAAATGAGTATGGTTTGAATTGAATTGATTTACATTTCTGGAAACTTTAAGTTTCTTATGTGCAGCGAATTAGATTATTCTTGCGATCGGAATGCATGCAGCGTAGTGGTGTACGTTGATCCAGTAATTGTGGATCTGTATCTTGTGTCGAAACGTTCGCATGCATTTTGCGTAAAATGAATATTTACAGTTTTTTAGAGGCACTTATGCTGATTAATTGTACAGATCGAATAAATATTAACAAATTCATGAAGTTATGATCTCGTCTGTGTTCTTTAATAGCTGAGTGATAAAATTTCCTCCATGGTCCATAAAGTTTGGATACAGGGTTTGTGAAACTTGAATTTGCGAAATTTTCCTTTTTTCTATGTGGAAAGGACAGGCTTTCGCACTTTACATTACAATAACAATTTACAGCTTCTATACAATCAAACATTATTATTATCTTCTAAACGATATCAACCTTCATTTTATTAATAATATCACAAACTAAAATAAATGAAAGATAAACACACAGAAACACAAGAAGCAAAGATATAGTGGAAGAGAGAAGAAAAAGAAGACATGAAAAATAAGCGAGATATAAAGGAACAGAAAGACGTCAAATAAAGTAAAAATGAAAAACATATTCTAAACATGTCGAAATGATTAAAATACATCTATCAAATCAGCTGGTAATGTAAACTTTTACATTTTAAACAAATTAAACACTTCTGCACTCTCATAAAAACATGGCCATATGCACCTGTGCCCACCTGTATATATGCGTACACAACAACAGGCATGCACACACAGGCACGCATAAACAAACTGACACGTGCGCGGGTGCGTGTCTGCACGCGCGAGCGCATGCACACACACACAACCACACCGCACACACAAACGCACACGCACACGCACACACACACATACACACACACACACACACACGCACGCACACACACGCACGGACACACACACACATTAAACATAAACACACACTGCTGTGCTGTTGAAAGATATCACATAATGATAAACATGTTTGCAGTATAAATTTCAAAGGCCCAGGGATACGGAGGAGTAAGGAGGCCCACACTCTCCAGGCATTCACAATAATAGTGATAACACGTCCTTATGACTCTGAGATCCTCAGTTTACTGAGTTTCATAACTTTTGAAAATAATCATTTTTATTTCATACTTTTTTCTTTACTCTCTTGTCTCTCGTCTCTTTTTCCATGTATGTCTCTGTCTCTTTCTGTTCAGTAATCTTGGAAATAGTTATTTTTATTTCATACTCATTTCCACTCTCTTTTGTCTCTCTTTGTCTGTATTTTTCTGTCCTCTCTCACTGTTCATATCTCTCGTCTCTATGTGTCTCACTCTCTGTCTGTCATTCTCTTTGTTTATTTGTTTGTCTGTATGTGTCTCTCAGTGTCAGTTTTCTCAATATTTCTGTTTCTTTCTGTCTGTCTGTCTGGACTGTCTGGCTGGCTGGCTGGCGCTTGCCCTTTTCTCTGCTGCTCTCTCTCTCTCTCTCTCTCTCTCTCTCTCTCTCTCTCTCTCTCTCTCTCTCTCTCTCTCTCTCTCTCTCTCTCTCTCTCTCTCTCTCTCTCTCTCTCTCTCTCTCTCTCTCTCTCTCTCTCTCTCTCTCTCTCTCTCTCTCTCTCTCTCTCTCTCTCTCTTTCCCCAGTTGATTCTATTATTTTTCTTTCCTACCCAAATGACCTCTCAGTTGTAATTAAATGCAAGTTTCATGTTTTCCCATGCAAAGCGACAAATCTTTCTCCCAAAAGGCCAGTCACCAAGTCCTTCTTCCATCTTACTTCTGTCAGCTGTAGTAGGTTTGTCCTTTTTCTCCTTTGGCCTTTCATTGGCTGAAGCAATGTATCAGGGCAGGAACCAGAACTCTGTGCCCCTTGGAAGAATCAATCAGTGACAGCCCTTTGCGTCCCTTATCCAAAGTCGATGACTTTCATGGTTGAAACTGTGAATTGATTTTGTTTGCCAAGTTGTTTTTCTTCATCTTCAATCAAATCATCATTAAAACGCGCGAATTGCCTAACAGAAACTGAAAAAACCTCACTTTTAAAGCTACCATGATTTTTTTTTTCTGAGATGGATGGCTTGATGATAAAAAGGCATTTGCACTGTTTATTCAATGTATATGTACCATCAGAAAATAACAGTTTATTTGAGAATAAAAGTTTTTCTTTGAATTTGACTAGAGGTTGTAGATTGTATTGCTGTCACTCAATGTAAAAAAAGGACGATGATTGTAATGGTAAAACATTGATGGTTTGTCTGTGTAGTGGTATGGCTGTTTTTAGATGAAGTGGTGAAATCGGTGGTCCTCGGAGCTCTAGCTGAGGAAGGAAATAACATATTTTGATCACAATTGCCATAGTGGACACAGAGAAACATACAGACATAAAGACGAACAAAGATACCAAAGAACACAGACACACACACAACAGCACACACACCACATACACACACATCACACACTACACACACGCGCGCGCGCGCGCGCGCGTGCACACGCACACGCACACACTTTGTAAAGTTTCAGAGACAGACAGACAACAGAGACAGAGGACAGTCCTATAGGTGATGATATTTGCAACAGGGATTTAGTGTACGAAAATGTGATTAAGAGATGTTAGGACGGATTATCCTCATCCTATCCCCGCTCTCACCTCTTACCATCACCCTCCCCCCCTTTCTTTTTCTCCTTCTCCGCCCTTATCTTCCTCTATTTACTACATGTCTGGACATTTCGCTTCCGCGTGACGTCTCACTTCCTATTGGATCTTTTCTACTGATAGCTTTCTTCCAGTCTGTCTGTCTGTTTGTCTGTATGTCATGTTGTCTGTTGTGGTGTCTTTAAGTGATATCCATGTCATTAGCTGGATCAAGACGTTCAACTGCGTGAACCCTGTCTAAAAGTAGTCACAAAATTTGTTTCAACTGCTTAGCGCACGGTTTTGAATCATCACAGAGGAAAACACTACCTCAAAATAACGGCAATAAAAATATGATAAATCAAAAGTTACTAAAGAGATTAGTTGGGTACAGTTTATTTGGTTGTTTTCTTTTTATTGCTGTCATTTCGGATTGGGTTTTCATCTGCGTTGATTATAAAACGATGTTATCAGCACTTGAAAAATAATTTTCAATTTCGTTTGGGCCTGGTTTGCGCAGATGAACGTCTTAATCCATTTACGGACTAGGAAACTACTTAAATACACAATTATGGATCGTCTGTGTATTTATCTGGCTGGTTGGTTGTCTATCTAGTTGGCTATCTGTCTGTCTGTCAGTCTGTCCGTCAGTCCGTCTTTCTGTCTGTATCTATATGTTTGTCTGCCTGTATGTCACCCTGCAGGCCTGTCTATCTGCCTTTCTGACTCTCTATCTGTCTGTCTGTCTGCCTGTCTATCTCTCTTTCAATCTGTCTGTCTGTCTAACTGCATGTCTATCTGTTTGTCTGGCTGGCTGGCTAACTGTATGCCTCACCCCTTCGTCCCCTGTTTTGGATCTGTCTTCTTAATTTTAAATTTTAATGAGAGGCAAAGAATGTGTGTAAAGAGGAACCCCTGAGCTTAAAGTATCATTCTCATTAGAAAAGGCTTTTCTCGTCTCTCTAGCTGTCTGTTTGTCTGCCTTCCTGTCTATCTGTCTGTCTGTCTGTCTGTCTGCTGGTTGGCTGGCTGCCTGGCTGACTGGTAGGTTGTCTGGCTGGTTGTCTGGCTGGCTGGCTGACTGGCTGGTTCTCACCTCATCCATTCCAGACTCTCATTCCTGCCTGTCAATGCAGAGCTCTAATGAGAGGAAAAGAATGTATGTAAACCGAAAAAAGCACACTGTGTATAAACCTTTCTCCTCAGTAACGAGAGGTTTGTCTTACTTTCTGTCTCTGTCCTGTCTCTGTCTACTTGCATCTCTCAGGCTCTGTCTTTCTCTCTCTGTGCTATGTGTCTTTGCAAGTCTCTGTGTCTCTCTGTGTCTTGATTTATTATTTTTAATTTTTATTCTTTTATATCGAGGATAATGGAATAAGCACTCTCAGGACAGGATTTAACGTGTGCGCAAGATGTTCTGCGTGCGTTCGCACACGGGGCCTCGGTTTAAAGTCTCGTCCGAAGGACTTTTGGGGAGAGTGGAGTCAGTGTCTGTCTCTGTCTTCTGTCTGTCTTCTGTCTGTCTTCTGTCTGTCTGTTTGTCTATCTGTCTGTCTTTGCTCTCTCTCTCTCTCTCTCTCTCTCTCTCTCTCTCTCTCTCTCTCTCTCTCTCTCTCTCTCTCTCTCTCTCTCTCTCTCTCTCTCTCTCTTCTCTCTCTCTTCTTTCTTTCTTTCTCTTCTTTCTTTCTTTCTTTCTTTCTTTCTTTCTTCTCTCTGATGCCAGCCTTATCAGACCTGAGAGCTGATATCTGAGAGCTACCAGACCCCAGACAGGATCAGCATAGAAACAGGATTAGCGGATTAAGGAGGATTGTGGGCTGGTGGGCTTATGGGCTGTGGTTAGTGTGCCTCCTCTATTCGCTTGACGCTGACTGGGCGCCATAAGCTGACGATATATCAGGGAAAGTTTGTGCTGCCATTATTAGACAATAGGATGCGAGAATGGGGGGGTGGGGTGATTTTTTTTTTTTACATTTTGGCTCTTTGGGCCATTTGTCTCTCTATCACTGTCTGGGTATTGTTTAGTTTCCTTTTTCTTTATCTTTATGTTTTTGACTTGGTTTATTTATGTGTCTCGCCCTGTCTGTCTGTCTGTCTCTTTCTCGTGTTATATATAATATACATATAGAGATATATATAATATATATAGAGATATAGAGATATATATAGAGATATATAGAGATATATATATCACCACTGTGTATGTGATGACAACCCTTTGAGAGACCATAACTTCAACATTATTTTTAAATATTGAACTTCCAATATTTCTTTTATTGTAATGAAAAGGAATTATGCAAAGGATTTCAACATTCTCAACACAAGCATTTCAAAGGCATAAAAACTCTCTGCCATTACTTCAGAAATGTGTACAGCGAGTGCCAACATCCTCGCGACAAGCTCTTCTAAAGTATCCCCCTCCTAGCTCTTAAAACAGACTCCTATACAATTAACGTGCTTTCTTCTGTTTTTAAAGCATCTCCCCAAAATACCACTTTGTCTGACTTAAAATTGTCTCGTCTGCAAAAGTATAGTTTTTTTTCTTTTAGCAGCAAGCTTTTCTATTTACTTCTAGAATTTCTAACATTTGGGATCAAGTTTTGCAAAAGAGAGACAGGATCAGAAAATATAGAGCAAGGTAATGTATAAGATTGTGTAAGCAAGGAGAGAATTGACTGGGTTAAATAAACTTTAATTTTATAATATGATGGCGCGCTCGCTCGCGCGCGCGCGCGCGTACACACGCAACCCCCCCCCCCACCACACACACACACACAAGCACACGCACGAACGCGCGAAGCACACACACACACACTCACACACTCACGCACACACGCGCGCATACAAACACACATATTTGAGACCGTGAATAAGAAATATGCACATACTACAGATAACATATAAAATAACAACATACAGACATACAGACAGTACAACAGACTAGACAGAACAGACAACATAGATAATAATAGATAGATAATACATAATAGATACTATACATAGATAGATAGATAGATCAGAAATAATAGATAGAAAGTAGTACGTACGTCGTGCGTACGTACTGCTACTCGTCTCAGTACTCATACTGCTGCGTACAGTACTACATACTACATACGTCGTACATACATACATACATAACATACATATACATACATACATACATACACATACAGACAAAATCATACATACATACATACACAGACAAAACAGGACAGACAGACAGATAGACAGATAGATGTGTAGCAGCCACAATACTGGCTTGTGCAAACTAGTTGGACCACAGACATGGCGCCGAGGACCACCGGATTCACACAGTAACACGAATGTCCCAGCAGCAAATGACACATCAAAGCCAGCCCTGTCCTGTGCTGAGCTAGGGGGTGTATAGAGAGGCCATAAAGGAGGTAAATACGCTGTCCTCAGCACACTCCGCACACCAGTGTGAAGCAAACACCAGGCTAAACAGGGAGTAAGCCAGGGCTTCCCTCACCACGTGTCTTTCTTCAGTCTATTTGCGTCCTATATTTGGGTGTTATGTAGAAAAATGGGTTGCTTTCTTGTTCGTTTGGCTTCTTGAGTCATATTTTTTTTCTTGAAGGATTTAGGTTAAGAATATGTATCTTAACCTACATTTTATATAAATAAAAATTCACAACATGTAAATTCTTTTTTTTTTTTCGTCTTCTCTTCTTCTTCATCCCGTTTTCTTCTTCTTTTCTTCTTCTCCGTTTTCTTTCTCCTTCTTCTTCTTCTTCTTCTTCTTCTTCTTTCTTTCCTTCTTCTTCTTCTCTTCTCTTCTTCTTCTTCTTCTCTTCTTCTTCTTCTTCTTCAAATGCTCAGACAACAGCAGCTAGTGTTGTTGATCATATGGGCAAAACCTAACATATATAGCGCTGCTGTTTAGCACTGAACAAGTCAGTCCTAGCGTATCTGACTTTGGTGTGAACTTGTAAATAGTATTTCTGTAATGCCTTTCACTGCCAGCCAATGTCCTTTGCAAAAATCTCAAGTGCCAGTATTTTTTCGCTTCAAAAAGTCAAATTTGTACGTATGTTGAAAAGCCTTTATTTAAAAAAATAGAACTGAAAACAATGTTCAACATAAAAAACAACAACAATCACAACAACAATCCAAAATATTATTAGTTTGATAGGTTATGAATTTTGTTGTATTCTTGTAAGTTAAAATCTGTACAAATGATTGACACTACTTCAACCACATCGAGGAAAAAAAAACACAAACCTTTTTCAGCCTGATCTTTCTTTTGCTACAATGCTAAACGTAATCCTGGGAGATAATAATAAAACAAAACAAAACAACAACAACAACAAAAGAGAGAGGTGCAAATCTACCACATTGTTCACCAACATCTATTCTTTTACTCAGGTGGTCCACATTGAAGACACAGAGACGCTGACGGGTTCTGTTTCAGAGAGATTTTTGGTTCATGACTTTGGATAAAAAAACGAAAAAAAAAAAACGACGAAAGACGCAGACTGTATAAATGCAAGATAACGAAGGGTAAGACAGGTTAGGCACACGGTAAGAGAGTTGAAAGAGAGAGATAAACAGAGTCTGGGTCACCATCAGTCATGTCACGATAGGTTAAGTCTGAAGAAAAAGTTTATCATGTGTTGGAGAGAGGAGGGGGGAGAGAGAGGGGGGGAGAGAGAGAGGGGGGGGGAGAGAGAGAGGGGAGAGAGAGAGAGAGAGAGGAGAGAGAGAGAGAGAGAGAGAGAAGAGAGAGAGAGAGAGACAGACAGACAGACAGACAGACAGAATCAGACAGACAGAAACGAATATAGAGAGAGAGAAAGAAGAGAGAGATAGAGACTGAGAGACAGAGAGAGTCTCAATTGTAATTTTATTTCGTAGCGTGTACATGATCTCTTTCTTTCTCCTCCCCCATTTAAGGATATTCATTTCCTGTACCTTTTCAACCATAATGCAGTGTATACATTCAGTATTCTGTGTACAACATTGCCTCCTTGAAAGACAATTGTAACTGTAACGTTATTAAGCTTAAGCTCCAGCTACTTCATGTAATGAAATCAATAAGTGCAAAGAATGTCAGAGGTCCTCGCCACAAGTTTCTCAAAAGCAAAAACACTCCCTTATCTCTTAAAGAAAATGTACACAGTGCATGCTAACATCCTCAGGAGAATATTTTAAAAGCATTATCTTTCTCCTATCCTTTTAAAGAAAAAAAAGTACACAGTATATGTTATCATCTTTGAGACAAGTGTCTCTAAAGCACACTCTTTTTTCCAGCTCTAAAACACACTCCCACACAATTAAAATGCTTTCCTTTATTTTTGAGACAGTTTAAAAACATCAGTCTGAGTTGAAAATGTCTCACTGTAAAAGTGTATGAGTTTGTTTTGTTGTTTTTTACAGTAATATTCCCTTATTGTGAAATTTCCAAAGACTTAGGTCATTATTTGGAAGAGTAAGATATGAGTAAGGGGACGGGATACTCAGTGGTCAGAGCACTTGCTTTCCCAAGCTAAGGTCAAGCAGCATTGAGCGTGGTTACCAATTGATGGATGATGTTTGCACACCTTGGTTTCATACAGTCCTCCAGTTCACCCAGCTGTAAATGAGTACCTGCCCTCTTTAGGGTCAGGGAAGATAAAGCAGCAAGGGATAGGAGATGGTGCTGCCCTCAATATGCTGGCCCCTGGAGAAGCTCAGGTCTTGATGCCTCGCTTCCCTACAACCACATAGGTTATGGGACCCCTTTACCGTTACCTTTTCCATTAATGGATGGATGGATGATGGATGGATGAGGAGATGGATGATGATGGATGGATGGTGATGGATAGTGATAACCTGACATATAGTTATATAATGTATATGTGTGTGTATGTTTGTGTGCGTGCGCGCATGCATGCGTGCGTGCACACGTGCATGCATGTATCTAAATGTGGTGACAAAACCACAATCACTAGGCTTTGACAGACAGATGGGTTGTAGTCACACCACACTGGTGAAGAAAAGAAAGAATGTGTTAGCAGAGAGAGTTTACTCAAGCCAGCCACTGATTCACACAGGAACACTAAGGTCCCAGCCAATGGCACATCACAGGCAGCCCTGTCCTGTGCCTGTGCTAGCGGGGTGTATGGAGAGCATTAGAGGGTAAATGCCGCTGTCCTCAGCCCACTCCACACACCAGTGTGAAGCAAACACCAGGCTAAACAGGGAATAAGCCAGGGCTTCCCTTCCACCATGTGCATGCCTTTTGGGGGCTATTTCCGTCCACTATCTCTCAATGTAACATTGTAAATGTTGTTTCCTTTTTTGTCATTTGGATTCTTATGATCAATTTGTCTTGGAAGGTTTTAGGTTTACTGTCTGTATTCTAATGGCTTCTTTTTGTTTGTTTTTTTTTTTTTGCTCTTTGGTTAGATCTTCGAGGTTTACCTATGGAAATGTTTTTGTGTATGCAACTGTTTTAACCCACTATTAAGGTAGTTACATTCAAACCTCTGAGATGGTGTCCAAACACAACACCAGTTCGTATGTGTTTTTTTTTTAATGTATGAGTTCCAACCTGGCACGAAATAGTCTTCTCTTCTGAAAGGGGAAATATGTATGAGCAAGATGTTCTGCTTGCATTTTCACATGGGGCTTTAGTTTATAGCCTCATCCAAAGGAATCTAGGGGGAACTGACTCAGACCTGATGTTAACCTCTGAGTAAAATACCTGAAACAACTATCTCCATGGTAGCTGGATCCTGGGTGTCACATCAAAGAGTGCAATGCCCTAACCACTAAACTATTTCTTTGCACGTTTGCATACTTCTGTGCAAGAATCACATTTCTCGAATCACTTTAGCGAAGTTATCAACCAAAGAGAGAGAGAAGAGAGAGAGAGAGAGAGACAGAGAGACAGAGAGACAGAGAGAAACAGAGACAGAGACAGAGACAGACAGACAGACAGACAGACAGAGACAGAGACAGACACACACACACATAGACAAACAGACACACAGATAGACATACACACACACAGATAGACACACAGATAGACACACAGACACACAGACAGAAAGATAGACAGACAGACAGACAGACAGAAAAACAGAGACAAAAGAGAGACAGAGAGACCTCCTTTGGCCTAATATTTTAGTTGTGTATCAAATTTAATCCTAGGGGATAAAATTGGCAAGGGATGAGGTGAGAAATCTACCACGTTCACCCCTCACCCCTTCTGTCATTTCATGTTGGTGGTCCAAACTGAAGACAGTTAAACTCAACGTTTTCTGGTTCAGAAATATTCTGTTTCGCTTTGGATAAGAGAACTGCCATAAAAAGAAAATGATAGCTTTTAAAGATAAAGTAAGGGGTAAAGAAGGTTAGGTACAGGGTAAAAGAGTTGAAAGAGAGAGATAAACAGAGTCCGGGTCACCATAAGTCATGTCACGTTAGGTTAAGCCCCAGGAAGAGTGTATCAAGTGTTGGAGCCAGAGAGAGAGATGAGAGAGAGAGAGAGAGAGTGTGGGTGTGTGTGTGTGTGTGTGGTGTGTGTTGTGTGTGTGTGTGTGGTGTGTGTGTGTGTGAGAGAGAGAGAGAGACAGAGACAGAGGCATTCAGAGACAGATGAAAGACTCGAAAATGTAATGCAATATTAGAAAAAAAAGTAAAAATCCGCAAAATCATATGAAAGAGAGTTAAGAGAGAGAGAGAGAGAGAGAGAGAGAGAGAGAGAGAGAGAGAGAGAGAGAGAGAGAGAGAGAGAGAGAGAGAGAGAGAGAGAGAGAGAGAGAGAGAGAGAGAGAGGACGCACGCACACACACACGCAGCGCACGCACGCATGCACCCACGCAAACACCACAGACACATGCTCGCGCGCACACACCACACACCTCACTCATTCACTCACCACAACTACACCACACACACACACACACACAAACAACACACACCACACACACACCACACAACACACACACACACACACACACACTCACCACATCACACACCACTGCACCACTCACACACTAACAGACGGACAGAAAGAAGAAGAAAGAAAGCGGGTATAACCACAAATCAAAAACTCCAAATGAAACAAAAGGAAAAATTCCTGGCCCAGTGCTTTATATCGGAATCACACAAACCTCCTGAGGATGAGGTGAATATATCGTCAGCTATGGATCCAGTCAGCGTCAAGACGAAAGAGGAGGCACACTAGCTACAGCCCATAAGCCACCAGCCACAAATCCCTCCTTAACCGCTAATCCTGTTTCTATGCTGATCCCTGTCTGGTGGTCTGGCATCTCTCAGATATCATCTCTCAGTTCTGATAAGTACCGTCTTTTTCAGGGAGTGTGTGTGAGGGATAGATGTGTCTGATTTTTATGTCTGTCGATGAACTTTACACACACACACGCACGCACGCACGCACACACACACCGCACTCACACACACGCAACACACACACACACCACCACACACCACCACACACGCAAACACACACAAGTCTTTCGGATGAGACATGAGACTATGAACCGAGCCCTTACGCAAACGCACGCAGAACGTCTTGCGCACACCTTAATCCTGTTCCGCTTTTCGTAAGAGTAGGCCATTGTGTGCCGTGGAACAGATGACAATATTTACAAAAACTGCATGCACACAGGGACTGGATGAAAAAACCACATGAGTGCTTATTCCATTATCCTCGATATAAAAGAATAAAATATAAAACACACACACACACTTCTTTTTTTTAATCATAACTATATAACAAAAACATCAGCTACTTTAAGGCACAGCTTTACACCAATAAAGAAAACATAAAAGCGGCAAGTGACTAAATCCTGTTGCTCCAAGTAGTTAAAGGTAAAAAAAAAGTAAAGATGTCCAATAACCTATGTGGTCGTTGGGGAGCAAGGCATCAGAGACCTCACCCTCTCTAGAGGCCAGCATATTGAGGGCGGCGCCCATCTCCTCTCCCTCCCGCTTTTCCTTCCTTGACCCTAAAGAGGGCAGGTATCCATTTAAAGCTGGGTGAATTAGGGAGCTATACTTAAGCCAAGGCGCACAAACAGTCACCCACCCAAATGGTAACCACGCTGCCAATACTGCTTAACTTTGGCTGAGGGAAAGTGATCGCTCTGACCACTGAGCAATGTAGTTACCCACAGAAAACGGTGATATCAGTTGTTCTTAAAGTAACATTATTCGATTAATGCGGTATTGATGAAAACCAAGTTGAAAATCACGACACCCTGGGTGGCATGTAGCACAAAGCGCACTGTGATGACGACATGCAAAGAAAGAAAACTGAATGGGAACTGTTAGGCTATCAAGGGGGACTTTTTGGGCCGTCCCTTAAAAGATAAAAAGACATAACCATATTTTGTTAAGAAGTGGGTTCTTCTATAGAAAGCTGACATAGGAAAAGCTTTAAACAGTCAGTGTTAAATATTCATCTGAGAAAAGTGCTTAAAATACATTATCCGCAAAGCAAAAAACCATCCACTACTCTCGACACAGATTTACACCAATAGGGAACACAGAAAAGTGGCAGCTAACTAATTCTTATTGCCGACAGAAGTTACCCACCACAGACAGTGATAACAGTTGGTCTCAAAGTCCCATTAATCGACTAATGCAGCATTGATGACAAACCAAGCTGAAAATCATGACACCCTGATTGGCGGGTACACAAAAGGCGTTGGGACTGACGATTGGCATAAGAAAAGTGGAGAATGGGACTGTGTACCTGTGTCAGGGTCCTTTTCTGTTCTTTTTTTCCTTTTTTTTTTATCTGTTCAGTTTGGTCTCTTGTGTATGTATGTATGTATGTATGTATGTATGTATGTATGTATGTATGTATGTATGTATGTATGTATGTATGTATGTATGATGTATGTATGTATGATTGTATGTGTATGTATGTATGTATGTATGTATGTTATGTATGTTGTTGTAGTGTATGTTGTATGTGTGTGTGTGTGTGTGTGGTTTTGTTTGTGTGTGTGTTGTGTGTGTGTGTTGTGTTGTGTGTTGTGTGTTGTGTGTCTGTGTCTGTGTTGTGTGTGGTTCATATGAAATTTTTTAAAATCTCTATAGTGAAAACAAACAAAACAAAACAAACAAAAACGCCTTTTTCAACATACAACACACACAAAACCTTTCACACCGCAAAAAAACATAACAAACAATACTAAACTCAGCAGAGTTCCTAAGCATGGCAGCAGTAGTAGCAGATTCCTCTGGCTGGCTGCCTAGTGGTGGCACTGTTTAAAGTCCTCTGATATATTATCGTCAGCTTAGAGGCCGGGCCCCAGTCAGCGTCAAGACGAATGGGGGAGGAGGCACACTACCCCCACACCAAACCACACTACAGTTAGCCCATAAACCCACCAGCCCACAAATCCCTCCTTAACCCGCTAATCGGGATTCTATGCTGATCCCTGTCTGGGGATCTGGCAGCTCTCAGATATCAGCTCTTACAGCTGTGATAGATTGGGAGAAGAGAAGTATAAGGAGAGATCTGTCTAGGGTTTTTTGTGTTGTTTTTGATCCCCTTCCCCTCCTCCCCCTCTCTCTCTCCTCAGCTTACTTTATGAAGGATGATAACAGTGCTCTTGTTTCTACTGGCAAAAACTGAAGGTCAACTTTTGTGTGTGTGTGTGTGTGTGTGGTGTGTGTGTGTGTGTGTGTGTTGTGTGTGTGTAGTGTGTAGTGTGTAGTGTGTGTGTTTGCTTAGTAGCTTTTTTTTTCTTTTTTCTATTTATTATTTATTTGTATTGATTGTTTCTTCCGTCCTTAGCTGAAAGGGTCTCTTTATGAATTTCATGCATGGCTATTTTTTATAATCATCAGGAGAAAACAGATCATACAGATTTCTTCATTAGTTTTTTCTCTCTGTTTGATTCTTTATTCTCTCTCTCTTTCTGTCTGTTTATCTGTCTGTCTGTCTGTCTGTCTCTCTCGCTCTCATCTGTCTCTGTCTCTCTGTCTCTGTCTCTATCTCTCTGTCTCTGTCTCAGTCTCTGTCTCTCTCTGTCTCTCTGTCTTTCTCTCTGTCTCTCTCTGTCTCGTCTCTTCTCTGTCTCTCTCTCTCTCTCTCTCTCTCTCTCTCTCTCTCCTCTCCTCTCTCTCTCTCTCTCTCTCTCAACAGACGTGACTCACGCAAAAAGCTCTTTTCTAAAGATACAAAAACCCCCACATATACACACAACACATCCCGCTACACCTCCCCCCCCCCCCCCCCTTGAAAAACAAACCAACCCAAGAATGTAAGGTGCTTACAAATAAAGACGTGTACATTTTACAGAGGGTATGTGAACAAGAGAGAGGTCAGAAAGTGTGAGTGTGTGTGTGTGTGTGTGTGTGTGTGTGTGTGTGTGTGTGTGTGTGTGTGTGCCGCGTGTGTGTGTGTGTGTGGTGTGTGTGTGTGTGTGTGTGTGTGTGTGTGTGTGCATGCATGCGTGCGTGCATGCGTGCGTGTGTGTGTGTGTGTGTATGTAGACGTGTGCCTGTGTGCGGCTGTGTGCAAACACGCACTGTAAGTTGGTGTGTGGTGTGTGTGTGTGTGTGTGTGTGTGTGTGTGTAGTGTGTGTCAGTGTTTTATGTGTGTTGTGTATGTGTATGTGTGTCAGTGTGTGTGTGTGTGTATACGTGTGTGTTTGCACACGGTTCTTTAATCTTCTTTCTTTTATTTTTTTTTTTAGGTGGGGATTGTTTCAGGGAAGGCACAATGATGGTGTGGAAGTGTTGTTACAAACTGCCAGTGTCTGCTTTACAAACATCGTCTGGGAAGGGTTTAACAAGCTTTGATGTCTACATGCTGGGAAACATAGAATATAAGCATAACGCAGGCTTAGAATTGTGCACAGACATAAAAAATAAAAGTCAACAAAGAGAGCAAAGGATCAAGAGACACAGAGAGTAGGTGGGAAAGCAGTAGGAAAACAGAAATAATACTTTAAAAGCTTAGGTTAGAAATGAGTGATTAAAGCATGAACGACGTCTTTACTAAAGGTATCAGGAATGTGGGGCTGCTGTTGAGGATGCTGCCATTATTTGATAAACTGCCCTCTATACCACCAGTGCCGTGTGTCACTAGAGATGTCTTGCCTGGTGATAATAAATTTGATGTTACAGCTTTATTGTACGGTAAAAGTGATCAAGGTCGACAAGATAATTATACCATATCTTGCAGCTGTTGGCAATTTATGTCGCTGTCGAAAGGTTTAATTTAGAATGATCCATTTGTGTTATGAAATAACTTTGATACTCTGTGTCACACATAAGTGCCTGCACATAGCATACATGAGAGAGCTGTAACCTCATGTGTTAAATATCATAATTATATTGTGGTATCATTGTTTTCTGGTGAAAGCATGTACAACCTAGCTTGCAATGGTGTTGCCCTTTCATTGCCGTAATGCATCTACCCCTTTGTTATCGTTGTTTTTTGTGTAATGGGGTGGTAATTAGATTACCTCCCATGGATCAGAGCACTGTCGCAGCATCATTGTGTTACTAAATCCGGACACACCTGCGAATTGTGCGATGCTCTGTTTCCTTGGGTGGTGGTCGAAAGCCCTCCATTGCATACTCTTTGCCTTCATGGTGAAGAATTTATGCAACCTCTTTATAGAGGTCATATCCTAATTGGCTAACTGTACCCACCAAGAAGCTGTGACAGAGATGGGACATCACACATGGGTCAGTGCGGTAGATGTAGTCCCAATATTCTGTGTTACAATGGTGTCAGAAGTAGGATGCTTTCCCAACTGTGTTTGTCACCCAGGCGCCGGTAAGGAGCGTTGGAACGCAACTGGCGGGTGATCATGTTAAAGGCTACTTGTTCCGAAGCATCAAATATGCTGACTAGGAAGTGTACCTCGGGACGCGGTACAAGTTGGCCGGGTGGATGGATGGGATGGTAATTAGATTACCTCCCCCTGTCGCAGCATTGTGTTACTAAACCCGGACACACCTGCGAATTGTGCGATGCTCTGTTTCTTTGGATGGTGGTCGAAAGCCCTCCATTCGCATACTCTTTGCCTTCATGGTGAACGGTCGAATTTATGCAACCTCTTTATAGAGGTCATGTCCTAACTCGCTAACTGTAACCCCGAGAAGCTTGAGAGAGGAACATGGTTACCCCTCTGTTTTTTTTTTCTTTCTGATGTTTCACAATCTTTTAAATACTTAGTTATCTCAAATCTTGTCTTATGTTCATTATTAAATGCAATTTTATTCAGCTGCTTCCCATTCTTACATATGATTAGGTTAGAAATACGTACCCATATAATCATTGTTTATTGTACTCAATTCATGTCTTGGTGCTACCTTGTTTCTGAACTAATAAAATTGTTTACACCAGAGTAGGGAGGGAGAAAAGGAAAGGAGAAAGCAAGCGGGAGAGACAGAGACGATAGAAGAGAAGAGCACACACACACAATGAGCACACATTGCACACACATTACACACACGTTGGAAGCTCACACACACACACACACGCACACACATGGCACGCACTTGGTGTGTTAGCATCATCTAAGCTACCAAGCTTAATTGGCTTTCTGCCAAAGAGGGATGGATTGATGTGTGGTTGTGTGTGTGTGTGTGTGTGCTTACGTGCGTGCGTGAGTGTGCCCGCCACGCGTGCTTTATTTTATTTATTTATTTATTATTCTTTTATATCGAGGATAATGGAATAAGCATTCATGTGTTGTTGTTTTTTCATCCAGTCCCCTGTGTTTTTAGTTTTATTAATCTTGTCATCTGTTCCCACCGGCACACAATGGCCTACTCTTACAAAAAGCGGAACAGAATTAACATGTGCGTAAGATGTTCTGCGTGCGTTCGTGCACGGGGCCTCGGTTTATAGTCTCATCCGAAGGACTTTTGGTGAGAGTTGAGTCAGCACTGATGTTAACTCCAGGGGAAAAAATCCCTTCCTACAGGAATCAACCTTGGTCGTCAAATTGCGAGCGCAATGTTCTGACCACAAGGCTATCCGTCCCCATACGTACTTGTGTGTGTGTGTGGTGTGTGTGTGTGTGTGTGTGTGTGTGTGTGTGTGTGTGTGTGTGTGTGTTGTGTGTGTGCTGCGTGCGTGTGTGTCGTGTGTGTGTATGTGGCGTGTGCGTTTGTGTGCGTGTGTGTGTGTGTTGTGTGTATTTGTGTGTGTTTTGTGTGTGTGTGTAGTTGTGGTGTGTGTGTGTGTGTACTGTCTTATCTCACGGTGGCATTACTCAGATGTGATTATTGAGACAGGCCCCATTATGATCTTACATGATCTCCAAGATGTCAACTTGAAATGCCCACAACCCCAAAACACATACAGCAAACTATACTGGACTTTCAAGCAGAAAAAAAGGTTCCCCGTAGCCGTAGAATCCTTTAGGCATAGCTCGTGGTTGCAGCAGAGAAATCCTCCTGATAATATATCGTCAACTTATGTATGGCCCAGTTAGCGCCGAGACGAATGGAGGCACACCACAGCCCACTCGTCAAGCAATCCTTCAGTGATCGCTGATCGGGTTTCCGTGCATACCCCTGTCTAGCGACTGTGTGAGGTGCACAAATATAAAATGTGTGTTTGTAGACTTGATGGGTTAGCTTACAGAGGAATCAAATAGATCATGCAGCTTGGTGGATCTGGGGTTCTAGTGCGGTGGTAAGAACATCTTTTAGAAAGTAAAAGCTTGCGGTTCAATTCTTATCTGTGCCGGACTCTCCCGTACACGCACGCACGCACTCATACACACACGCACGCCGAGCGCACCACACATGCACATACGTACACACACACAACACACACACCACAACACATACACACCGCGCGCGAGCAGCGCGCACACACACACGCTTGATTTTCGTATATCACTTTATACGAAAGAAAAACCGTTGAAGTATAGTAAAACTAAAAATCAAAGAGAGAAAAAGCAGTTACAGGAAGAAAACAATAATCTCTCTCTCTCTCTCTCTCTCTCTCTCTCTCTCTCTCTCTCTCTCTCTCTCTCTCTCTCTCTCTCTCTCTCTCTCTCTCTCCTCTCTCTCTCTCTCTCTCTCTCTCTATCTAAGGTGAAAATCTCTCTCTCCAATGAAGTTTAGAACCTACTCAAGAATAACCCAACCGAAAGAAAGCCAGAAAGTCCTCTCCTTAACAAGAGCTCTCCAAACAAAGACCCGGCCTATGAATAGGTTTCCGAAAAGCCTGATTTAGCAGCGAGATATTAATGACTCCAAAGGAAGCCGAAACTCTTAGGCAGCTTTGATAGGGATAACTGGCCGCATTGTTCTGGTCTCGTGGTGACCTCACTTTCAGTTTCCTATTCACTTCTGTGCCATGGGCGAGATGGTATCAAAGGCTTCGGGGCCGGCCCCGCTGGGTAAGGTCAGAAGGTTGGTGTAAGTGTAAAGATGATGTTGTTGCGTCACCGCTTCAAGTAGGTGTATGACTTTAAGTCTGGTTCTGAGACTAATAAGCTATTACTGTGGTTAGAACGGGGCTTAATAGGTGCATGTCTGCACATGTTAGCGTAGAACATGCACGGCTGGACACCTCTGAAGGTGAAGTATCGCAGGCAGGCTCCTTTTGGTAGTAGCCTACAGCAGCGTAAAGAAGTTAAAATCCCTGTGGATTTCTGAACATGTGGGTACGGCATGACCAAGCAATTACGACTGGGCAGTGATATGGAATGAGTGGAAGAAGACAGTAAGATAGAACGTCAAAAAAAGACGAGGCAGCAAAAACAAAAGAAAAACCCCCCGCTGTGTTGTTGATGCACGACAGAAAAGTAAGTTAAAGTTTGTCCACCAAAGCATCAGCGTGCTTATCCGTTACTGTGGTTAAGCGACTGAAGTCATAGACTCCCCTGATAGGACGCCAGTCTATCGCAGGTTAACCCACAAGGTTGTACCCTTACACCTGGTGGGAGAGAACATAGGGAAAGTGCCTTTCAAGGCACAAACGCAAGCGAATACGGATCGAACCCCAACTTAGATACGATAACAACACTAACCAAGCACAGCCGGCTACAAAAAAGAGTTATCGAAAGCATGCTGTATGTTCATGATTGCAATGTAATTGTGGCCTTCGTAAATCTTAACGAGAAGAGGGGATACGATGGAAGATGAAGAAAAGAAATGCAGGCAAATACATGAAAACATAAAAACAAATATAAGAATCAGAGGATGTGAGTGATGATGATGATGATGATGATGATGATGAGATGACGATGATGATTATGATGATGATGATGATACGACGACGACGACGACGACGACGACGGACAGACGAAGAAGAAGAAGAAGAAGAAGAAGAAGAAGAAGAAGAAGAAGAAGAAGAAAAAGAAGAAGAAGAAGAAGAAGAAGAAGAAGAAACAAAAAAACAACAAAACAACAAAAAAAGATTAACCATGTCTTGGCCTAACGCCCAGCAGAATACCTGAGCCACACATCACAGCCAAAGAAAAAGACTTTCAAAAAAAAAAAAAAAAAAATCGCCAGATAACACAGACCAGGAAGCTCATGAATTATGGCGTCCTTGCATTGTAGGCATTCCTAACAGTTGATAACAATTTAACATTCACCAAATGTGCCAAAACCACACACACACACACACACACACACACACACACACACACACACACCACACACACACACACACACACACACACACACACACACACTTGAAACCTGTCTGCATACATACGCGCTCCCTCCCTCCCCCCCTTTCCTCCCCCCCCCTCCACAGACACCATCTTTAAAACAAAAAAAAATGCTAATCACAAGAACATTCATTTCATGCTCTGCTCCTAATGGTTGTGGTGATATCACATTCTTTCCTGATTTTTTTAATGTCTTATACCATAACGATGTAAATCACATAGATGTTGCGTTGAAAACTGTTTGACTATGTTTCACTGTTTATGTCGGCTGTACACCACAGCCTGGGACTTTTAAAAAATGGTTTAGCTTTGTTTGTGTGCTATGACAATGATGAAAAAACAAACCCAAGCAGCAAAGTTAGCAAGAAAGAGAGTGGGAAAAGGTTATTAATTATTTTGAGTCTTAATATTTTTTCTTTATTTTTTAAACTATTTGAGTTTCAGTTTTTCAACAGATATAATTGCATATGAGATATTCCATAATTTTATACAATGATCACCTGAAAAGTTGCAAAAAATGCAGGAAATAAAGTGACTATGATGGCAAAGTGTACTCACAAAGCACTTAGCTTACCCTTGATCAACGCATAAAAGTTGACTCGTCAAGCTCCAAGTTCCTCTAATAATTATAGCATACTAATATGCGTTTGGTGCAAGCATGTTTGTGTGCATGGGTATGGGTGTGCTTGTTAGCGTCCATGAGTATGGTATCTACAGACGTAAATGCACGTATGTGCATGCATGTGCTAGTTCTTAGTACAACTATTGTGCCTTATGTGTTTGACAGATTTTAAAAAGAACAAACACAAAAAAAAACTGTATTGTAATGCACACAAAAAAATATTTTAAAAAAACCAGCAATCCAACGCTCTGCTCAAACCATGCCCTCTAAAAAAAATCCCCCCAGACAAACACCAAAATACAAAACCACAAAATAAGCAAACAGTACGATATTTTATGTCATGCCTATAAACAGTTTGTCTTCTGCTTTCAAATAAATACAGTTTTATTTTCACATTCAACTCTGCAAAGTACAAAACACTGTGATACTAATAACCAACCCATTGCAGTCAAGTCAATTCGAGTACAATAAACACACACACACCACCAACATACAAACCAATCAACTCAACACTACACCACCTCTCTCTCTCTCTCTCTCTCTCTCTCTCTCTCTCTCCTCTCTCTCTCTCTCTCTCTCTCCTCTCTCTCTCTCTCTCTCTTACCTTTTTTCTTCCGCACCACGTGGACAGCTAAAAATACCACACCAGTCAAGTCAGACACCAGAAAAAAGAAAAAGTGCTCCAGGCAGGCTAGCTAGGGAATGGTTGACCCTGCCAAACCAACATCTGTGCTTCTGGCGCTACCCACCGGGGAAATCCCCTGATGTAGCGTCGCTTATGGCCCAGTCAGCGTCAAGATGGATGAAGCCAGACCACATCGCCGCCACCAATCCGCAAATCCTTCCCTAATCCGCTAATCCAGTCTCCCAACAAAGGTATGGTATGGTATGAGAAGTGGAACATTCCGGGGAATCAGAATGACTCAGTCATACACTGGTTTTGGGGAGAAACCAACTGACAGACCAGCTGTAAAGCTTCACTCCAATCCAATAGAATCCAGCTTGCTGTTTTTAGCCCTGCCGTCTATAGAGGCCATACCTTGTCAAACTTTAAAAAAAAAATATAATCTCAGATTAAAACTTTGAATTATATACAGATTAAAACAGGGTTTAAAACCAGCTTTACTGACTTTCCTTGAGTCAGTAAACCTAAAGAAAGACTCAGTGATGCGGTAACCAGCGGAGGGGTTTCTGAACCGAGCGCCTGTGGAGTTGTGGGTCGCGAGTTCGAGTCTTAATAGCGCCCTGTGAATTAATGAAAACCTTTTTTTTTCAGTCTCTATTACCAACTTAGATAGACAGTGCCTTGTTTCTCCTTAATCTCTAC
This sequence comes from Stramonita haemastoma, assembly GCA_030674155.1. NCBI lineage: Eukaryota > Metazoa > Mollusca > Gastropoda > Neogastropoda > Muricidae > Stramonita > Stramonita haemastoma. Next base: position 32,890,264 of record CM060324.1, read on the forward strand.
GTGGGATCCCTTTGTACCCGAAACTTTTCCCCCACCCAATAGACCGTGAATGGTGGTCTGGGTGTTAGTCTTTTGGATGAGATGATAAACCGAGATCCCCTTTGCAATAATCGTTTAGTGCATGTAAAAGAACCCATGGCAACAAGAAAGTTGTCCCTGTCAAAGTATGTAGAAAAAAAGCCTCTCCGGTAGAAAAACGAATACATATTATGCAGACAGTAAGAGAAAGAATGGGTGGCGCTGTTCATGTGGCGACGCGCTTTCCCAAGGGGAGAAGAGCCCGAATTTCACGCAGATAAATCTGCCGTGACTTTGAGTTGTATACAATACAATACTACAATGTGATACAACATAAGCAGACAACAACACAGCAGGGCAGACACATCAAGCTTATTTTCAGCCCCAAAACAAACAAATAGACGACTTTGGGGGAGTGTGCAGTCATTACTGATGAACACTCCAGAAAAAACAACAAACAAACATACCCACAAATGGATTACTGATGATCACTCCAAGAAAAACATACCCACAAATGGACAACCCCAATGGAGACTCGAAACTTCCCTTCAGTTACAAGACAATCATCCCCTGGAGAAGGGGGGACGGGGTGAGGGGCAGGATAGCCAAGTGGTTAGACCATTGAGCTCGTAATTTGACAACCTAGTATGACAATTCTCTCCCATGCCCAAGTTGGATGCGCTGGGCCTGACTGTCTGGCGCTTAATGGCAGCGCAACACAGGCAACGATAGCTGCTGTCTGAGCGTTGGATGAAGATGAAAAAAAAAATGACGAGTGCGAGAATAACTGCACTCAGGATTGTCTATAGAATATCCTAATGTGCTAACCATGACGTCATCTGCAACTTGAACCTTTCATCATACGTAATAATATGCCCACGATAAAATGTCATCATTGAAGCGTGAATCATCTCTAATCATGACGAACATTATCTCCATTCTACTAAATGTTAAATGGCTTTTGCATTTTTTTTTCAAACGCGCCCATTTTTCTGTGTCGAAGTGTCCTTTCCACAATATCCCCCCCCCCCCCCCCCACTTTCTCCAATCATTTTTCCTCCAATTCTAAAACCTCTTTCGTCTCCCCTCGCCTCCCATATATCTTTGTTTTTCGACCGAATTATCACTTGGGGAGTTTTGAAAGTGAGCAAAAAAAAATGGTAGTGATTTTGTGCCGTAGTGATGGTGGTGGCAGTGGTAGAGGTAGAATGATGATGGTGGTGATGGTAACGGTAGGGGTGGTGGTGGTGTTGGTGTGGTGTGGTTTGATGGTGATGGTGGTGGTGTGGTGACGGTGATAGTGGAGGTGGTAGTGATAGGAGTAAGGGTGGTGGTGATGGTGGCGGTGGTGGTAATGACAGTGGCGACGATTGTTGTAATGATGAAAGTGGTTGGAATAATGGTGGTAATGAGGTCGAAAGTTATGAAGTCTGTCACCAAAGCAGAAGTGAAAAAGCAAAGAAAACAAAAAAAAGAAAGAAAGAAGAAATAAAGAGAGAGAAAAAAAGAAAGAAATAAACAATGAAAGATATATAGGTAGAGAGCTAGACATACATACATACATACAAACAGACAGAATGAAGGAAGGAAGGAATGAAGAAGGAAGGAAGGAAGGGAAAGAAGAAGAAGGAGGAAGGAAAAGAATAAAGTATGAATGAAGGGAAGAATGAATACAATATGAACGAATGAACGAACGAACGAACGAACGAACGAATGAATGACTGAATGAATGAGTGAGTGAATGAATGAATGAGTAAATGAATGAATGAATGAATGAATGAATGAATAGAGAGGAAGAAGAAAAAGAACAGAAAACAAAAAAGTGACAAAAAAGCATTTACCAATTTAGTCACAAAAAGTCGTAAATAAACATTTTAACAGATTTTCTAAAGACAGGCAAGACCAAAAAAAGTTTTCCATACAACTAAGAAAAATAGCGACATAGTTTCATTTTCATTCAAACAGAGAAACAAAACTAAGACAAAAAGTAAGAGTATGCCTTCCTCTCCCTAACACAGAGAGTCCCCCACAACACACACACACAGCGCGCGCACGCACAAACACACATTCTGTACCCCCCCCCCCCCCCCGAGACGCACACGACACCACACACACACACACACACACACCCACACCACACACCCACACCCACAACACCCACCCACACACACACACACACGCGATGACCCCCCCCTCACACACACACACACATACTTTCCCCCCTTCACACCCCCCCCATACACACACAACCCATCCCATCCCTCATTAAAGCACACACACACACACACACACACACACCACATACACCACACACATTACACACAAAACAGACAGACACAGACACACATACACACACAACCCCCTACACACACAACACACCTCCACACCACACAATCCCCACCCAGACATACACACACACACCACACAAACACCACACACACACACACAACACACACACACACACACCACACACAACACACACAAGCCAGCCACACACACAACAACACACACACACCCACACACAACACACACACACACACCACACACACAACAACACAACCAACACACACACGCTATTTTTCAAACCCAAAGGGGAAACAAATGACTGGACGAAGAAAGCCGGCTTAAAGTTACCAGGTGATCTATAGCCCTCTCTCTCACTCTCTCCCTCTCTCCCTCCCTGCCTCTCACCAGTCGGCCAGTAGAGTCGCATTATTGATGTCCTCCCTGCAGACCTGAACCTCCTAATCCTCACGCTCCGCCGTACTGTGGCGACGATGGCAGTCACGTGACAAAGATTTATCCAGGCTTTTTTTTTCTTCTGTCTTTACCTCCCCTCAACTACCTCATCTTTCTCTCTCTTTACGCCCACCTCTTGAGTGTGTGTGTGTGTGGGTGTGTGTGTGTGTGTGTGTGTGTGTGTGTGTGTGTGTGTGTGTGTGTGTGTGTGTTGTGTGTGTGTGTGTGTGTGTGTGTGTGTGTGTGTGTGTGTGTTCCAACAGATTGGTGTTGAGGTACATGGTTGTTGAGTTTTTTTCCAGAGTAAATCACTGCTATAATTATACAGAGAAAGAAAGGGAATGAACAATGAACGAATGATCTTCATTATTTTTCCAAGAGTTACAGAATAAGCATTCGCATAATTTTTTTCATCCGGCCCTTGCCCTGATTAGGGGCCATCAGCAAAAACAAACAAAATATAAAGTACAAAAAAGAAAGGAGAGAGAGAGAGAGAGAGAGGAGAGAGGAGAGAGAGAGAGAGAGAGAAGAGAGAGAGAGAGAGAGAGAGAGAGAGAGAGATGAGAGGAGGGGAGAGAGATGCCAGAACCATAGTTTGCCATAATCTTGATTAACTACTCTAGCTCAATGCAATGCTAAAGTTTTGACAGCATATAATATGTTGTGTGTATTTCTTGTTGGTTTCTGTTACACCGTAGCCATCTACACTTGCAGCTGACAATGCTTGAATAAGAGGTTGACCTAGAAGAAAGATGATAAAAAAAACCACTCCTCAAAAATCTCCATCCACAATCCCCCAAAGTTTCGAGAATCAACCCCACAACCCTGGCATCATGACTGTCACAATCAGAAAAGTATCACCTTATTTACATACACTTATAGTGTTAGCCCGTGTGAGAGGAATCAAAGAAGATGTAGTGGAAAAGAGAGGAGGATGCAGTACTAGGTACAAGACTGGCAAGTGGTCGTAGGATTATCTTTTTTTTGGTTAGAACAGAATTTAAAAAAAATGTAGAAAAAAACAGGAATGAGCAAATCTCTTTCCCTTGGGCTATGGCCAAGCTAAGCACTCAAAGTCAAAACAGAACTTAGGGTAGAAAACCTGGAAATAAAAAGCAGATGCAGCAGTATCCTCGAGGTGGGTTGGTGGTCTAAAGGTTAACGCATCAGCCTAGAAAGCTAGAGGTCGCAGGTTTGATCCCTGTTTGAACCCAAAACTGTTCCACCATTCACTCGACCTTGAGTGGTGTTCTGGGTGCTCATCTTCTTATGAGGCGATAAACTGATGTCCCCGTGTCCAGTGCATTATCATTCTGTTCAGATTAAAGAACCAACGGGCACAGGATAGTTGTCCCTGGCGAAATTCTGTGGAAAAAGTCTTTCTGGTAAGAAACACCAATAGATTCTTTAATACAGAAGACAAGTAAGAAAACGGAGACACAAAGAAACAAAAACAAAAAACCCACCAAACAAATACATTATGCAAATCGGAGACAGAAAAGTTAAAGGCAAAAGTAAAGAATTATCAACAGATGTTCTACTGATATTATGACAAGCAAAATCCAATCAATTAGAAAAAAATATTCACACACATGAATAAAAGGAAAAGCAAGAAAGAAAGACAAATTTAAATGTCATTCATTACGAGAGAAAAACACAGTAATAAGCGTAAGAAGGCCGAAAGAAAAAGCAAAATTATTATTATATATATAGAGAAGCGTGAGACAGGTAGGACAGGTATGAAGAGAATAGGTAGATACACCCAGATAAAACACACTCACATAAACACTACCCACATGCAAAAACAGGAAGATGTACACACAGACACAAACACAAAAATAGACACACACGCCCGAGCGTGTGTGCGAACGTACACTCGCATACGCACACACACACACACACACACACACACACACACACACACAACACACACACACACACACACACACACACACACACACACACACAAACAAAAACAAACAAACAATCATCAATATGTACATAATTCTTTAGATAAGCATTAATTGTTTGATACAAGCAATTGTAATAACATACACATCATTCCCCCCACCCCCTCACCGACACCACACTCACTCTCTCACACATTTCCCCCTCCCATCCCTCCCCCCCCACACATACACACATACGCATGGGCACGCACCACACAGATTCACACACACTCACTCAGATGCTACCCATTACCAGCCTCCCTCTCTTGACCCCAACACAAACACCTTCGCACGTACGTACGTACGTAAGCTCTCCTCTCTCTCTCCTCTCTCTCTCTCACTACACACACATTACCTACCCCCTCACCCCCCCCCCCAAACACACAACACACAGTTCCCTCGCTTACCTCACGGCCACCGTCATAATAACACCTGCATCCCACATGTACCACAACACACACAAACACAACCACACAGTTCTGCCTCGCTTAACCTCATCGCGGCAACATCCGCATCACACACACATACCACACCCACAAGATCACACCACACACACCACACCACACACACACACATGGCACAGTTCTGTTCGCTTAACCTCATGGTGGCCTCGTCATAATAAACATACCTGCACCTCCCACATAGGCATACACAGCAATAGAGACAGAGAGAGAGACAGAGAGAGATAGAGAGAGAGAGGAATCAGTAGAGAGAGAGAGAGAGAGAGAGAGAGAGAGAGAGAGAGAGAGAGAGAGAGAGAGAGAGAGACGAGAGAGAGAGAGACAGAGAGAAGAGAGGTATCAGTCTCTCTTAACTCTTTGCTGACCCAGCACAACAAACATTGCCTGCCATTACCCACCACAGAGACTGCACACACACAGAGAGCCAGATGTAAAGGCCTTTAGCTGTTATACATACACAGAACTCTAAAAGAGGATCCCACATCATCTTTTTGTGTGTGTGCAT
>CM060324.1:32910935-32918435 GCA_030674155.1 Stramonita haemastoma
GTGTGTGTGTGTGTGTGCGTGTGTGTGTGTGTGTGTGTGTGTGTGTGTGTGTGTGTGTGTGTGTGTGTGTGCATTTGTGTGTGTGTGTGAGTGATTTGTATGTGCATTTGCCTGCGAGCGTGCATGCGTGAGTGAGTTGTATGTATGTATGTATGTATGTATGTATGTATGTATGTATGAATGTATGAATGTATGAATGTATGTATGTATGTATGTATGTATGTATGTATGTATGTATGTATGTATGTATGTGTGTGTGTGTGTGTGTGTGTGTGTGTGTGTGTGTGTGTGTGTGTGTGTGTGTGTGTGTGTGTGTGTGTGTGTGTGTGTGTGTGTGTGTGTGTGTGTGTGTGTGTGTGTGTGACCTACGTGTAGGAGTGAGTTTTACGTGTATTATTATCATACTATTATCACTATTGTTGATATTATTCTTATTGTCATCATTATAATCATTGTATTATCTTTAGTTCCTTCTGAGTTCATTTTGTTGTTATGAGTTGTAACAATGTTGTAGCTAAGTATTTTTGGGTGGACTTTTCTTGGTTGCTAAGTTGTTTATTTCATTATGTTTCTTTGGTTGCTCTTTATCTATTAACGCTTCTCTTTTCTTTTATAATCAAAATCATTTTATTGTGGCTTCTGATTTTCGTCTTCTGAAAGTGTGCATTTTTATTATCTTATTATGTATAATGTCCTTATTCCTTTATGTTGTTTGGTACTGCATATAGTTTTACTGTTTAGTATCTTTTTATCTTGATGTTTTCCCTGAAAAGGGCGGGGACTGGATGTAAAAAAAGCACATGAGTGCTTATCTATTATCCTCGAATAAAAGAATTTTGCCTTGCCTTGCCTTGCCTTGCCTTGCCTTGTCTTACATAAAGATAACATCATTGCTAACAAGGGTATGAAGAATCAGAAGTGTCCAGTGATAACCAGACTCTGTATCTTTCTCTTCCTTCCCTTTTTTGTTGTTTAGTTGTTGTCATTAGTGCTGTTGTTTTGTTGTTGTTGTTTTGGGTTTGTCATCTTCATGGAAAACTTGTAGTTAAATACGCAAAACAGAACAGGATTACAAGCACTACCCTGTATAACTCAAAGGGCATACCTGGAATAGTACGCTACTTTTCCATTGCAATGGAGTTTGGGCTTTACAACATCTTACATGCATGTTAAAGCTTTGTATATAAAATGGATTTCTGTCATAGCACTTTAGAGTAAAACGCAACATAAACTACATGTTCATTCACAGAGGCAAAGGTTTCTAGGATTGTGGTGATTACAGCAACATAAACTTTTTAATTACAACTAATCGATATTTCAACACGGTAAAAGTAAAGCCAACAGTTGAATATCTTCTATAAACACCACCTTGAAGATCACCTGGATTTGTTCTCCCCATTTTAGCATTGATTTATTTTGAACTATTCTCTACAACACAGTACTTATGATATTAGGAGTGACTCTTTTATAAATTTATTGCAAGTATTGCGTGCACTGTCTTTAAGAATAGGCAGACAAGCTACTTGATTTGAGAAAGGAATTTGGGTACACACACTTCTCCAATAATTCGATATGCATTTTGTCTGAACTTCTATAGCGCGCGCGCGTACATACATAGACACAGACACACACACACACACGCACGCACAAACACACACAAACACACACTCGCGCGCGCGCACACACACACACACACACACACACCACACACACACATACACACACACATACAGCGATTATCCATTAAATGCATGAGATGTTAACACCCAAAACTCCACTAACACTTAAAATGAACATCCTATTCTCTGATGCTCACAAAAAGAGACACTGATCATTGGTCTGTCAACCATTCAAGAAGAGCCATCACCTGCACAGTGACGATTGATGCAAACAGAAATGGACGATGCGATTTCCAGTGCTGAATAATGAATGGCTCTTGCTGTCCGTTCGCAATTGATAACCTTCCGTATCCCATCTTTCTCACGTCTGTCGCCATCTTCCCCTGGCCAGGCCATTACCGTCGTGTGTCGGCAGTTGTGTTCTGGGTAGTAAATGTGGAGACCTGGCCTTTTGTCTTGATAGCTGTGATGCATGTGCTCTGTGTGTGTGTGTGTGTGTGTGTGTGTGTGTGTGTGTGTGTGTGTGTGTGTGTGTGTGTGTGTGTGTGTCTGTCTGTCTGTCTGTCTGTCTGTCTGTCTCTCTCCCTCTCTCTCTGTCTGTCTGTCTGTCTGTCTGTCTGTCTGTCTCTCTCTCTCTCTCTCTCTCTCTCTCTCTCTCTCTCTCTCTCTCTCTCTCTCTCTCTCTCTCTCTCTCTCTCTCTCTCTCAAACATGTTTTGTATAGTGGTCTAAGGCCGATGTACAATAAAACTGTTAAGTGTTCAGTGTTCTCTCCCTCCCTCCCTCCTTTGCCTCCTACTTTTTATTTGTGTCTTAGCAATTACCAAATCAACCAGTGCGTGGCGTCTCTTATGTTTTATTTCATTGGAAAAAATCCTCTACATGAACACATATACATACATTAAGAAAATTCTTTTAAGATGGTGGAATTCAAAGCTATAGCGATACAAATTCACAAAAAGATTAGAGGATAGAAATGGGTTCATTTTTTTTGGTGGGGGGAGGCTGATATTATCGGGGTTTCATTTTGACATAATTATTCTTGTGCATACAATGTCTTTATATTCCAGTATACTTCATTTCTATTCCTGGTTCGAGCGTTTCCTTCTTCCTTTCATATTTCACTCTTACCTTCACTCCTTCCCACAAAGTCCTCCTTCTACATCATTATTCGCTATAAGTTCTATCACTCTGTACAACCAGATGCTTCACATGTTTCTGCTTAGCTTTTCACCATCATGAAAAGGGGACATGTAGACTACCTGTCCTAACTTTGTGGCCAGTAATCAATCAATGTCAGGTATAGGCATTTCTTTTACCTCCACAGTTTGCCAGAAGTAAAACACTGAAAGCTCCCTCCATTCTGACTACAATGAACAGACTTTTATAACGTGAGATCATGTTTCTCCCTTGTTCAGGTAGCTTTGCTTTCTTGGGAGATAAGTCTTAGTATGTGTTTTTTTCTATGACACCACAGTACGATCACAATGATAAGCTTTCTTTTTTCTTCTTTTTTTCTCTTCCTCAGCAAAAGCTCCAAGGTTCACCAATAGTGAGATTTTTTTTTTGGAAGATGCAACCGTTTTTTGGCCAACTATTTAGGTAGCCATATTCTGACTTAGAAGATAATGTTTCTTTTGAATGGTTTATTTTTCAGGGAGCTAGAGGAAAACTCTGCCTTTTAGGTAATCGTGTTTTTTTGCAAATGAACAATAGATAAGAATGAGTGTGTGCTTCTATAACCTGCAGCTAGATCATACTGATAATTTCTTTTTAGATTGTTGATAAATTGTATTTTATTTTAAAGACAATCACAGATGCCATTTCATTCATGAGACTCACAGTTCTGCACAATATGTATGTTCTACTCAAAACGTTAAAATGATGGTTTTCATTTCAATCGTTATAATATGCAGTAAAGGTTTGAACTGTGACTTCCCATACCATCGTTATAACAGTCTAGTCTTGCATGTAAACTACTTAACTCGTGTACAGGTTATTTGGACATCGATCAGCTGAAGATGCTTCATTGTCAGTATGCTTAGAATCATTGCCAGCAGAAATTGTTGGGGCAAATTGTACGTGCTGAATAATGAATGGCCCTTGCTGTCTGTTGGCAGTTGATGACTTTCCGTGTCCCCGACTTTCTCACGTCTCTTCATCTTCATCTGTGAGGCCATTACCGTCACGTGTCGGCAGTTGTGTTCTGGGGAATGAATGTGGAGAGCTGGCCTTTTGTCTTAATAGTATGGTGCAGTACGTCCCCTTTTTTTTGTTTCTACAGTTCTCTTTCTTTGTTTTTGTTGGTTTCTGTTTCCATCTCTTTGTCTATCAGTCTGTCTGCTTGTAGTATTGTCTGTTTCTGTGTGTCTATTCCTTCCCCTTGTTACTATGTCAACTGCTCTCACCCTCTGTTTCTCTGATCATTTCACACATTAAACATTATATGATTTACCCTCTACTGTGTTTGGTTCCAGATAATTTTACTTGCGTACACATGTTTGCATTTAAAAAATATTTCTACAAGATAAAGAAAGTCTGCAGGATCTAAAACACTGACTGCTTATCAAAGATTTGAAGATAGAAATGGATCCTCTTTGTCTGGCTGATACTGTACAAGGTGGGTTTTTCCAGTTTTTGTTCAATAGAAACAATCTTTATTTTCCTGTATGTTTCACCACTACTCCCAACACGTGCACTGCCTTTTTTTCTTGTTTCATCCATACTTTTCCTCCACCCCATAGCAGAACCTAGCTTCAAACTCACTACTGTCTCTGTGCATCCACTCTTGGCAGAAACAGGTGCTTCACGTGTTTCCTGTCTGCCTTTTTACGATCAATAAAAGAGAACATGGATACTGCTTGCCCAAACTGTGTCAGTGATTAATTATTGTCAGATACAAGCACCTGCTTTTCTTTTGAAATTGGCTGGAAGTAAAACACTACACCCACGTTTTTCATTCTTTCCAATTGAGGATAATGGAACAAGCCCTCATGTGCTTTTTACATCCAGTCCCCACATGTATGCAGTTTTGTAGATTTTGTCATCTGTTCTTACTGGCACAAATTATCTATTTTCTCTTATTTTTACAAAAGTAAACTCATATATTGGATCAATTTCCTCTCGTTTGCAATGGAATGTAGGGTAACTCTGAGTAGGTGTTGCTATGGTCCACAACATGATCAAAGTAAAACCCTTTGTTTTGTTTTATTAAAGCAGAGAGAGAATCTTGGGCTTTCATATCAAGAATAATTGACCTCCACTGTCTAAGAATCCATAATTTGTTTACACTAAGATTTGGAATGAATCAGAACATTTGATGTCTTAGCATGCAAATACATTGACAATGCACCATTTTTGTAGTTTTGCATTTTATGTTTACAATGTTTAAGATGAAATATTAGCTTCAAGACCTTTGCAGTTCTGCAAAACCCTGTACGCAGAACAGACAGATAAAAAGGCCAGCATTTTGCATTTTCAGCTCTACCATGTGTAGTAAATATTTGAACCCCAACTTTGTATGACATCATAGTGCACAATCCAGCACAATAACCACTCAAGTAGAATTGCAGGACATTTGGGAATCAATTCAGCCAGTGGTGTTTCATTGTCAGCATGCTTTACAATTATTGCAAACATAAAATCGTTTGGAAAAAAAAATGTACGTGCTGAATAATGAATGGCCTTGCTGTCTGTTGGCAGTTGATGACTTTCCGTGTCCCGACTTTCTCACGTGTCTCTTCATCTTCATCTGTGGGCCATTACCGTCATGTGTCGGTAGTTGTGTTCTGGGGAGTGAATGTAGAGAGATGGCCTTTTGTGGTGAAAATGGATTTCTAGCCAGGTTTTTTTTTCTGTCTTTTTCTTTTCTTTTGCCTTCCCTTTATCACACCACACAGTTTTCTTTTCCTTCCCCCCCCCCCTTGTTTTTCGGCTAGAGTTCTGCGGTTCACCAATGGTTAGACTTTGCTTATATGAGCAATTTGTCCTACCTTGAAGGTAGCTGTATTCTGCTTCAAGGATGTATGCTGGGTATGTTCATGTTTCAGGTACCCAAGAACACTGACATGAACACTATCTCTCTGTCTGTCTCGTCTCGTCTCTGTCTGTCTGTCTCTTCTCTTCTCTGTCTCGCTCTCTCTCTCTCTCTCTCCTCTCTCTCTCTCTCTCTCTCTCTCACACACACACACACACACACACACACCCACACACACACTCCCAGCACCACACACACACACACACACACACACAGAGAGTATGGACAGGGAAATAAAGAGGGACAGACAGACAAAAACACAGACAGAGTTGAGAGACAGCCAGACAGACAGACAGAAACACAGAATGAGAGATAAAGAGAAGAAAAGAGAGAGGGGGAAAGAGAGATTATGTGTGTGTTGTTGTGGTGCGTGTGTGTGTGTGTGTGTGGTGTGTTTGTGTGTGTGTGTGTGTTTGTGTGTGTGTGTAGTGTGTGTGTGTGTGTGTAGTGTCGCGCGCGCGCGGTGTGGTGTGTGTGTGTGTGTGTGTGTGTGTGTGTGTGTGTGTGTGTGTGTGGTGTGTGTGGGTGACAGATAGAGAGACAGACATAGAGTATGGATAACCCAAAAGCAAACACAAAAAACATAGAACAAAAGAAAATACAAACTGCCAGCCCTATCAAAATAAAGAAACAAAAAGATGCATTAGATGGACACACAGAAAAAGACAATACACTTCTAAGCCAATACACTATAGAAACTTCATACTCATATTCTCTTTTAAGAAAACAGAGCGAAACAAAAGAAACACTCACTTGCCTATCACGTCTGCCCTAGGGAACAATATTTGTCAATTTATATTGATGAAACCAAAGATCCAACATCAAAATATAGGGACAAGAATGAAGATGGCAGGACAGTTTAAGACATATATATATATATATATATATATTAATATATATATATATATATATATATATATATATATATATATAATTGTGTGTGTGTTTATGTTTGAAATATTGGTTGAGATTGGCGTTGCCCATAACAAGCTTGTAGCACAGTCACCTGTAAAAATATTCTGAAGTCAGACTGTAATCATCTTATGCATCAGCTAGATAATACTTGAAAAGAACCCAACTCTCACCAACTGCGCAGTACTTCAAAAGCCTCACATTGATTCCCAGGTGCGACCCCTAAGGTGTGTTAAACTGGGAAACGCCCAACAGCAAGTACATAATGATAACATCCAGGTATACCACTCTATTTCCCTCTTGTGAGTGGTGGTAGAGTGCACATTCCTTGGGACAGACAGGGGAATATATCAATGACCAGCGCTGCGTCATTGTCTGCCATTGAAATGGCCATCATCTATTGTGGCGGTACAATGGGCGGCCTGGCCTCATTTGTTACTCCAGCCTCCAGCCTACGTGGACGTTAAATTAATTCTTCTTCTTGTCCTCCTTCTTCTTCTTGTCCTCTGTCCCTGTGTCACTTTACCAGCATTATACCGTCTGGCGTAATAGCTTGTAACAAATAGCCCCGTGACGAAATCTCTCTTAGTGTCTGTCTCTGTGTGTCTCTCTGTGTCTGTGTCTGTCTGTGTCTCTCTGTCTCTGTCTCTGTCTCTGTCTCTGTCTCTGTCTCTCTCTCTCTCTCTCTCTCTCTCTCTCTCTCTCTCTCTCTCTCTCTCTCTCTCTCTCCTTTCTCTCTCTCTCTCTCTAATGCAAAGTACAATAACACAGTGTACCACGAACCACGACAATGTCATAGAAAATGGTAAAATATTATTGGATATAATTATATGTTCATACTACAACATAACTGAAACACACCAAAATGAATAAGATAGGTCCACTATAATACCACAACGGAACATATATCAAAGTCAGGGAAGTGGAATCCACA
>CM060324.1:32920935-32925935 GCA_030674155.1 Stramonita haemastoma
GTATTCGAGAATGTGCAGAATGTATGAAAAAGAAAATTAAGATTGATCAAAAAAGAAATAAGGCAGGCTGGTTTGATAGCGAATGTAACATGGAAAGACGGAGAGTACGCAGATTATTAAGAACATTTCGTAGAACACTAGACAAAACCGATAAGGATCTTTATGTTAGAGCACGTAGGGAATATAAGAACATTTTACTTAGGAAGAAGAAGACTTTCAATGAGAAATTGTTAAATGACTTAGTATCTAGTATTAACGATCAGAAACAGTTTTGGAGTTACATGAATAAAGTATCTTTGAAAAAGAGTCAGCCCAGGAACAGCATCTCTGTCGATGACTGGTTCCAGCACTTCAAAGCATTACTTGAAGAAGATGTATCTTATTCTAATGATAATGTCAATAGTTTTCAGGAGACTGATCAGGATATAATGGATCGACCAATATCTCATGATGAAGTTTTCACTGCAATTCGTAAAATTAGGAATCAAAAAGCAGCAGGCCCTGATGGAATTATTGGAGAACTATTAAAAGCACCTTGTCAATTAATTCTTGACTTTTTTGTAAAGTTGTGTAACACTCTTTTCGACAAAGGTATTTTTCCAGAGAACTGGTGTGATTCCATCATTCTTCCGTTATATAAGAAAGGTAACGTAAATGATACTAATAATTATAGAGGCATTTCGTTGTCTGATATCAGTAGTAAAGTGTATAGTACTATAATCAATAGTAGGCTTCAGGAATATGTAGAGCAAAACAATATTACAGGTGAACATCAAGCTGGTTTTAAACGAGGATATTCAACAACTGATCATATGTTCACACTTTTGGCTTTTGTTCAGAAACAGTTTTCATTTAACCGGAAACTTTATGTAGCATTTATTGATTTTGAAAAGGCCTTTGATTCCATCAATAGAAATTTGTTATGGCCAATTTTGATTAAGAACGGGATTAATGGTAAATTATTTCGATGTGTTAAGAGTATGTATAACTCAGTTAAAACAAGAGTAAGATGTGGGGATAAACTGTCTAACTATATAAACTGTACCAAAGGTGTAAAACAAGGAGATGTATGCAGCCCTATTTTGTTTTCGCTGTTTATAAATGAATTAGCAATAGAAATCATTGAAATGGGTAGACACGGTGCAAATTTTACTGTTGATTCTGTTGAATTATTCATATTGTTGTTGGCTGATGATATAGTTTTGTTTTCAGAGACAGTTGTTGGTTTACAGACTCAGCTTAACAGCTTACAAAGTGCAGCCAATAAATTACAATTAAAGGTTAACTTAACCAAAAGTAATATTGTTGTATTTAGAAAAGGTGGGTTCTTGGCAGCCAGAGAAAGATGGGTATATGCTGGTGCCTCATTGTCTGTTGTGAATGCCTATAGGTATCTAGGAATTATTTTTTCTACTCGTTTGAGTTTTGTTGCTGCATGTAAGGATCTGTGTAGTAAAGCAAAGCATGTGCTTTTCTGTATAATGAGGAAACTGTATGCACTGAACAACAACTCTTTGGACCTATTTCTTAAAATTTTTGATTCTCAAATACAACCTAGAGTTCAATATGGTTCCGAATTGTGGGGTATGGACAAAAAAGCAGTTACACAATGTGAGTCTGTTCATTTATTTGGTCTCAAAAGGTTTCTAGGTGTTGACATGAGAACTCCAAATGATTTAGTTTATGGAGAATGTAATAGATATCCTATCTACATTAATTCTGCTGTTAGATGTTTTCGTTACTGGCTTAAATTAGTAAAGATGAGTAGGGAAAGACTTCCGCGGAAAGCATATAACATGTTATTTGATTTAGACACAAGGGGTAAAGTCAACTGGGTTTCAAACATACGAATATGTCTGTTTGAGCTTGGGTTCGGATATGTTTGGATGTTTCAAGGGGTAGCAGAAGAAAAAATGTTTATACAGATGTTTCGCCAACGCTTGATTGATTGTAGATGGCAAAGCTGGGAAAGTCACATTCAATCAAGCGACAGATTTGACATATACAGGATCTACAGCTCTACCCATGTTGTGAAGAAATATCTTTCCTTAAATTTAGATAGACATTTAAGAGTAATTACAACCAAATTTCGGTTTGGTATTTCAGAAGTGATGAAACACGCCTATCGCTTTAAGCGTACTTGTGCCACTGATATGTTGTGCCCATTGTGTAAAGAACAAGATGAAGATGAGGTCCACTTTGTTTTGAAATGTGACACCCTTTGCGATCTCCGTGAAAGATTCATCCCGAAAAAATTCTACGCACAACCAAGCCTATTTCGTCTTTGTTTATTGATGTCATCTGAAAACGAAAGTATTGTTCGTAACTTTGCAATGTACTTATTTAAAGCTTTCCAACTACGAGAAAAAGCTACGTCTTGACTTTTTTGATACTGCATTTTGATAGGACACGTACTTTTTCTTTTCTTTTCTTGCCTTTATGTTCAGTTTTATCATTTGTTGCCCCTCTGTTCATAAGGGGCTGTGGCCTTACGTGAATAAAACATCTGAAGTCTGAAGTCTGAAGTCTGAAGTCTCTCTCTCTCTCTCTCTCTCTCTCACACACACACACACACACACAGAATTTTGTCAAAAAATCGCCAAATTGAAGCAAATGACTTTATTTGAATATATTCTTTGATCTGTTTATCTTAAACAATTCATTTGTTGTCTCAACAACAAAACAAAACCTCTGGGAGACAACAACATATAAAGATCAGAGAGCAATAATTGATCTAATACAATTTATTTTGCTTAGCTAAGTTGACTTTTCCAAAAGCAAAAAAAAAAAAAAAGGTTTTTGCCTGTGGAGGTGTACATTACATAACTGTTATTTTCTCTAGCTTAAACAAAAGTTTTGTCAGTTATTGGTTAGAGCAAAGCGTCAAAGCCTGTATCAAGACAGTGTTCATGTTTTGAAATGTCGTCTTGAGACTTCCTTGGGTTTTGTTTTTCGCTCCGCGGCTAGAACTTCAAGGTTCATAAATAGTGAGATTTTGTATATGCAACCAGTCTTGCCCACAACTATAGCCACTTCCCGATTTTTCTTCGGGGTTTATATCTAAACACGACACCAGGGTAGAGTTTGGGGTGAGGGTCATCCGTTTTTACCCAGCATCTATGGCCTACTCTTCCGAGACACAGAACGGGTTTTAAAGAGTACGCAAAATGTTTTGCGTACATTTTGTAGACGGTGCTTTGGTTTAAAAGTTTCACCCGAAAGACTTCCGGGGAGGTGGACAAGAAGATCGTATGATAATTATTTATTATGTATACCTACAAGAAGACTGTGTAATATGTTTACTTACAAGTGAAGACTAATATTGCTGATAGAAGAAGATATTCTATCACCCACCTCTTAAACAACCCAGAGCTGTACGGAATGTGACCTCTTTGAAAAGGTTGTGGAAAATTCTACGATTGCTTTGATGAAAAGGTGTGTAATAACATGCGGGGGATCTATCAGCCAAGGTAATACGATCTGGCTTTACCTAAATCACTGGTGTCATCCATTGAAGTAACGAAGGGCAACGAACTCTTACCTGTTTCACAAAGGGAGGCAATTAGAGCCGCCATCCTCCTCCCCCTATACGTCATTAAAAAACGCTTAACTTTGAACATTAGCAACTCTTTTCGCTCTGCCCCCATCACGCTTTTAAACATAGCCCCCCCCCCCCCCCCCCCCCCCCCCACACACACACACACATACACTTTGCAAAAGACACTGTACACAAAAAACAATAAATAAAGAGTAAAACAAGACCAAAAAACCAACCACTCACTCTCTGAAGACCAGTGTAGTGTAGTGTAGTGTAGTGTAGTGTAGCGTAGCGTAGTGTAGTGTAGTGTAGTGTAGTGTAGTGTAGTGTAGTGTAGTGTAGTGTAGTGTAGTGTAGTGTAGTGAAGTGTAGTGTAGTGTGGTAGAGAACAGCAATGTGTAGTCTAAGGGAGTGAAGTGTAGTGCAATGTAGTGCAGTGTGGTGCAAAGTAGTGCAATATAGAGCAGTGCGGTGTAATATAGCACATCGTTGTGCAGTCTAGTAAAGTCGAATGCAGTGTATTGCACTGCAGTGCAGTGCCGTGCGAAAATAATGCAATGTAGTGTCGCTAAGTGTAGCTCAGTGTAGTATGATATAATGCATTAGCATGGTAGAAACAAATTCCCCATTCACTTTAAGCATACATATCGACCCCAAAGACAATTGAAAATGTTCGATCTTAACAACAAAATCTATCCGCAGGACTCTCCACTCTCATACCAAACAGGATTCTCTCAACACAATAATCCTACCCACGCAGACAAAAGGAAAGTGGAGTGGGGTGGAGGTAGGGGGGGGGGTGAGGAGAAGCAAACGAAAATGTAATCTACTTTCCATCGGATGCTTTGGGAATTTAATTTCTCTTTTACAAAACCCTACATGTTTTCTGTTTTGAAACTGGCCATGCGGCCGAAAAAGCAAACATTAACAACTTTATTTTCTACGTTCGCTCGACAGATCTTTTGTGTGATCCTGCCTTTATCTCGGTCTCCTTTCATCTCTGTCGGTTTGCTTGTCTGTCTGTCTGTCTGTCTATCTGGCTGTCTATCTGTTTGTCTGTCTTTGTCTTTGTCTGTCTGTCCGTCTGTCTGTCTTTGTCTGTCTGTCTGTCTGTCTGTTTGTCTGTCTGTCTGTCTGTCTGTCTGTCTGTCTGTCTGTCTCTGTCTGTCTGTCTGTCTGTCTGTCTGTCTGTCTGTCTGTCTGTCTGTCTCTGTCTCTGTCTCTGTCTCTCTCTGTGTCTCTCTCTCTCCTCTCTCTCTCTCCTCTCTCTCTCTCTCTCTCTCTCTTCTCTCTCTCTCTCTCTCTCTCTCTCTCTCTCTCTCTCTCTCTCTCACGCACATACACACGCACACACATATACATACACTCACAAACACACACACACGCACACACACATACGCACACACAGTACACACACGCACATACACACTCATATACACACACAGTACACACACATACACAA
>CM060324.1:32930935-32943435 GCA_030674155.1 Stramonita haemastoma
TGACGGGAGGCGTTTAGGTTCTGCCTTATGACAGATTCAATTTGGTAAAGGAATAACATTTGAGAGGTCCAAGCTGTGCTTTCTTGTTTCTCTTTTCTCTCTTTTTTTTGGATCTCTTTTTGCTAACTGCCTCTGTCTCTAGTTCTCTCTCTCTTTGTGATTTTCTCCGTCTTTCTTTCTTCTTTTGGTTGTTTCTTTATATATATATATATAATATTTTTATAATAAAATAATATAAAAAAATATATATATATGTGTGTGTGTGTGTGTGTGTTGTTGTTAGTGTGTGTGTGTGTGTGTGTGTGTGTGTGTGGTGTGTGTGTGTGTGTGTGTGTTTCTCTCTCTCCCTCCGCCTCCACCTCCTCCTCCTCCTTTTTTTCTTGTTCTTGTTATTCTTATTCTTGTTTTTGTTGTTCTTATTCTTTGCAATTCTTTTTCTTCTTCTTTACAATTCTTTTTTTCGCTATGCTCCTTTTTCGCAATTATTCGCTATTCTTCTTTGTCGTCGTAATTCTTCTTCGCAAATCTTCTTCTTCACAATTTTTCTCACAATTCTTCTCTTGCTTTTGTCTTTCTTTTTTTTTCTTTGTCCTTTTTATCTTTTTCCTTTTAGTTTGTTTGTGTCTGTTGTTTTGTTTTCCTTTCTATTCTTTCCTTCTTATTTTCTCCGGGTTGTTTTTTTTGGTGGTTTGTTTTTGTCTCTTGATTTGTTTTTGTTTTTATCTCCTTTTTTTTCATTTATTTCTTTCGTTTTATCTCTTTCTGTTTTTTATTTGATTTTTGTTGCTTTCATTTTTTTTCTGTCTTGATTTTCTTTCCTTTACATCGCTCTTTTCTTTCTTTTCGTTCCTTTTTTTAAAGGGGGGTGGGGGGGGGGGTGGTAGGGTTCTCTTCTGACTCCTGAATCTCATTTTTATTGCTTTGCCTTTAAAGCACTCTGTAGGATACTTCAGGATTATTTTTTCTTGTTTGTTTGTTTACTTGTTTGTTTGTTGCTAGTCTGTTTGTCTGTTTGTCAGTGCTTCTTGTGTGTGTGTGTTTGGGGGGGGGGGGGGGGTTGAATGTCAGAAGAAGTATTTTAGTCTTGTTTTTGTCTCCGTGGTTTGTTGAGCTGGTCTGTGGATGGTGGGTTGCATGATTGGCTGGATTACCAGTGCACTGGGTTTTTGCCTTTTATTGACTTTGTTCTGGAACCTGGAGTACTTGTCTGTTTTTTGGTGCTTGTTTTGTTTGTCTTTTCTTATGTGCTTGCTTGCTTACAGACTGACTGACTGACTGACTGACTGACTGACTGACTGACTGATTGACTGACTGACTGACTGATTCTGACCTGACTGACTGACTGATTCTTACTTACTTACTTACTTACTTGACCTACTCACTGTTTTATATTAACTAAATTTTTACGTAATTATTATTAGTTAATACTTGCTTGCTTACTTGTTGACTGAATGACTTTCTTGTTTGCTTATTTGCTTGTTTACTGACTCTGATCTGACTTGACTGACTGACTGACTGACTTCACTCACTCATCCTCACTACTATCACTTGACTCACTTGACTCACTCACTCACTGAATCATTGACTGACTCACTGACTGACTCATCACTGACTTGTTTGTTTTTTCTTTAATTTTTTACTCTCCCTCCTGGCTTCCTTTTCTTTTTTTCTCTCTCTTTGATTCCTTTTTTTTGGTTGTAGTTGTTTTTATGTTTCTTTCTTCCTTGTCTTTCTGGCTTTCTTATTTTTCTTTCTTTCTTTTTCTATTTACCTTTTAACTTTGCCTTCCCTTTTTTTTGCTTTCTCGTTTCTTTCTTTCTTTCTTTCCCTCCTTGCTTGCTTTTTTCTTTATTTTATTCTTTCTCTTCATGTATCTTGAGCGTTGAAGACACTAACGTGAACGAGGATTGGGGTCTGCAGTTTTTACAATTTCTGGCAAATGTGTCAAATTTCATTTTGTTCAAGAACAATGCATTTATTTCCGAATCTGTGCTATGAACGTTGTTATTCTGACGCTTGCTTTTTCTCGATATTTTTTTTTGTTTTTACTTTATTTTGGTGTTTGATCAAGTGTTCAAAGAGAAGAAAAAATAATCAAAAGCACATGAATAATCACAAACAAAGCTTCAACAAAGACAAACAAGAGCAAAATGATAATAATAAAATAAAAAGGCTTCAAGAACACGAAACACCATCACCACCACCAACTCCCCCTCCTCCCTCCTACTCCTCCTCCTCCTACTACTACTACTTCTACTACTACTACTACTACTACTACTACTACTACTACTCTACTACTACTCTCTACTTACTACTGCTGCTGCTGCTGCTGCTGCTGCTGTGTGTTGCTGCTGCTGCATGCTGCTTATGGGTTTGTTGTTGGTATCACTGCTGCTCTACTGCTACTACCACTATTACTACTCCATACTACTGCTGCTGCTTTGCTGCTGCTACTACTACTAATTCTATTGCTATTCCTTTAACCTCCGCTGCTGCTATCATCACAATCACTATTTCTACAACAAACACGACTAAACACTTCAAACAAAACATTATGGAACAATGAATTCTGTATGCTCAGGCGTTGGGAATATCTTACATATCTTATTTGCTCTTTCTGTGGTTCAAAAGCCATTCTAGTTCGCGTGCTTTGTTGTTTTGAGCGTTCCCCAGCTTGACTAAAACACCAGTGAGATTGCCCAAATATGCTCTCTGTCTCACTTATTTCACCCGGAATCAGTTTAAAGCACACAATGGATGCAAAGGCTTGCATGACAGATGTTTTCCAATACGTCACTATGCAGGCGGCATATTCCGACTTCAGAGGATGTTTTCTGTTACCCTTTTCATGGAATATACAACTTGTAATGATAAAAGGTTGTCATGAGGTAGAGACATTTCCACATGGTATTTTAAAGCGATGATAACTTTAGGCCTTGGACTCAACAAGATGGGTCGGTGGTCTAGAGGTAACGTGCCTGTCTAGAAAGCGAAAAGTCCGGGTTGAAAGTGTGCGTGGTTCGATCCCCGTTGGCCCAAAACTTTTCTTCCATTTCCATTAGACCATGAGTGGTGGTCTGATGCTTGTCTTTCGGATGATACGATAAACCAAGTTCCCGTGTGTAACACATAGCTATTTAGCGGCAGTAGAAGAACCCACGAAACAATGAGTTTCCCATGCAAAATCTGTAGAAAAAAATCCAGTCTGTTAGGGAAACAAATACAGTTGCGAACAGGAAAAAAAAAAGTTGGTCGTGCTCTTGTGGCAACGCGCTCTCCTTGGTGAGAGCAACCCGAATTTTACGCAGAGAAATCTGTCGTGACTTAAAGTGGTGTAAAACAAGAGCGTGATTTGAAGCCAAATATCTTGTTGCAACACTGATCCGAACGTGATTACAGGAGCTGGCAGATTGCATTCTATACCTTTAGGGAAAAGCAGGACACAAGCACGACATGGCAGAGAATTAGAATTAAGTCTCTGGCTTAAAGAACACGATTTGAATGATGGTGTTCCGGACTGGTGTAAAACTAGGGGAAAGACTTAGTAGTAAAAATCTGTATTGCTACTGCTGTCAATGATAGCGTTGTTGTTGTTGTTGCTGTTGCTGCTTCTGCTGCTGCTGCTGCTACAGCTGTTGCTGATGTTGCCGTTGCTGCTGCTGCTGCTGTTGCTGCTGCTGCTGCTTCTACTACTACTACTACTACTACTACTACTACTACTACTACTACTACTACCACTACTACTACTACTACTACTACTACTACTACTACTACTACTACTACTGCTACTGCTACTACTACTACTACTACTACTATACTACTACTACTACTGCTGCTGCTGCTGCTGCTGCTGCTGCTGCTGCTGCTGTCTGCTGCAACAGCTGCTGCTGTGCTACTGCTGCTGCTACTACTACTACTACTATTGCTGTTGCTGCTGCTGCTGCTGCTGCTGCTGCTGCTCTCTCCTCTCCTCCTCCTCCTCCTCTCTCTACTACTACTACTACTACTACTACTACTACTACTATTACTTCTGCTGCTACTGCTGCTGCTGCTGCTACTGCTGCTGCTACTGCTAATACTGCTACTATTGCTGTTGCTACTACTACTACAACTGTTGTTGCTACTGCTGCTATTACTGCTGCTGCTAATACTACTGAATAAAAATCAATTGAAAAGGAGCAATAAATAGTAAATACTACTACTACTACTACTACTACTACTATTTACTACTACTACTACTACTACTACTACTACTACTACTACTACTACTACTACTACTACTACTACTAACACACTACTACTACTACTACTACTACTACTACTACTACTACTACCGCTGCTACTGCTGCTGCTGCTGCTGCTACTACTACTACTACCACTACTGCTACTACTGCTGCTGCTGCTGCTGCTACTGCTACTGCTACTATTGATGCTACTGCTGGTGCTGCTATTACTACTGCTCTTGCTGCTAATACTACTAAATAAAAATCAATTGTAAAGGAACAATAACTAGTCAGTCTCTGGTTATCACTCTCACAGATCTAACCCACTAGTTCTTTTCAATTTAACTTGATGTTTTCTTTCATCTGTGTGAGCTGAGGTGAAATTTCAGTCTTGTGGCGACACTACACCTGAAAGAGATTCCGGGAGCCAGGTTAGCATCAATGCCTCAGGGACTAGCGTGACAGAAGCAGGACATGTCAAGGACTTGCTACTCAAGCCCTGGCCTCCACAATCCCATTTTAATGAGGGTAATCTTGACGGCTGTAAAACTGTGGGAAAGTGTTGGCGGCAATAGTCCGAGATTTTTACTATGTTGCTGCTATTTTCATTACTGCTACTGCTACTGCTACTGCTTCTGCTACTGCTTCTGCTACTGCTACTACTACTACTACTACTTTACTACTACTACTACTACTACTACTACTACTACTACTACTACTACTACTACTACTACTACTACTACTACTACGACTACTACTACTGCTGCTGCTGCTGCTGCTGCTGCTGTTGCTGCTGCTGCTGCTACTGCTACTACCACTACCACTATGCTGCTGCTGCTGCTGCTGCTGCTGCTGCTGCTGCTGCTGCTGCTGCTTCTGCTTCCACAACCACCATCATTACAATCACAAAACACACCGAATAGTATAAAAACAATAATTTATATTATGCGTGTAGTCAATCTTCGATCATGTCCTACATAAATTATGTAGTTATCTCGTTGTTCAGTGTGAACAATCACCTTACTTAGCGTTATTTGCAGAGGACATTTCTAGCAGCAGCCCTGATGGACGAGCGATTACATGCTGCAGCCATCAGATTACGCTTATTCCTTCAGGCCTGGAAAAGCCAGACACGAGCACACGACATGTCCAAAATTACAATTAAGTCTCGGGCCTCAAGAATTCGATTTTAATGATGGTCTTTTTGGTGGAAAACTATGGGGATGTGCTCACAGCAAAAGTCTGTATTACTGCTGCTACTTGTGCTTCTACAGCTGTTGCTGTAGCTGCCACTCTAAAGATGCTCTTCATTTTTTCCTTATCTGTCTACCCTTCCTCCTTCTCCTCCTGCTACTACTTCGCCCACCGCTACCTCAATTGATACTATCACCACTGCTGCTGCTGCTGCTACTACTGCTGCTGCTACTAATCTACTTGTTGCTACTACTACTGCTGCTGCTGCTACTAATCTGCTGTTGCTGCTGCTACTACTGCTGCTACTAATATACTGTTACTGCTACTACTGCTACTACTGCTGCTGCTTCTGCTGATGCTACTGCTACCACACAAGAACCCATAACAAAACTCACCCAAAGCAACATAAACAGAGTAGATGCATGCTTAATTTCTAGTTATATCTTACAGCTTTCATTTACTTATTCTTCAGTTCTAATACCATTTTTCCAAGCGTTATTTCGGGCAAAATCTTTGAAAGAAACACTGATCCCAAAGTGATCACTGGAGCCAACAGACTACGACGTGTGCTTCAGGGAATAGTGAGACACGAACACGACACGCCAAGGAATTACAATTAAGTCTCTGTCCTCAAGAATTCTATTTTAATGATGGTCTTCTTGGTAGGATGGAAAACTATGGACAAGTGTTTGCAGCAAAAGTCTGTTACAAGTGTTAATACAGCTATTGCTGCTTCTGCTGTTGCTGCTGCGTTGCTGTTGCTTTCACAATAGTTGCTGATGCTGCTCCTACTCCTCCTGCTCTTATTCCTTCTCCTCCTACCTCTACTCCACCCACTACCACCACAATTGATATTATTGTTGCATCTGCTTTTGTTGCTGTTTCTTGCTGCTGCTGCTGCTGCTCCTGCTGCTGCTGCTGCTGCTGCTAATGATGATGATGAGGAGGTTGAGGATGATGATGAGGAGGAGGAGGAGGAGGAGGAGGAGGAGGAGGAGGAGGGAGGAGGAGGAAGAAGAGGAGGAGGATGCATGCCTATACCATTACCAAATCTACCTCCACCAAAATTTTACTAAATACAACTAAAAAGGAAAACCATGACAAACTTAAGTTCTGATTACATTGTACAGATTTAATTTTGCTCATTCTTCAGCTTTAACATCATTTTTATTAAGTATCAATTGGGGCAACATTTGTGAAGATGGTGCTGATCTGAAATCGATGACTAGATTTAGAAGATTGTGACATCTGATTCAGGGAATAGCGTGACACATGCACACACACACACACACACACACACACACACACACACACACACACACACACACACACACACACACACACACACACACACACACACACACACACACACACACACACATGCACACACACACACACACACACGTTTGATTTTTTTAAAAAAATATTCCTGCAATCTCAGGCTATTTTCTAGGGATTTCCTTTTACACCTTCCTCAGCTGAACGTCATTCTATCGAACATGATTTGGGGCGAAATTTCTGGAGGCAAAAGAGATTCGAAAGTGATAACTGTAGCCAGCAGATTACGGTCTGTCCTTCAGGGAGTAAACCGACACAAGCTCGACAGGTCAGGGAATTACGATTCAGTCCTTGGCTCAGGGAATCCGAATTTGATGAGGGGTGTTCTTAACGGATGTAAAACTACGGGAAAGTATTCATCACAAAAGATTGTGTTACATTTTTCTCTTGGGTGTGAAAACCATTAAGGTTTGTTTTAAAGCATTTACAGATGTCGTGATCCCGGAAAATAGTGTTTTTATCAGAAGTATTCAATTTCTTGTAAACATCGTTAGATTGTGTGGAGTTGAGCACATTATCATACAACATACAATCATTACATTGCTTCAAAGTTATTCTTTTCTGACTCTTATGTGTGAGTGCGAGGCTTTTGTCAGATTGTGTGCATTTGTTTGTATGACTACAATGAATAATTTTATTTTTCTAGGATAGACTAGTTTTTGTCAAGCACTTCACATATCATATCACAAACTGAACGATGATTAAAACTAAAGCTATGTAAAGAAATACATGAGCCAGCAATTTTTTTCGTGTTAAAAACACATTGTTACGAACTTATACAATTAAATTACTTTCAAAATGCTTTTTGTCACCAGCAAGAATTACTTCTACGACAATTTCAAACAGGAAGATACTAAACCAATCGTAACTGAGACAATAAAGTCATGTTCTTTATTCGTAGGAAATCATGTACACATATTATACTAATGAACCCTTTTCGTAAGTGTGGCACGCAGTGCAGTGCAGTGCAGTGCAGCGTAGTGTCGTGTCGTGTCGTGCAGTGCAGCGCAGCGCAGCGCAGTGTAGTGTAGTGCAGTGTAGTGTAGTGCAGTGCAGTGCAGTGCAGTGTAGTGCAGTGCAGTGTAGTGTAGTGTAGTGTAGTGTAGTGTAGTGTAGTGTAGTGTAGTGTAGTGTAGTGTAGTGTAGTGTAGTGTAATGACTGACTGACTGACTGACTGACTGATTCGCTGGCTAGCTGGCTAGCTGGCTGTCTGGCTGGCTGAGTGAGTGAGTGAGTGACTGACTGACTGACTGACTGACTGACTGACTGACTGAGTGAAAAAGTGAGTGAGTGAGTGAGTGAGTGAGTGACTGACTGAGTGACTGACTGACTGACTGACTGACTGAGTGAAGGTAGTCGGCAGGCAGGCTGGCTGGCTAGCAAACTGACTGACTTACTAACAGACGGACGGACTAATGGGCGGACGGACGGGCAGATTGACCATCTGACTGACAGACTGAATCAATGAATGAATGACCAAATATTCTGTTGTCAAAGTTTTGGGTTTGTCAGGCCCAGTCGAGTGGACCTAATTTACTAGCAGTTCCAATTTAAAGTTTGAGAAAGTTTCCTGTTCAGGTTTACAACTTGTTTCCCTAAAAATGACATGTCTCTTTTTCTGGCCAGCTCGTCCGCTAGCTTGTCTTGCTTGCTTGCATGCTTGTTGTCTTGGTTGCTTGCTTGCATGCTTGTTGTCTTGGTTGCTTGATCACTTGATGACTGGCAAGCTGGCCCCAGACTCTGGTGAAGGGATTTACCTAAAATAAAATGACAGCAAGTTGACGTTATGTTGCTCTTGCTTTTCTCTCTCTCTCTCTCTCTCTCTCTCTCTCTCTCTCTCTCTCTCTCCTCTCCTCTCTCTCTCTCTCTCTCTCTCTCTCTCCTTCTGTCTCTGTCTCTGTCTCTCTCTCTCTCTCTCTCTCTCTCTCTCTCTCTCTCTCTCCTCTCTTCTCTCTCTGTCTCTGTCTCTGTCTCTCTCTCTCTCTCTCTCTCTCTCTCTCTCTCTCTCTCTCTCTTCTCTCTCTCTCTCTCTCTCTCTCTCTCTCTCTGTCTCTCTCTCTGTCTCTGTCTCTCTGTCTCTGTCTCTGTCTCTCTCTCTCTCTCTCTCTTCTCTCTCTCTCTCTCTCTCTCTCTCTCTCTCTCTCTCTCTCTCTCTCTCTCTCTCTCTCTCTCTCTCTCTCTCTCTCTCTCTCTCTCTCTCTCTCTCTCTCTCTCTCTCTCTCTCTCTCTCTCTCTCTCTCTCTCTCTCTCTCTCTCTCCTCTCTCTCTCTCTCTCTCTCCTCTCTCTCTCTCTCTCTCTCTCTCTCTCTCTCTCTCTCTCTCTCTCTCTCTCTCTCTCTCTCTCTCTCTCTCTCTCTCCTCTCTCTCTCTCTCTCTCTCTCGGGTGGCTTCCCTTGCTTGGTTACCGGCAAGAAGTGTTTTGCTCACCAGCAGATTGAAATTTAACAATTTGTAATTAAACTCCTGCCAGCAATGCCTGTTAGTGGCCTGCCTTCATCACTAGAAAGTGTGCTAAATGCACTTCTGCAAGAAATGCACCTGACTTCTTACAAAGTAGAGGGAAAGTCAAATCAGACAATAGTTGTGCTTCGCCTTTCAGCATCAACAGCAATGCATCAAGCCAGTGTACAGCCAGGTCAAAATGACACGGCGATATTTCGACGCAAGTGTCCTGCACAGATTGCACGTGACAGAAGGAGAGCGGAGACACACAGGGCAACCCTGCAAAAGGCAAGTCTTTCTACATCTCCCTCCGCCCTCTTCCTTCCTACTCCCCCCAGTTTATATTACAACAATGAAAACAGAACAGCAGCTGAAACTTTTTGTGGTGAGAACAACAGTGTTTGTGAATATGACTGTAAGAGCAAATGTGATGAAGAATGCCTGCAAGAAAACACAGTGCGCGATATCACACTTCAATCAGATGGCCACAGAGACCAACAGTTGAAAAGCAATGACGCCGTCACTCATTCTGAGGCCATGAACAGTATAGATTTGCCTGTGGTCCGAAATGTAACAGGAACAGAAGATGACAGTGTGGCTTCTAGTGTTGCAGAAGAAAGGCCAGAGTGTTGTGTGAGAGATGAGGGAAACATTACTGCTCAACACAGACTGACACAGCAGCTAAATGACTTACCACCGGACATAAGACAAAAACTCTTAATGGAAATGAGAAAAACCACAGCGATAGTCAACAGCGTAACTGAAAAATGTGACGCAGTATTACAGAAATACAAATGGCAGAGTGAAAATGGGGAGGAGGGAAATCCTGGACTGGACACTTAACGAGAAGGCGACAGACGCTGGATCCTCCTGTGACGGACTACGGAAAAAAGCTTCCCTGATGTTGACTATGAACTGATAAATGAACTAAATATACCTGTACATTTCCGCGAAATGGCCTCCATGGCGCGATGAACTTTTTTCGGGATTTTGTTCAAAACATTTCATGTGCATCGAATTTCGACCCCCCACCCCCAACTCGTCCCCATATTTGTGAATGGACGAAATGTCTAAAACACAATAAACTATTTGTCATTGTCATTGTCATTGTCATTGTCTCTCTCTCTCTCTCTCTCTCTCTCTCTCTCTCTCTCTCTCTCTCTCTCTCTCTCTCTCTCTCTCTCTCTCCTCTCTCTCTCTCTCTTCTCTTCTCTCTCTCTCACTCTCTCTCTCCTCTCTCTCTCTCTCTCTCTCTCTCTCCTCTCTCTCTCTCTCTCTCTCTCTCTCTCTCTCTCTCTCTCCCCTCTGTCTTCCGTCTCTCTGTCCGCCTATCTGCCTATCTGTCTGTCTCTTTCTCTTTGTGGAAATTGAAATTAAGATAAGACATGTCACAAATTCTGCAATGCTTATTTGAAAGACAGTATTAGACCAATATGAAGTACACATTTTGGAGGGGAAAAAAATTTAACTGCTCTCTCAGTTAAAAGCAGATGTCCCACCATACCCTTGAGAATGTCCACAACATGCAAATACAACTATATCTGATGACAAACTTCAAGGACGCAATCACAAAAATCTCACCAGAGCGAGTTCAGCAACTAAGCTCCAGTCAGTCAACAGTAGCGAAATCTATGGGTCAGCCAGCAGACCATGAAATGGGGGAAAGGCAACCAACCCAGACACTCAGCTACCGCAAATTCAACAGCTAATGTTTCCGCCACGCTCAATAAAACAGCAGGAGACAGAGGGAGGGAGAGTCACTAGAGCCCCATTTCCCTGGACAAAAGGAAAAGTCATGAAGCATGGAGGTCTCTGACTGCTGCCTGTGACTGCTGTCTTGACTGGGCAGTCCCCCAGACATCCAGAAGGCGGACAACTAATGGCTTCGGGTAAACAAAACTTGGTCAGGGGCTAGGATATCTTAACTGGGTGTGCACTGGGGTGGTAGAGAATTCCTTTCAGTTGGGTGACTGATCGAAGTCTTTTTTTTTTTGCATGAGAATGTAAGGAAAGAAGAGAAAAAAAAAACAGACCTGACTACTGGTCTGTCCTTGTTCAGGAATAATACTTTCTGGTTGGTCTGGTTGACTGTGGTGACTGCAGAGGAGACAAGATGAGTATTTGTAAGCTTCACTGCTCGGAGAATGGTCAAAGTTGTATGAATATTTCAAACCTTTGGGGGGTTTACTTAACTTTTATTTCTGTTCAGCAAAGTTTTTAGTATGTCATTAACACTAACTTCTCTTTTTCAGACCCAATAGCAATTTCATTGCATAATAATTCAACATTAGATTTTACAGTTCACTCAGTTTTTATTTTAGATTGAAGGAACAAATTGAAAAACAAAATGCCAAAGAAATACAGACAAAACAAATCACGAAAGATCAAAAGGATCACTCCAGATGACTGCTTTATGCACATTCCCACAGCATTCAACCCTGAGAAGAGAGGTGGGGAGAAAGAAAAAGTGCTCCTGTAAAGCACAAATCAATATAAACAAAAGTTGCAGCAACAAAGAGTATAAAGTCACACCCACAAACACATACACACCACACGCAACACACACACACACACACACACACACACACACACACACACACACACACACACACACACACACACCACGCACACACACGCCCCCACCTCCCCCTACACACACACACCACACACACACACACACACACACACACACACACACACACACATTTCATGCATATCCTTTAACATTTTTTCCTAGCAACAATGGCCTCTGGTAGTGTACAGCACAAACGCTCGCTAACGAATAGCTTATGCCCAGGTCCTCATATGGCCATCACTCACATCTGGCCATCCATCATCAGGTTCTAAGCTAAAATCTCACAGGCCAGTGTGAACTGATTGCAGGGGATGGGGAACCATGGTTCAGTGAGTGCAGATGGCCATAGACAGAAGGTCAATGACATTTTTCTCCACTCCACTCCAGTGGTAAAAAGTCAGTCAGCTACGTACCTGATCAGTATCTAGTGGAGAAAAAAGCTGGCTGGAGCTTTCAGCTGGTGATAGATCAGATAAAATGTTTAGAGAAGAGGATCGGGGTTCTTTTCGCTTAACAAAAGCTTTGTAAATTCACTGCAGATTTTACTTGCTCATTCTACTTTCATTTTTGTTGAGATGATGATGATGATGATGATGATGATGATGATGATGAGATGATGATGATGATGATGATGATGATGATGATGATGATGTTTTCTTCTTTCTTCTTCTTCTTCTTCTTCTTTTCTTCTTCTTTCTTCTTCTTCTTCTCTTCTTCTTCTTCTCTT
>CM060324.1:32948435-32953435 GCA_030674155.1 Stramonita haemastoma
ATTCTTCTTCTTCGCAAACCTTCTTAATTCCTCCTTTCCTTCTTCAGAATTCTTCGAACCCTCAGACAGCAACTATGTTGTCTGTCATATAATCGAAAATGCGGTGGGCTGCTATTTAAGGACATGACAGGCCAGACCCTGCGCATTCGACGTCGGCGTGAGATAGAATTGTTTCTCTTTGAGATCTTTTTGATTTGAAAAAAAGCAGGAGGCTAGACCAAGAAGGCAAGACAATAGATATTAAAGAGGTGACAGAAAGAAAAAGGAGTAAGGCAAAAACAAAGAGAGGGATAGAAAAGAGGGGTTTCTTAGCACAGAGTTTCCAGAAGGTGTGGGGATCCTGTTTATACTTGAAAGGCTCCCTGCAGTTCTCACGGGGGCAGCAATGGTTTGACTTGGTGTTTTTCTTTTTATTTTGTTGTGGTTGTGTTGTTATGTTTAGGTGCACTAGCCTTACACCTCAAGATCCTGGCTTTCCTCATTACTGGCTGTAAGGCCACCATCACTCACCTACACTCATTCATCATCCGCAGAAAGCCGGAGTCCACGTCATGTCAACTGGTTCCAGAGGGAAAAAAAGATGCTGGTTCGACGGGTGCAGGAGCGTAGTACTTACAGAAATTAATGAAACATTGATCGCAGCCCTTGCCTCCAAGGGCAAGCTATTAGGGTCGTGAGCCTCTGATGATATGAGAAACATTGATGTGATGATAAGCGGATTAGACTCAGAGGTTCTGATCAGTTGGTAGGGTTTTGGGTGTGTGTTTTTTTTCTTTCCTCGGCTACAGCTCTGAGGTTCACCAATGGTGCCGGTGAGAATTTGGTATGCAACTGTTATTACCCCCACAATTAAGGTGGCCGCATTCGACTTCGGGGATGGGTCTCATTACGAAACAAGGGGTATGCGGGGCTTTTCAACAACAAAAAATTGGTCATCCGTTCCTCTCAGCAGAAATAGTCTACTCTTCTAAAATGCGAAATGAGTTTTTATTGTTTGCCCAAGATGTTTAACGTGCGTTCGTACACAAGGCTTTTGGTTTGTAGTCTCATCTGAAGAATATTATGGAAGAAAGTCATAATAATGTTAACTGCAGAGTTAGTTATCCTTAAAACAGGTGCCTCCGTGTTGGTTTAATTCCATGAGCGCATGAAACCATATGTTAATATATATATATATATATATATATATATATATATATATATATATATATATATATATATATATATATATATATATATATATATATATATAATCTATCCCAGTTGGGATTGTAAAGTCTACACACGTAAAGCTACACACCAGCACACATTCAGAATGCATCTTTACCGAGTAGTCATAATTGCCACTACTAATATTGAAGCCATTCCCAAAGCTATCATTGCACTCGTGTTCATTTCCTTCAGTTTTATTTCCACCAGTTTTTCTCTCAGGCTCAGGCGCGTGTTAGAATGCCCTTTCTAAAACATAGCTCAACATTTCTCCCTTACACATGAAAACAAAAACGACGAGAACGAAAACATAATTTTAGATGAACGATATGAAATGTCAACATATCTTTTTCTTGAGTTCTAATGGATATAACACAGAGAGAGAGAGAGAGAGAGAGAGAGAAGAGAGAGGAGAGAGAGAAGGAGAGAGAGGAGAGAGAGAGAGAGAAGAAGAGAGAGAGAAAAGAGAGAGTAGAGAGAAGAGAGAGAAGAGAGAGAGAGAGAGAGCAGAAAATCAGAATAAAATCTCGTCAGGAAATGTGAGATTAAAAGAATATATGTTGCAGCAGAAGAAAAACATTTCTAAGAGGGCGCTTGCACACGCGCCATTCCAGAGAGCTAACATCTCTCCCCTCTCTCTCTCTCCTCTCTCTCTCTCTCTCTCTCTCTCTCTCTCTCTCTCTCCTTCTCTCTCTCTCTCTCTCTCTCTCTCTCTCTCTCTCTCTCTCTCTCTCTCTCTCTCTCTCTCTCTCTCTCAAACTTAACTTCCTTCATTTGATATCATGTCAGGTGGAAATATGATAACCCGAGGAAAGAAAGGAAAAAAAAGAAATAAAGGAATAAAAAAGAAAGAAAAAGAAAGTAAAGGAAAGTACAGAAAGAGTAGGAGACGAAGCGGAAACAATCATGGCACTTTTTATCAATGATGAGAAGGAGGAGGAGAAGGAGAAGAAGAGAAGGAGAGGAGAAAAGAAGAGGAGGAGGAGGAGAGGAGAGAGAGGAGGAGAGAAGGAAGAAGAAGAAGAAGAAGAAGAAGAAGAAGAAGAAGAAGAAGAAGAAGAAGAAGAGAAGAAGAAGAAGAACAACAACAACAACAACAACAACAACAACAACAACAACAACAGCAACAACACACAACATCAGATGAGCACAAGAAGAACAGAAAAATAACAATAACAAATACAAGAAGAAACGAGAATGTAGAATAGGAAGAAAAAAAATATATGATGATGATGATGATGATGATGATGATGGTGATGTGATGATGATGATGATGATGATGATGATGATGATGATGATGATGATAGACGACGACGACGACGACGACGACGACGACGACGACGACACGGACGACGACAACGACGACGATCGACGAAACACAACAACAACACAACACACACAACCAACCAACAACAACAAGAATAATGAAGATTGCAAACCCAATGACGATGACATTAACAACCAACTTTACGACAACAACAACCAAACACACTTAGACGCAATACGACAACGACAACGACGACGACAACGACGACAAAGATGAAGAAACAAAACTCTACACCATTCACTGACCTGATGCTAAAGAAATCCTTGGGGAATGTGTGCTGGTCAGGTCGCCTTGCACTTCAAGTTATCCAACAAAAAAAGGGGCTAAGCACAAGGGCTGGTGTGTTTTAGCATACACAATGTTATCAACCTGCAACAAGCCAAAGAAAAAAAATCGTATTGGTATGAGAGACACGTTTTACACAGCTTTATAATCGTAGAAACAGACTAAATGAGAGAGAAGAGAGAGAGTGGGAGAGAGAGGAGAAGAGAGGGGGGGGGGGAGAAAGAGGAGGGAGAGAGAGATAGGAAGAGAGAGGGGGGGAGAGGGGAGACAGACAGACAGGACAGACAGACAGACAGACGACAGACAGACAGACAGACAGAGACAGAGACAGACAGACAGACAGACAGACAGACAGACAGACAGACAGACAGACAGACAATGATTGAATGCATGAACAATTGACTGAATGAATGAATTGATGAATTAAACTTTATTTTTCAAGGGTGGCAGATAAGCATTCACATACTTCTTTTTTTTTACATCCAGCCATTCCTTGATTAGTAACTATCAAAAACAAAAACAAAAAATAACAAATAAAAACAAAAACGCCAAACAAAAAAAGGAGAGAAAACAATGAACACTGAAATGATTTATTGTACTTCGGCCTTTGGCCACAATACAATTCAAAAGGAAGAAGGAAAAAATAAAGAAAATTACCTATAACTTCATGTAATATAGGAGAGAAAGAGAAAGGGACAGACGGACAGTCGAACAGACAGACAGATAGACAGACAGACAGGCAGGCAGGCAGCAGGCAGACAAAAAGGCAGAGACAACGAAAAACATGAGAGTGATCGCTTGCAAGTGTGTGTTGTGTGTGTGTGTGTGTTGTGTGTGTGTGTGTGTGTGTGTGTGTGTGTGTGTGTGTGTGTTGTGTGTGTGTCGTGGTGCGTGCGTGGTGCGTGGTGCTGCTGGTGTGTGTGTATGTGCATGCATGTTTGTGTGCGTGTGTATGCATGTGTACACGACTATGTTTTTTGTTTTTTTTTCAATGATGATGGAATAAGTACACCTGTGCTTTTTTACGTCCAGTCCACGTATGTATGAAGTTTTATTAACTTTGTCATCCATTCCCCACCGGCCCACATTGGCCTACTCTCGCTACTCCTCCGAAAAGCGGAATGGGTTTGTGTATTTGCGTACATGTAGATACATGTGTTCTTGTCTGCATCAGTGTGTGCTTTAAGCACATGCGTGTGTATACATGAACACGCGCACGTATGTGTGTGCATGTCTATTGCATAAATGTATAGGCGTGTGTATTCACGTGTGTTCATGCTGCATCTACACGGGTTTAAGCGTGGGGTGTGCATGAACACACTCATGTGCACGCGAATCAAATCTTCTGAAACGCACAACAACCATATCGCACACGTTTCCAAAACTATCGTACATCAAGTTTGTCAGTTCCACACTGCAATTTCAAACAGTCCTTTCCAGCCATCCGTTTGAAAAGGCTCCTGTGTCACTAACTTTAGATTTCGATTTCAGATAGCTGGAGCAATGGAGGGAGTGGAACAGGTAATTTGTCCTATGTGTCCATCGAAACAAGTGGACCCCCAACAGCTAAAGAATTGGGACCTACCCGGCAGACACAGCAACTTCCCAACGATACCATCTTTTCACCTGCTGAGATGACTCAATTAGTTAATCAGATGGAAATATACCTGTGTGTGTGTGGGGATGTGGGGGTTAGTGTGTGTGTGTGTGTGTGTGTGTGTGTGTGTGTGTGTGTGTGTGTGGTGCGTGTGTGTGATGTGTCGTGTGTGTGCGTGTGTGTGTTGTGTACGTGTGTATGTGTATATGTGTGTGTGCTTGTGTGTTGTGTGTGTGTGTTGTGTGTGTGTGTGTGGTGTGTGTGTGTGTGCGTGTTGCGTCGTGTATATGTTTTACTATATGTATAATGATGCGTTACATTGTTTTTTTTTTTGTGTGTGTGGTGTGTGTGTGTGTGTGTGTGTGTGTGGTGGTGGTGTGTGGTGTGTGTGTAGTGTGTGTGTGTATGTGTGTGTGTGCGTGTGTGCGTGCGGTGACATGTCATAGTTATCTGGACGTGTCAAGGGTTTAGTTGTTGCGTCAGGAGATGAAAGGGGGAGGGGGGGGGGACATAGGCCTGGGGGTTGTAGTGGACATGTTTGACAGTCGTCCTGCTGTCTTTACAATTTGCAATAAGCTGAAG
>CM060324.1:32955935-32960935 GCA_030674155.1 Stramonita haemastoma
GACAGACAGACAGAGACAGAGACAGAGACAGAGACAGAGAGAGAAGATAGACAGACAAACAGACAGATAGATAGATAGACAGACAGACGACTGACTGACTGACTGACTGACTGACTGACTGACTGACTGACTGACTGACTGACTGACTGACTGGCTGACTGACTGACTGACTGACTGACTGACTGACTGGCTGACTGACTGACTGGCTGGCTGACTGACTGACTGACTGACTGGCTGACCGACTGACTGACTGACTGACTGACTGACTGACTGACTGACTGACTGACTGACTGACTGACTGACTGACTGGCTGACCGACTGACAGACCGAAACAGAAAGAGACTCAGAAACAGTAAGAGACAGAGGCATATGTAAGACAGACAGACAGGCAGACAACAGATCCCATTCTCTTCAACTATATACATAGGTAAAATAGAAGAGACAGAGGGAGAGTGGAGAATGGGGAGAAAGGGGAAGAGAAGACAAGAAACAAAGAAAAAGAATAAAGAAAATGAAAACAGACACTGAAATGAAAGAGGAGCAGAGACAGAGACACAGACACAGACAGACAGAGAAGCAGGCAGGCAGGCAGGGACACAGATAGGCAGACAGACAGTCAAAGACATTGACACGGACTAGACACAAACAGAGAGACAGACAGAGACTGAGAGAGAGAGAGACAGAGAGAGAGAGAGACACATACAGAGAGAATAAATGAATGAATGAACTAATTTGTTAATTAATAATCTTTATTTTTCAAGGTTCAAAAATAAGTATTCACATACTTTATTTTATCCTGCCTTTGCCTTGATTAGGGACTATCAAAACAAAAAAAACACCAAACAAACATACAAACGAAAACAAAAAACGAACAAAAAACAAAAGCAAAACAAACAGAAACCCGATCCAAAATCATAGGGAAACAAATACACTTGCATGCAGGAAAAAAGAAAAAAAAAAAAGAAAAAAAAAGGGTAGGCGCTGCACATGTGGCGACGCGCTCTCCCGGGGAGAGCAGCCCGAATTTCACGCAGAGAAATCTGCCGTGACATAAAGTGGTACAAAATACAAAAATACAAAATACAAAATCAAAACAAACCAAAACCAAAAACGTGACAGCAAGCCGTTCCCACGCAAAAACCACCACAACCAACAACAACAAAAGTTCAAAGTTTAAAGAAAGGAGACAAAATAGATATTCAACCTTATAGTCCCTGACTGGATACATGGATGATTGTTTAAACAACAGAGATAGATGTGTATTCAATAAACATGTGATCCCCTACTGACCCTAGCATTTATGTTAAAACAGATGTACTGATTATAGAAATAGAGAGGATACAGCAGAGAAGGGGAGTAACCCAACATATATATATATATATATATATATGTTTATTTATTTATTATTTTATATTAACTATATATATAATATATATATATATATATATAAATTCTATACAATTTCTCAAATCTTTCTTGCTTTAATGCTTTACTATAAATTAAAACAACAACTAACAACAGAGAGAGTGTGAGAGTGGAGAGAGAGAGAGTGTGTGTGTGTGTGTGTGTGTGTGTGTGTGTGTGTGTGTGTGTGTGTGTGTGTGTGTGTGTGTGTGTGTGCGTGCGTGCGTGCGTGCGCGCAGGCGTGTGTGCGTGCAGCGTGTGTGTGTGGGATATCCCTCCTTTCATCTGCCCATTGCAAAAAAAAAAACCAACAACAAAAAAACATACAAACAAACAAAAAACAGCGCAAAAAAAATGATAAAAAGTACCAGGAGGAGCACAAATGAGAGAACTGTCGTTTCTTGTTTAGTCAATTTTCGGGCCATGTTCGCGGCTCCATGTAGTTTTTATTCTCTTTCAAGTCAAAACACTTTCTCTTCTTTTTTTTTTTTTTTTTCATCTGTTCCTTTCTTTTTTTTCTTTCATTTCAATTTCTCCCAAGTCAGCTAAACTTTTCCTCAACATCTCAGCAAATCTGTTGCATATCTTGATTGGACAAGTCAGTTGGTTGTATTGTGTTGTTGTTGTTGTGTTGTTGTTGTTGTTAGGCGTTCCCCAGCTTAACATCACAGAGAGAATTGGTAGGGGATGTCAGTAATGATAATTATGTGCTCTAACTCACTGATTCCCGTGGGGATGCCAAAGGCCTCTCAGTATTAATGGCATCCTCACCTTCTGGAAATTCTGTGCTGTGAATTCCCTCTTTTCTATCCCCTCTTTGTTCTGCCTTGTTCCCCTTTTTTTCCTGTCACCTCCTTCTTGTCTATTTTTTTTTACCTTTGTAGCCCATTTTCCTGCCTTTTCTCCAGAAAGACTTAAAAGATATAACAGTTCTCTCCCACGACAAAGTCGGATGCGCTGGGTCTGATTTGTCAGGAGCTTAACGGCACCGCAACGCATTTTCGCTCAATATGGCAGACAGCACACAAGTTGAAGATGTGGTGTGTTGTGTGTGTGTGTGTTTGTGGTGTGTGTGTGTGTGTGTGTGTGTGTTGTGTGTGTGTGTGTGTGTGTGTTGTGTGTGTTGTGTGTGTGTGTGTGTATGTGTGTGTGTGTTGTGGGTGTGTGTGTGTGTGTGTTGTGTATGTGTGTGTGACTGTTTTTTAAATATCTCTCCACATAGGCAGCTATACTTTGAGTTCAGAGGATAGACAAGTCAGTATTTTTTTATGATTTAAAAAAAAATGAAGTCATTTGATGTAACAGAATAGAATATGCTACTACAGTGACTACCATTGAATATCCAGGGACTCTTTTGGAAGTCTTGGGAGCTCTGCAAGGATTCTTTTTTGCAGGCAGTGTGTCGTAGGCAAGTTAAACTTGAGCCAAGCCTACCCTTTTCCAAGTAGCAGGATATAACACATATGGGGCATGTTTTGTATCAACCATGCTGGTCTATTATTTTTACGGAAGATGTGAGGTTTACATGTGCGTGTGATGTTTTGGATGTATGTCAGGATCTTTGCAGAATTTGCCTAGTAAGTTGTTCTATAAGGGTAAAGCCAAAAGATTTTTTAAATAGTAATAAAAAAAAAATGCATGAGAAGCCGCGGGAAGGAGTGACTAACACACACAAACACACTTCACACAGACACAGACCCACACACTCAATCACACACACACACACACACACACACACACACACACACACACACACACACACACACACACACACACACACACACAACAACACACATACACACACACACAAAGAAAAAAACCCACTTTACACAGACACAGACACAGACAGACACACACAGACACACGCACATACACACACACGTGTACGCTCGCACGTACACACATGCACGTACGCACGCACGCACGCATGCGCGCATACACGCGCACACATGAATGATAGGAGGAGACGCTACACACTGGTAATGAACAAAAAGATATGCAAAATGAATACAAAAACAAAACAGCAGGATGAGGAGGAGGAGGAGCATGAGGAGGAGGAGGAGAAAGAATTCTGAAGAAGAATTCTGAAGAAGAATTCTGAAGGGAGAGAAGAAGAAGAAGAAGAAGAAGAAAGAAGAAGAAGAAGAAGAGAAGAAGAAGAAGAAGAAGAAGAAGAACAGAAAGAAATTTGAAGAAGAATTCTGAAGAACGAAAGAAGAAGAAGAAGAAAAAGAGAAGAAAATTCTGAAGAAGAAGAAGAAGAAGAAGAAGAAGAAGAAGAGAAGAAGAAGAAGAAGAAGAAGAAGAAGAAGAAGAAGAAGAAGAAGAAGAAAGAAGAAGAAGAAGAAGAAGAAGAAGAAGAAGAAGAAGAAGAAGAAGAAGAAGAAGAAGAAGAAGAAGAAGAAGAAGAAGAAGAAGAAACAAGAACAAGAACAAGAACAAGAACAAGAAGAACAAGAAGAACAAGAACATCAACAAAACAACAACAACAACAACACAACAACAAACAACACAACGACAACAACAAACACCAACACACAACAAAAAACAATAACAACAAGTACAGGGAGGGAAAAGTGTCAAAGGGACAAAAAGAATGAAAGAAAATAGAAAATGTTTTGAACAGAGAAGAAAAAGAGAAAAAAAGGATATTTTAGAAAAGACGAAGAAAGAAACTAAAGAGATACAAAAAGTTGCCTCTAAGCTGTGAACATGGTGCGAAGCTTAAGGAGACCAAAGTGGCAATTTGTCGTTGATTTGTTTTTGATTTTCCTTTGCTTGCATTGTGTGTGTGTGCGTGCGTGCGTATGTGTGTGTGTGTGTGTGTGTGTGTGTGTGTGTGGTGTGTGTGTGTGTGTGTGTGTGTGTGTGTGTGTGTGTGTGTGTTGTGTTGTGTGTGTGTGTGTGTGTGTGTGTTGTGTGTGTGGTGTGTGTGCGTAGTGTTTTGTGTGTTGTGTGTGTGGTGTGTGTGTGTGTGTGTGGTGTGTGTGTGTGTGTGTGTGTGGTGTGTGTGTGTTGTGTGTGTGTGGTGTGTGTGTGTGTGTGTGTGTGTGTGTGTGTGTGTGTGTGTGTGATAGTTTGACCCAGATTTTTTGTTTCCTCTCCCCGTCTTTTAGCTGTAAGTATTAGTTACATTTCGTTTTTGTTTTAAGTCGTTTAAAATTGACTTTTTTTTCGTTTGGTTTATTCGTTTTTTTGTGCTCTGCGTGTGTGTGTGTGTGTGTGTACGTGTGTGTGTGTGTGTGTGTGTGTGTGTGTGTGTGTGTGTGTGTGTGTGTGTGTGTGTTGTGTGTGTGTGTGTGTGTGTGTGTGTGTGTGTGTGTGTGTGTGTGTGTGTGGTGTGTGTGTCTGTGTGTTGTTGTCTGCCTGCCTGCCTGCCTGCCTGCCTGCCTGCCTGCCTGTCTGTCAATCTGTCTCTCACTTTCTCTCTGTATTTCCCTGTTTGTGTATTTGTTTTGTTTTTTTGTGTTTTTTTTTAAAAGTAATTAGCCTTAGAAAGTGCATTATCACAAATTATCACGCTCCATTATTAAGTGTTTGTTGTTTTTTTTTCCAATATCTTTAGGTTTTATATACAGGGTTACCTTCTTTCGTGC
>CM060324.1:32965935-32970935 GCA_030674155.1 Stramonita haemastoma
TCTCTTTCTTTCTTTCTTCTACTTTCCTTCTTTGATCTTCCAATCAAAGGGAACGGGACATCCAAGCTCAGTGCACGTGATGTGACGGTAGATGACACTGCAGGTTCCAATCTCCGCTAGCCAAGGCATTCCATCAAAGCATCTCTTTTTCCTCGACTTAACCTTAGTACTGATTCCACTCTCCTGAAAGTCTGTCGGATAAGACTAGAAACCGAGGTCCTGTGTGCGAACGCATGTTTCATTGTCTGAGTATTGTTTGTGTTTCTTCGATTATGATCTTGTATAATAAATTCTTAGTTAAGAGGCCGGCTAGCAGACGATGAAGAAATGATGGTGTTTAGTGTTGGCTGTTGGGTTTTTTTTGTTTTTAATGAAAACTAAGCAAATTTTGCAAATTGTATTAGTCGATGAGTCTAGAATAGTTATTTTTTATAAAATTATAAATTCGTGGATTCTATAGTCAGTGTTTATTTATGTTTGTCTATTATATAAAATAAGAAGATAAGATTGGAAAAAACGGAAAATTTAATCGGCTTAAAATGATCTAGCAACGGTTCTGAATCCCTATGGTGGGTGGCCTTAGAGCAACCAAATACAAACAAGAGTTTAACTATCAGTACACAATAAAATGCACAAAAAACTGAATTTTGTTATCTAAACAAAAAGAGTAAAAGGAAACAAGAATCAAAAGAAAAGCCAAACCTAAACCAAAAGTAACAAATTGACAAACTAAACTACATACATAACGCAAAAAAAAACTCAAACAAGTGAAATAAATGACACCAACATTTCTTTCTGTCCACTGTGTCAATTAAAAAACAACAACTCTTTAATGCAAACAAACAAACGAAAAAAAGAATCACTAAAACAAACAAAGAAACAACAACTTTTTTTCACCGAAACATTCCTTAAAAGCTTCTAAGAACACAGCAAAATGACGAGTGACACTAGCAACTTCTATAACAACTCCACTACACACGACGCCACGCACCACCGACACACACACACACACACACACACACACACCACACACACACACACACAACACACACACACACACACACACACACACACACACACACAAAACACACACACACACACACACGCACAAGAGATAAACAGAGAGAAACACACAGAGAAAAAGAAATACATTTAACGAGACAGAAAAAGAGAGAAGATAAAGCAAAATTAAGGCATTTTCAAAATAAATTTCAAGGATTGATTAATAAGCACATGCAGATTTCAGAGACAGACAGACAGATAGACAGACATACAGATAGACGGACAGACAGAAAGACGGATAGACAGGCAGACAGGCAGACAGGCAGAAAGACAAGGAAGATACAGATATGCAGACACACAGACAGACAGACAAACTAGACTAGACAGACAGACTAAGACGAAGACTAGACTAGACTAGACTATAGACAGAACGACAGTAACACTAAAACCGAAAACAAGTCAAATATAAGCTTACAAAAACAGAGAAGACAAAGAAAAACAGGGGGAAAAAAACTGAAATGAAAAAAAGACTAGGTAAAGACTACCGCAAGAAGAAATTGATTCCTTTGTCTCGCTAATCTTTTAGCCTTGTTCGTGGTTTATGTTCGCTGGTTACTCATTTGTTCCTTTCCTCTGGGATATGTAATTTCTTTTTGGTTATTATTTTCCTCTTTTTTTTTTGGTTTTGTATTGTTCTTTTCCACATAAGAGATCTTGTGATGGTTGGATAAGTTTATCTATATATTTTGTTAGAAGGTGTGTTGTGTGTGTGTGTGTGTTTTTTCATTATATCAGTGTGTGGGGGGAGGGGGCAAGGTGTGTGTGTGTGTGTGGTTTTTTGTGTGTGTGTGTGTTTGTGTGTGTGTTTGTTTGTTTGTGTGTGTGTGTGTATGTGTTTTTTTGGGGGGAGCTGCGTGCGTACATCGTTTGTCGGGGGGGGGGGGGGCGTAGGGGGCGTGGTGGGGGGGGGGAGGGGTGGTGATGTGGGGCGGGGGCGTGATGCTCACATGCGAATGTATGTAAGTGTGTGTGTAAGTCTGTAACCACGCGTGTGGATATGTGTCTTCTTTCTTTGATGAGAGCGCGTGTGTGCATACGTAGGAGCTAGTGTGTGTATGATTGTAGGTCCATATATGTCTTTACGTTTGCGTGCGCGTGCGCGTGCATGTGCGTGAGTCCGCATTGGTGAGTGTACCTGATTGAGCACATAAGTACCTACCTACATGCTTGCTTTCATACCTGCAAGATGTGTCCTGAATGTGTCTCTATGTGCGTACACTTGCCAGTGTATGCAGTGGTGGCAGTGCACACATATATTTTGCACATTGCCATCTACATAGTTGCGTTAGCACGCCTACCTACCTACCATAAAACCCACAGACTGCAAAACATCACAAGCAAACAGTGTACATGTATTATGAGATTATGGCAAGAAAGAGAGAGAGAGAGAGAGAGAGAGAGAGAGAGAGAGAGGAGGGGAGAGAGAGAGAGAGAGAGAGAGAGAGAGGAGAGAGAGAGAGAGAGAGAAGGAGAGAGATTGAGAGACTGAGAGACTGAGACAGACAGACAGACAAAGACAGACATACAGACAGACATAGACGGACAGAAAAGAGACAGAGAGACAGAGAGAAACACACAGACAGACAGACAGACAGACACACACACACACACACACACCACACACACACCACACACACCGCGCGTGCACGCACACACACACACACACAGAAGAGAGTAGGGTGAAAGGTGTTCCAAACACGAAATGCCAAAGCAAAACATTAAAATCGCGACGGGAAGAAATGGCCTTCTTGTCCTATCAATCTTCTGGCCCCCTCCTCTCTTCCTCCTCCTTTCTCCTCCTCCTCCTCTCCTCCTTCTTCTTTTTCTTCTTCTTCTTCTTCTTCTTCTTCTTCTTCTTCTTCTTCTTCTTCGCATTCTCTCGCTTCTTCGCATTCTTCTTCGCTTCTTCTTCTTCGCATTCTTCTTCTTCCATACTTCGCATCTCTTCTTCTTCTTCTTCTCTTCTTCTTCTTCTTCTTCTTCTTCGCTTCTTCGCATTCTTCGCATTCTTCTTCGCATTCTTTTCTTCTTCTTTTCTTCTTCTTCTTTCTCTTCTTCTCTTCTGCATTCTTCTTCGCATTCTTCTTCTTCGCATTCTTCTTCGCATTCTTCTTCTTCGCATTCTTCTTCCTTCTTCTTCGCATTCTTCTCTTCTTTTCTTCTTGCATTCTTCTTCCTTCTTCCATTCTTCTTGCATTCTTTCTTCTTTGCATTCTTCTTCTTCTTTTCTTGCATTCTTTTATTCTTCCCTATTCTTCACAATTTCTCTTCTTCTTGCAATTCTTTCTTTGTAGTTCTTTTTTCTTTTCTTCTTCTTCCATTTTTTATTTCTTTTGTTTTTCGCATCAATTTCTTTCTTCTTTGCCCATTATCTTTCGCTTCTTCTTCTTTGCATTCTTTTCTTTTGCATTATTCTTTGAGTTTTTCTTTGAAAAATCAGAACTCTCCTCCAGAATTCCTCTTCAGAATTTTTCTTTTTTGCTTTCTTATTCTTTTTTGCATTCTTCTTCTACGCGTGCCTCTTCTTCTTTGCATTCTTCTTTGCAATCTTCGCATTCTTGTCTTATTGCATTATCCTTCTTCTCTTTTGCACACTTCTTCTTCGCATTCTTCCTCTTTGCAGTCTTCTTCTTCGCATTCTTCATCTTCGCATTCGTCCTCTTCATTGCATTTTTCTTCTTCTCTTTCTTCGTATTCTTCTTCTTCACATTCTTCTTCTTTGCAGTCTTCTTCTTTGCAGTCTTTTTCGATTTTTTCTTATCTTTGGCATTTTTCTTTGCAATGGTTTTTCTTTGTATTCTTCTTCTTCTCTGCATTTTTCTTCTGTGCACTCTTTTTGTTATTCTTTGCGATCTTCTTCGCATTGTTCTTTGTACTCTTTGTTGCAATTCTTATTTTTAGCACTCTTCGCATTCTTCTGTGCATTCTTCTTCT
Organism: Stramonita haemastoma; assembly: GCA_030674155.1. NCBI lineage: Eukaryota > Metazoa > Mollusca > Gastropoda > Neogastropoda > Muricidae > Stramonita > Stramonita haemastoma. The sequence goes on from CM060324.1 coordinate 32,969,932, forward strand.
TTTCATTCTTTTTCTTTGTATTCTTCGTCTTCTTCGTATTCTTCTTCTCCTCCTCCCCGCCTGTTCCTCCTCCTCCTCGTCCTCGTCGTCGTCGTCGTCGTCGTCCTCCTCCTCCTCCTCTTCCTCCTCCTCCTCCTCCTCCGCCTCCTCCTTCTCTTCCTTTATATTACTCTCTCCTTACCCTTCTTCTTCTCGTCTTTTTCTTCCTTCTCCTCTCTCTTCCTCTTCTTCTCTTTGTCAATGCCTAGCCTCCACTTCTTTTCTTTTGTGCAGGATTTGTCTCCAATCCCCTGGTCTACCCAAATCCCCTTAATCCTGGATCCACATGGAGCATGCAGTGAATGGGGATCAGTAGAGCAGGGATGGGAATCTGGAATCCTGCAGAGTTCTGCCAGGCTTTTTTTCTGGTGCCGGAAATCAAAGGATGCTGCGTCGATTTGGGGGAGACACTTTTTGCCTTTTGCGAATGTTTATGGGCGTTTTGGGTTTGGTGTGTTTTGTTTTGTTGTTGGGTCTTTTTTTGTTTTGTTTTCTGTGCTTTCTTGTGGAAGGGGTTATGCAGTTTTATGTTTATACATTTTTTTTTTCTTGCTTGCTTGCTTTCTATCTTTCTTTTCGTTTTTTCTTTTTTCATTTCTTTTATTCATGTTTTTGCTTTTTCCATTCATTCGTTTTCTCTCTTTATTCCTACTGCCTTTCATTCTTTCATTCATTCTTTCTTTCATTCATTCATTCTTCATTTCTCTTTCATTCTTTCATTCTTTCTTTCTTTCTTTTCCTCTTTCTTTCTTCTTTCTTTCTTTTGTGATTATTATAAGTCCCAGCGTAGAATCCTGATTTAGGGTCTGACTTTCTTTCTGTTTTTATATCTTTCTGTCTGTGTGTCTGTCTCTGTCTGTCTGTCTGTCTGTCTGTCTGTCTGTCTGTCAGACTGTCTTTTTTGTCTTTTTCTTTTTCTCTTAATTACTGTCTTCCACCCTTCTTTCTTTTCATTTTTCTTTATC
>CM060324.1:32975935-32978435 GCA_030674155.1 Stramonita haemastoma
TCTCTCTCTCTCTCTCTTCTCTCTCTCTCTCTCTCTATCTATCTATCTATCTATCTATCTATCTATCTATCTATCCATATCTATATATGATATATATGTCTATGTATGAATATAATTGTATATACTTCTCCACCTCCCCATCCTCATCCTCCTTCTCCACCTTTTCGTCTCCACTCCTCTGTAACATTTCTTTACTGAGTCTCACGTAAGTATACACACGTGCGCACGTATGTGTGCTGTATAGCTATGCAAAGGTATACACACACGGCTCACACGCACGCGCGTGTGCATACACGCATACACACAGATTGCAATTTACACGTCTATAATGGGCCAAGTCTTTCACATCAACAGCACAGGGTCCCACAGGAAGTGCATACATGTCATCAGCTTGTAAATCACTGTGATTATTAAGCAGTGGAGTTTCTGCTAGGAAAGGAGAAAGAGAGACAGAGACAGAGACAGACAGACATACAGACAAATAGACAGACACAAACACACACGCACACGGAAACACAGACACACAGACAGTGACAAAGAGAAGGTAACAGAGAGGGGGGGGGGGGGGGGGGGGCAGAGGAGAGAAGAAAGAGAAAGAAAACAAGAGAAAGAGGGAGAAAGAAGGAAAGACAGACAGACAGACATACAGATACGGACAGACAAACAGACAAATAGACAGTGTCTGACAGACCGACAGAGAAAGACACACTGAGACAATGAGAACGAGATAAAAAAGAGAGAAAGAGACACACAGAGACACAGAAACAGGGAAAGACACACAGACAGAATAGAGAGATAGCGCTAGAGGCAGAGAGAGACACAAAGAAAGAGAGAGAAGACAATCAGGGGTACAGAAACAGACAGACAGACAGACAGACAGACATACAGACAGACAGACAACGACAGCACACACACACCACACACACACACCACACACACACAACACACACACACACACACACACACACACACACACACAGGGGGGGGGGGAGACACACATAGAGACAGAGAAAAAGAGAGACAAACAGACATAGGAAAAGAGAGGGGAGAGGGAGAACAGACACAGATAGACAAAGAGAGAGACAGATAGACAAAGGGAGAGGGAAAAACAAAACAAAGGCATCATGAGACCCATAGACATCAATATAAACAAAAACAGCAGGGAAATTTTTCTCAAGTGTCACACCTTTTTCTCTCTTCTCCACCCCCCCCCCCCCCCACCCCCCCCCCCGAAATTCTTCCAAACTGCATCCAAAAAGAGTGTGTAACTTTCGAGTTTTTTAGCTTGAAGGATTTAGAGGTTTGTTTTTAGTGTTGATTTTTGTTTGGTTTTTTTTGTTGATTTTTTTATGTTTCCTGTAAAATTTAAGACATTATCTTTCTGTTTATTTGTTTGTTTGTTGTTTTTAGATTCCATTTTCTTAATATATCAGCAGAATAGAGAAACGTGTGTATAAATTTAATGTGCTCTAACACTCTCTCTTAACAGTAAATCCAGTTTCTTTGTTTTTGTTTTCTTTTGCTTTGTTTTTGCTTGTTAAAGTAAGCACCTGAAATTTCGTCCTCTTCGCTGGAAATATTTCTGGAGAACTTTTAACTTTTCTCGTTTGTTTTCTTTTCTGAGTGTTGTTTTTTTTACAGTAATTGTGTATTTTTGCAGTAGTAGACATTAGTTGCTTCCTATATGAGTGGATTTTTTTCCTGCTAATTTTCACCAAGGCAAGCTCCTTTTGCGTGCATTAGATTTATATTGTACATAAGACCCCGGTTTATCCTTTCATCCTCAAGACTAGCACCCAGACCATCACTTTCTTAAAGTCTAATGGACTGGTTGTGGGAAGGGGAGCTGGTATTGAAGTCTGGGCTTAGCTGGTACTCAAACCTGGGACCTCTCGCTCTCCAATGGCATTAACATACCCTGATCTGTCCGTGTGGGTACCCCTCCCCCTCTCCCTTCCACCCCCCCCCCCCCCCCCCCCCCCCCTCCCCCCGCACTGTATACCTTTTTATTTTCTTTTTTCTCCAAAGTCAGAATGGTTGTCGGGTCAAACTGTATCACAATTTGCTCCAAGGAACATCGTCCTGAGAAAGAGGTGCATCCTATTTTCCCCCATATCTGTGGTATTAAACATCACCAAAGGCATACTTCTCCTCTGTCCGTGTGTCTGACCAGTCTGCATTGCATATTGGATGGTGTGTGCATCTTCAGCGATTAACTTTATCCTTTTTCATCATCATCAAGCAACCTACACATCATCATCATCATCATCATCATCATCATCATCATCATCATCATCATCATCATCATCATCATCATCATCATCATCATCATCATCATCATCATCAACAACAACAACATCGTCGTCGTCGTCGTCATCATCATCATCGTCATCTTGTCAAAATTATCATCATTAAAATCTTCATCCATCATCAACGTCACACAGCACAGCAGCAGCAGCACATCGATCATCATCATCACCATCATCACCATCACCATCAT
>CM060324.1:32980935-33018435 GCA_030674155.1 Stramonita haemastoma
CACCTACGTACCACACGCACGTACGCACGCACGTACGCACACACACGCACGCGTGCGCACGTGCACGCACGCACGTACACATACATACACACACAATCCATTATCCTTGAAAATAAAAGAATAAATAAATTTATAAATAAATAAATAACACACACACAAAAAACAAACATTATGTTTATCAAACAAAACTCACCGTGTCCTGAAATAATGTACTCAATCAAAGTCATTTTAATCTTGTTTATAGTCCCGACTCACTTGGCTTGATTCCCAAATTTGCAGCAACGGTCACTTCGTTGTTAAATCCAAGAGACACTTATCCCTTGAAGTATGCCATGTACTATAAAATACCCCATATTGTATGTAACCTGACTGTTAGATTCCTTCATTAAGGTACTAAGGACGCCAGCCATTCCGCTAAATGTATCAACCAACCCCAAATTACGAAAGAAACCTTAAGAGAAAAAAAAAAAGAAACTAGCCCTTTCATGTTATAAAAAAATATGTGAAATGCCAAATCGGCAAATAACAGTGCAGAATGGACATTGTGTGCCCATTCTGAAGTTTTTAACTTTACTACCTGATTTCCATAAGAAGAAAAGGGGGAAAAAAACCAATGCCAGCAAATTGTCAGAAAGAAAACTTTTTATTAGACTTCTTTGAGAAAAAAAACCCCAGCAGAATGGGCTGAAAAGCAAAACCTTGCAGGAGAGGACAGAACAGAAAGGGAAAAAGACATAAACCAAATAGAGCAATAGAAAAGGACATATTTTCAGCACAGATATTCCAGAAGATGGGTTTGTTTTTCTCTCTGAAAGAACCTACAGCACCCCCACGGGGATTTCTGAACGAGTTTACACACAGGGCCTCAGTCTATAGTCTCAAATGAAGAACCTTTGGGCAGTGGTACGAGCAATCTTATTAACTCCTAAGGAAAATTCCTTAAACAGGTGTCTCGGTCATGCCACGAATCTAGTCTGGATCCGAGACCTTCAAATCTCGAGCGCAAAACTCTTAACCACTAAGCAAACCCTCCCCCTCTCCACCCCCATCCCCTCCCCCTCGTCTCCTATAAGTGATTGAGTCTGGACATATCATCAATAATCTGTGCAGTTTACAAATCGATTTTGAACATGATATTCACCATTTTTAATCAAGAAAGACTGGCACATGCTGTGTTAATAACGAAACTGTTACCGAAACGCCGCAAGACAGCCGTGTGAATGTTTCCTCTTCTTCTAAGAGTTCTGAGGGAACATGGTTAGAGAATTGTGGCCATGTGCGGGGTATGATGGCCTAGTGGTTTGAGTGTTGTAAACGTGATCTCATCGTCCTGAGGGAATGGTTCTAGCCTCTGTTATAGTGTCCGTTCAGAGAGATTTTTTTCCCATGCAGTTAACGTTGGTACTGACAGGGTTTCATGTGTGAAACATGCACAAATCTTCCGCACAAATTCAAACCCCACCAGGCCTTCTAAGATCAGTAGGTCACCTATAACTGGCGATGGATTGGTTGACATGAACATACCCAGCATGCATGCTGACCTGAAGACACATGGGCTACGCCAGGCTCAACTTGCTTACAACATACTGTTGAACAGAGAAAAACTTCATGTGCTGTGTCCTATTAACTTCTACTGGAGCTGAGGAAGAAGTCAAATCGTGTTATGTGGTTACTGTGCAGCTTCTGTGAGAATTTCCTCTATGTTTGCGCTTAGTCTGCACTTGTGACTATGCGATGCACGGGGGTGGGGTGGTGGGGTGGAGTAGGAGGAGATGGGGGTACGAATGACCTCTGTGACATTTTGGTTCACAGCAGGTCAAAGCAATCTCTCTCTCTCTCTCTCTCTCTCTCTCTCTCTCTCTCTCTCTCCATCTCTCTCTCTCTCTCTCTCTCTCTCTCTCCTCTCTCTCTCTCTCTCTCTCTCTCTCTCTCTCTCTCTCTCTCTCTCTCCTCTCTCTCTCTCTCTCTCTCTCTCTCTCTCTCTCTCTCTCTCTCTCTCTCTCCTCTCTCTCTCTCTCTCTCTCTCTCCTCCCGTGGCGGGAAAGATGTCAGTGATCTAGATCAACTAGCAGCAAAGCTAGCAGTGAAATAAAACAAACCCGGAAAGATGAAAAAAACAAACAAACAACTACGACTCTTATAGGATTCAAACCAATGCATCTTAATATTGTGCCACGGTAACTGTAGTTATTTGCTTGTTCATTTATTTCACGTCTATTTATACCTGAAACCATCCCCGAAGTCGGAATGTGGCTACAATTGCATAGGTAAAAACTGTTGCATGCGCAAAATCTCACCATCAGTAAACCTCGGAGATAGAGCTCTAGGAACGCACAAAAAAAAACACCAAAACCTGGGTGTATACATTTTCTATGGTATGACGGCTGTGATAATGCATAAGACTGCAATGTTGCAGGTTTGCTTTCAGTTCAGTGTTGTTGTTTTGTTTTAGAAAAGTTTGCGAAACTTACTCCAAGGTACACACAGGTTCCAGAACAAAATAAAGATGGTTTGGAAAAAAAAAAAAGTTTCTCTATGACAAACGATTTGAAAGAAAGATGGATGTTGGTGCAGCATCACTCCGTCTGTCTCTGTCTGTCTCTGTCTGTCTGTCCTGTCTTCGTCTGTTCTGTCTGTCTGTCTCTGTCTGTCTGCTCTGTCTCTCTGTCTCTCTGTCTCTGTCTCTGTCTGTCTGTCTGTCTGTCTGTCTGTCTGTCTGTCTGTCTGTCTGTCTGTCTGCTGTCTGTCTCTCTCTCGTCTCTCTCTCTCTCTCTCTCTCTCTCTCTCTCTCTCTCTCTCTCTCTCTCTCTCTCTCTCTCTCTCTCTCTCTCTCTCTCTCTCTCTCCTTCTCCTCCCTCTCCCTCCCCCCTCTCTCCTCTGCATGTGTGTGTGAGTGTGTGTGTGTATGTGTGTGTGTAGTGTGTGTATGCCTGTCTGTCTGTCTGTAATATGTATGTATGTTGTTGTCTGTGTGCTTACTGTCTGTATACGTATGTATGTCTGTCTGCCTTGTCTGTTTGTATGTTTCTCTGCCTGCCTCCCTGTTCTTTCTATCTGTCTGTCCTGTCTGTCTAGTTGTCTGTCTGTCTGTCTATTTGTCTGTCTATTTGTCTCTCTGTCTATCTTCTGTCTGTCTATGTGTCTGTCATCTGTCTCTCTGTCTGTTTGTCTGTCTTTTCTGTCTGTGCTTATGTCTGATCGCGCGTTTATGCCTGAACTCCTGTGCCTGCATCTGCAATTGATTTCCTCATCAGTTCTCTCACCTTTCTCCTCGCCCCCCCCCCCACTCCCCCCCCCTCCCGCACCCCCCCCCCCCCCCACTCCTACACACCTCTACACTTCTCCTCTCTCAGTCCTCCTCTTTCTTTCCTCCATTCCTCCCACTGACTGAATCATGTGAAGTATTTCGGTACGCCCTAAATTCGACAGGCAGACGCACAGTCAGGAAGAAAAAAAAGAAGAAGAAAAAGACAAGAGTCGTCAGAGAGTTAGTTAGTGAGCTATAGGAGAGTTCATTGGAACGGCATGGGGGATGCACTGACTCTGTTTTGAAGATCATATGGAAGATGACTTTTAGTGCTGCCAGAATCTTTGCATGCACTGTCTGGCTGACTGTCTGTCTGTCTGTCTGTCTGTTCTGTCTGTCTGTCTGTCTGTCTTGTGTCTGTCTGTCTCTTCTGTCTTCTGTCTCTGTCTCTGTCTCTCTCTTGTCATCTCTTCTCTCTGTCTCTTCTCTCTCTGTCTCTCTCTGTCTCTTCTGTCTGTCTGTCTGTCTGTCTGTCTGTCTGTCTGTCTGTCTGTCTGTCTGTCTGTCTGTCTGTCTCTCTCTCTCTCTCTCTCTCTCTCTCTCTCTCTCTCTCTCTCTCTCTCTCTCTCTCTCTCTCTCGTAACACACACACACTCACACACACACACACACACCACACACACACACACACACAAACACACACTCACACACACACAGATAGAGAGAGACAGAGAGACAGATAGAGAGAGAGGGGGGGGCAGAGAGAGATAGATAGAAGCAGAAAGAGAAAGAGACAGTCAAATATTTATTTATTCATTTCAAATGTCATGGAATAAGCACTCGTGCGCTTTTTTTACATCCAATCCCAGTATTTAGTCAATTTTGTCCATTCCCACGGGCACACAATGCGTACTCTTTCGAAAAGCGGAACGGGGTTTTACGTATGTGCAAGATGTTCTGTCTGCGTTTGCACACAGGACCTCGGTTTATAGTCTCATCCGAACTTCTCCGAGCTCTGTAACACACACTCAGCTAACCAGTTCTGCACGGGGAAGTCCCTAACCTTTCAACTGATGGCATGTGGAAAACTTACACCAGCAATCTGACCTTCTTGTAACCCCATAACCTACATCTATCTCTTTTTACAAAACACACACACACACGCACATAGACACAAACACACACACACACAAACATACACACGCACTCACGTACGCACACACACACATTCACACACGTAGGCTCGCATGAATATGCACACCCACATATATACACACACACACACATCCAGAGAGACAGAGAGAAAGAGACAGACAGACAGACAGACAACGAAAAACAGACAGACGAAAAGACAGACAGACAGACAGCCCGGAAACAGACAACAAGACAGACAGACAGACAACAAGAGACCCATTTTACCCTTTCTATTGAGCATAATTATCATCGACATAAACATCGACGAATTAAAGCAGACTGAGTTAATACCTATACCAAGAAATATAAAGAGATGACCTCTCTAAAACTACACCATGCAAGTACTTAGACCAACAAACACTTTAGACCAAATCAGCAGAGAAAACAGCATGTTTTTTTCTATGGAACGACGAGAGGGGTTTGGGTCAAAGACCTATAGATCTTTTTCCGATACTGCATTAATAGAACAACAAAATGTTAAGGCAATCTCACTACCCAGGCAATATAAATGCTTGAATAAGCAAAAAATTATTTGGGCCCCACTTGGAATCAAGCCACTAACAACTTTGCAAAAATTATCTTAAAGCAAGTAAAAAAAAAAAATGTTGATCAGTCATGATGTAAGCTAAGCACCTAAGCCTACATCACAATGTTGTGATGTTTAACAATATCATTTTGCCTTCAGGTGGCAAGCTCTTAGCATAACAAACTCTGCTCTCTTTTAAAGGATTAAAATGATCCAAGGCTGAGTATAGCTGCCAATATGTCCAGGTATTTGAAAACAGGCACACGTGCAAATTTCTGGATCCGTGTGTACTTAACAGTCTCCCGGTGATTCCCAGGCGGGATGAGGGAAACAAAGTTTACATTCTAAGTGGCCCCTGTGGTGTTAATCTGGGAACGCACAACAAAAACAACAACCCATTATAAACCAAGCTATATAAGCTATATGAGTCACCCACACCACTGACGATCCAGAACATCAACCCATTTCTTAATACACGTAATGGCCTGAACTTTCCCCTAGTGCACCTTCTGTTCAATGGAAAAACACACCAGCACCCCACACCCTACCCCTGCAGGCAAACCGGCTTAACTTAGGAGTTGTGCCAATATCTCGGCACCCGTGCCTCCCCATAAGCCGGGTATTATCACAGTGCTCCTTACCCCAGTGGGAACCTACCGACTTTTCCACCCAACAAACCCAGTGCTCTCTAGCCTGACTGACGTCAATAACTAGATAGGGATTACTTTGTGATATGAGGGGGTATCGAGTGAACGCCCAGTCACACACACCGTCAGAATAATATGTTGATGTATATTGGAAGTATTTTGTGCGTATTACTAAATGGAGATAATATGATTTTTTTCAAGACTCATACTCTACATTTGATTATCGAAATATTAAATTTTGAGTCGCAAAGTAAATTAATGTATACATTAGCAAAGTATAACACTGACAAAAATAGCCACAATTGCAACGCACAATATTTAAAACTGACCCTGAAACATTTTTTAACAATATCTATATTATATATATATATATATATTTTTTTTTTTAATTTCAAATCAGTAGCCGTACAAAAGCATTTTTGACTCAGAAAAATTTAACAGTTTTCAACAGTATTATGTTTACGTGTTTACTGTTTTTATGTATGGCTTGTAATCCACATAAATTTCCCTGTCTATGAGATAATAAAGTATCTGAATTGAATTAAACTGAAACATTCCAGAAAAGAAACCTATAAACAAAGCTGAAAAGCAAACATAAAAGACCACTAAGAACTTTCAACAGCTACAAATATTTCTACAACATAAAACATCAGTTAAAAAGGTATATTGTTGGTTTCGCGGTAACGTTCTTCGAGATAGCTGAACGTAAAAAAAGATATGTTAGGCTTCAAAAGCGTCACCTTCTGAAAAAGTTTTGTTTATTTTATTACCTGCGTGGAATGGAGGGGAGGGCAGGGGAAAGGTCCGTGTATCATTTTTGAGGAGGTTTTATTTTTCATTCCTTTCAAAATTAAAAATGGAAATTGGAGAAAAATAATGAAGTAAGAGAGAAGAGAGAGAGAGTAAATGGATGGCGCGAGCGTGTGAGCGGCGTAGGCAGCGTGCGTAGGCGGGTGTGATGTGTGTGTGCGATGGTGTGTGGTGTGGTGTGTGGTGTGTGTGTGTGTGTGTTTGTGCGTATATATGTATGTGTGTGTGTGTGTGTGTGTGTGTGTGTGTGTGTGTGTGTGTGTGTTGTGTGTGTTTGTGTGTGTGTGTGTTGTGTGTGTGTATGTTGTTAAACTTACAGACTTCAGATGAAGGGTAGGAAAAACACTTCATAAAATAAGAGAAGTTCTAAGTTTTTTTAGGGGTAAAACTAAGAAGACGAAGAAAAGAAGAAAGAAAGAAGAAAGAAATGAAAGGCCAAAATTAAGGAAACCTAAGAAAAGCATGCAACAACAACAAAAACTTAGAGTCTTAGCCCTAAATTCCTCCTCAAAGCACGACCTCTTCAAAGCATGGCAGAGTGATTGAAACTCCCACTTCCTCTTTTCACCGGAACTGCCACTAACCCATACCACAGCGCATGTCAACAACCACCTTCCTCTTCCTGCGTCCTTCCTTCCTGGCTTAGTTGTGTTACAGGTGCCAACCCTTGAGGCATCTGCTACTTTCTATCTGTGGGGAGATAACCAGGGATGTATGGAAGACTTACTGTGTCTAAAAGAAACAGTTTTCTTTGGGGATTTAAAGAGAAGCATAGGGATTACCCCCACCCACCCCCTAGTGTTAGCACCATCTCTATTCCCAGAAAAAAGTCCTCAGATGAAACAATAAACTGATGTGCCATGTGTCAACGCATGCAGAACATCTTGAACAGATTTTTTAAAAACCCGTTCCACCTTTAAGAATAGTAGGCCATTTCATGCTGGTAGAATCAGCGACATTAGGGAACGAGGTAGCTCAGTGGTCAGAGCACTCGCTTTCCCCCAGCCAAGGTTAAGCAGCATCGAGCCTGGTTACCAAGTGGATGGGTGTCCTGCTTGCTCACCTTGGCTTCTGTACAGTTCCCCAGTTTACTCAGCTGTAAATGAGCACCTGCCCTCTTTAGGCTTAGGAAAGGTAAAGCAGCGAAATACAGGAGATGGACGCCGCCCTCAATATGCTGGTCCCTAGAGAAGCTGAAGTCTCTGATGTCTCGTTTCCTCTATGACCACATAGGTTATAGGACACCTTTACCTTTACCTCTTTTTTTTTAGAATCAGTGAACTTTAAAAAATTAAAAAGTGTTATACTAGCTTCGTGTATAGACATCATCCACCAAATAGGAATGTCACAACCTTAATGAAGGGTAAGTGGTCACATACGCAAAATCTTCACACTGGTGACCCTGGGAGCTCTAGCCGAGGAACGAAAAAACCATCAATAAGGAGTGACTGTGATCATAAAGGGAAACAATCACGAAGGGTGTCTTGTGTAAGTCAGACCTGGTGCACCCAATAGTTCTGCAGGCTACACACAGCATGCTGGGTATTTTCAGATCACCAGCATTGAGTTTTTAACATCATGATTATGTGTGAGATATCATGTGTGTGTTCACGTACAAGATTTTGGCTCATGCTCATTGTTTCACCCAAAGGATTTTTTTTTATTCATAAAAGATAATACCAGTGCAGCAGCTAGCCTATTTTTCAGTGAAAATTGCCATGCTGTCCTTTTTCACGGCGCACACGCACACACACGCACACACACACACACACACACACACGCCGCATGCACACACACACACACACACACACGCGCGCGCGCGCGCGCTCCCGCGGTGCGCGACCTTCAAAGGTTGAGATATGGTTTTCCTGTCGCAATATAAACGTTGGTATTTCCTGTGTAGATGAAATGATTTATTGGTAGTAACTGTAGCTCAACTTTGATGTCAAAAACTTTTTCGGAGTTCGAATGTGATGTTTTTCATTTTAATGTGTGCTTGCTTTAAAAGTGTGTGTGTTTGTTGTGTGTGTGTGTGTGTGTGTGTGTGTGTGTGTGTGTGTGTGTGTGTGTGTGTGTGTGTGTGTGTGTGTGTGTGTGTGTGTGTTGTGTGTGTGTGTGAGTGGTGGGTGAAGAGGAAGAGAGAGAAAGAAAAAGAGAGAGAGGAGGAGAGAGAGAGATGAAGGAGAGAGAGAGGAGAGAGAGGAAGAGAAGGAGAGAGTGAAGGAGATGAGAGTGGTGTGTTGGGGGTGTGGGGTTGTGGTGTGTGTTGTGTTGTGTGTTTTTTGTGTATGTGTGTACGTGTGTGTTGTGTTGTCTACGTGTTGTGTACAGAGTGTGAGGTAGGCCTTTTTATCTGTTTTTACATGAGAGGTTTCAATAAATACTTAAAGAGGGTGAGAAGCTTTTTACCTGTTTTCATAACATTCGAAATGTCATATACACATTCCAACAGCATTCAGCTAAGGTAGAATTTATTTTTATTTGTTTAGTTAGTTTATATTATCTAAGATAATGGAATAAGCACTCGTGTGCTTTTATGTATCCAGTCCCCGAGTACATGCAGTTTTGCAAATCTTGTCATTATTTCCACCAGCACACGATGACCTACTCTTACGAAAAGCGGAACAGGACTGAACGTGTGCGCGAGATGATCCGCTAGAATAGTAAAATAAGTAAAACACCCCTTAAAACTCAGTCTCTTCAAAATGCGCAAAGGGAGAAAACTCCCACTTCCTCTTTTCACCGAACCATACACACTGCGCATATCAACAACCTCCTTCCTCTTCCGATTTCCGCCTCGGCTTAGTTGTGTCTAACAGATGCCAACCCTTGAGGCGTCTATTACTTTCTGTCCACGCTGAGAAGATCAGGGATGTATGGGAGACTTAGTGTGTCTAAAGGCATCAGTTTGGGGTATGTAAAGAGAGGTATAAGGTTATAATTTATGGAAAAATACCTTTGCCAAAAAAATCTGCATGACAATTTTCTGAGGCAAATTGATAGTTTTTGCCAGAAAGGGATAACAATGTGTATCAAGTTATGATTCGAGGAACAAAAAGAAGATAATATTTGTGCACAAAAAGCTTTCGTGTGATATAAATTCTCAAGCAATCCTTTTTAATACATAGACTACCGTACAGGTAAAGCTAAAAGTATGTTTTTCCTGTCGCAATAGAAAGATGGTTATTTTGGGGATGGAGTGAGGATGAACTGCTTTGGCGGGGATAGCATTAACTGCACTTGAATCGTCAGAAAGTCTTTGAGTTCTGGAACGGGTCGGTATGTCTGGTTTTTCGATTCAAATCAATGCTGGTATAAAAATCATGAGACCGGGAATGTGTGCGTGTGTGTTGGGGGGGAATGTCTCACTCTGTGTGCCACTACGTGTATGTGTGTGTGTGTTTGTGTGTGTGTTGTGTGGCGTGCGCGCGTGTGTGTGTGTGTGTGTGTGTGTGTGTGTGTGTGTGTTGTGTGTTGTGTGTGTGGATGGGTTGTGTGTGTGTGTGTGTGTGTGTGTTGTGTGTTTGTGTGTCAGAGAGATGAGGTAAGATGAGTGGGAGTGAGGATGAGTGGAAGTGTGTGGAGAGAGCTTGTGTGTGTGTGTGTGTGTGTGCTGTCTGTAAGTCTCCTCTCTGTTATATGTAAAGTAGAAAACCTATATAAGTGGTGGGAAAAAAACTTTTCTTGTCGAAAAGAGAGACTCCAGATTATTAAAACATTGAACAAGAAGAAAAAAGAAAAACTCTAAGAAAACTCACAAGGAAACAAACAACCAAACTTGTGCTGAGCAAGGAACCCTCCTCAAAACTCAAACTCTTTAAAAGGAATATATTCACTGAAACTACCACTTCCTCTTTTTTACCCAACTGCCACTACCTGTACACATTGCGCATATCAATAATCTACTTCCTCTTCCTACTTCCGCCTTGGCTTAGTTGTGTAACAGGTACTAGGGCCAACCCTAGAGGCTCTGTTACTGTTTACATAGGATTAGACGCACAGGGATGTTGGGGGACTTGCTGTGCCTGCAGGCGTTGGTTTTCACAAGTTGTAGGGAGAGGCACAAAGCCTTATGAAGACTACCTGTGCCAAAAGTTTCTGCATTGCAGTTTTCATCATCAAAGGTTAGAAAAAGTCATTCCGATGCAAAACTGAATTGGTACGGGCACGAACTATGAACATCTGGACTGGCCAATACTGTCCTACAGGAACATACTAAGGAGGAGACGAAGAAGCAGACAGTGAAAAGATGTGAAGATATCATCAGAAGTGGATGGCCTTGAGTGACGAATTTGCTACGGAAAGATGATAACCGCCAGAGTGGAAGAAGCTGGTGCAAAATCTTCAGTGGTACACCAACGGCCTACAACACTACAGGATAGGTGGAGGTGAAGGAAAGTGATTAAAAATCTCAAGCAGCATTTTGACACACCGGGGAGACCTTACAGGTGAGGATAAAGTATGGTATACTTGTTGAAACATAAACGTTGGAATTTCCTGTGTAGATGAAACGGTTTCTAGCAGTGACTGTGACTACACTTCAATCGACAGAAAACCTTTGAGTTTTGGAGCGGATCGTCTGGTTTTCGAATTGAGAAACATTAGTTAAAAATTGTGGTGTGTGTATTGTGCGTGCGTGTTGCGTGTGTGCGTGCGTGTGTGCATGCGTCCGTGCGTGCGTGCGTGGTGTGTGTCTTGTGTCGTGTGTGTCTAGTGTGTGTGTGTGGCACTTACAGCCATACAGAGGTATATCCATACCTGTGTGCATGAGTGTGTAATATAGGAATTCTTCCCTTCACAACCCTTAGGGGACGCAATAGCCTGGTGGGTATAGTGTTGCACGTTGCGCTAAGCGGTCTGAAGGCCTGGGTTCGAGCCCAGGTTGGAACCACCACCGAGACATCCCTTCAAGGAGATTTTCCCCCCAGCAGACTGCATTCTCCCTTAAGTCATTGGATGAGACAATATATAAACAGACGTCCTATGTGCGAATGTATGCAGAAGTACTTTTGCACCGTTAAAACCCGCCCCAACTTTTAGAGAGAGTAGGCCATTGTTTTTGTCCCTGTGGGGAGGATGACAAAATGTACAGAACCGCATGCACGTGGCCACTGAGGTTAAACAGCGCATGAATCCTTATTCTGTTAGTCAAGTCAAGTCAAGTCAAGTCAAGTCAAGCAAAACACTTTAATCATCCCTGAAGGGCAATTACAATACTGACAGGCATATTGATACAAATCAAATCAAACACACAAGGTAGCTACATTTCATATTTGTTCAAACATTATATAACTTCAAATAAAAATGTCACAAACACTCACACTCTACATTATCCTGAAAACAAAACACGAAATAAATAATAAGATCTCACTTTCTGTCTTTCTTTCTTTGTCTATATATCTGTCTGTTCGTCTGTCTGTTTATTTGTCTGTCTATCTGTCTCTCTCTCTGTCTCTATCTTTCTTTCTTACACACACACACAACACACACACACACACACACACACACACACACACACACACACACACACACACACACACACACAACACACAACACACACACACATACACACACACTATTTCTTTGCGCATATTTTTCCATGATATAGGCCAAGTGACCTGCAAAAAAAACTGTACAACGCATCCTTGTTCCACCACCCACCCCACCTTCCTTTTACATACACACACACACGCACGCACGCACACACACACACACACACACACACACACACACACAACACACACACACACTCACACACATACACACACACATCACACTCACACACACACTCACACACAACACACACACACACACACACACATACACACACACACACACACACACACACACACACACACACACACACACACACACACACACACACACACACACACACACACACACACACACACACACACACTTTTTCATTCAACAAAACAAACTTTCGTTCCGCGTAGTTCCATTCATCACTTGGCCATTCTTTCTTCCTACAATGTTCTGCCTTGTCAGCAAATCTATCTTTCATATAATTATAAGCAATGGAAGGAAAGTGTGTTGTGTGTGGTGTGTGTGTGTGTGTGTGTGTGTGTGTGTGTGTGTTGTGTGTTGTGTGTGTGTTTGTGTTGTGTGTGTGCGTGCGTGCGTGCAGTGCGTGTGTGATGTACGTTGCGTGTGCATGTAATGTATGTATGTAGGTGTTGGTGTGAGTGCGCATATGCGTGTGTGTGGTGTGTGTGTTGTGTGTGTGTGTGCGTCTTTCCACCGCGCGCGGCGCGCGCGCGCGCGCGTGGCTGGTGGTGTGTGTGTGTGTGTGTGTGTGTGTGTGTGTGTGTGTGTGTTGTGTGGTTGTGTGTGTGCGTGTGGTGTATGAGATAGGAGAGTCGTGCGTGCCGTGCGTGCGTGCGTGCGTGTGTGTATGCTTCCCGGGGGGAAAACCCCACACAACACTCCTTACCCTAAAGAATGTCACCGACTTTTGTATAGGAGTAAAGACTCTTCTTCATTCATGCGGATTAATTTTTTCTAAACATTCTACTTATAACATGGACTATGGAGATATCACTCCAGGAGGCTAGGATGGGTAGATCGAGGGATAGGGGGATGGATGGGGGGGGCAACAGTATGAATGTGTGAGGCTGTTTAAAATATCCTGACACTGGTTAAAAAATGGCTTGGTGTTTCATCTTTTGGAGGGCGATGGGGGGGGGGGGAGGATTTTTTCCTTCCTCGGCTGGATCTCCGAGGTTTAGCAATGGTGAGGTTTTGCGTATGCGACCATTTTTTGCCCATCATGAAGGTAGCCGCATTCATATTCCAGGGATTTACGCTGGGTATGTTCGTGTTTTCATAACCCATCGAATGCGGACATGGATTCACGGGATCTTTATGAACATAATTTGATTCGCACGCATGGAATGAAGGCACAGGCAGGTCTGCACTGAAAGCTGACCTTGGAGATCGTAAAAATGTAGTGTAGTATTGTATAGTGTACCCTACTGTTCTGTAGTGCCCTGTAATGTAGAGTGGTGCAGTGTAGTGTAGTGTACTTTCTGTAGTGTATATACTACATTGTAGTGTACTTTAATGTAGTTTGCTATACTGTAGTGTAGTATACTGTAGTGAAGTGTGCTGTACTTTAGTGTAGTGTGCTGTACTGTACTACACTGTAGTACAGTGTACTCTAGTACATTCTAGTGTACTGTAGCATCTATCTATCTGTCTATCTATCTATTATCTATCTATCTATCTATCTATCTATCTATCTATCTATCTATCTATCTATTTATCTATCTGGCGACCGTGGGGGCACCCCTGAAGACTTGACAACCAGTTCCCTCCATTCCTCTCTCTGTTCTGCCTTCTCAAAGTTATATTTGAGTTCTAGGCCTGTCCATTCGCTGATGTTGTCCTCCCATCTCTTCCTTGGTCTGCCTCTTTGTCTTCTTCTTTTTTTGACAGTGCCTTGCAGTATACTGTAGTATACTGTATTTTTATGTATTGTACTGCACTATACTGTACTGTGCCAGTATAATGTACTGTACTGTAGTATACTGTGCTGTTAATATTGATCTGGTGTGCTATTAAAAACAGTGTTCTGTCGTAACGTGTACTGCACTGTACACCCCTACAGACAAAAATCCAGTTAACCCATGCCTGACAATCACATAACCGAGACATTCAGCGCCTAACACACTTCTCGTGCATGCTGGGTATGCTTTAAGTGTGGCTGCCTGACAGACAGAAACAGACAGAAAGAAGTTTTACTACAACACACGACCCCATTCTGTCTGGGGTCAAAAACGTAATGGGTAGATACTGTGCGACATACACACACACACACACACACACACACACACACACACACACACACACACACACACACACACACACACACACACACACACACACACACACACACACACACACACACATACACACACACACACACACACACACACACATACACACACACACATACTGACTCACTCACACGTACCTCCCCCTCTCCTCTTCCCCACTCCCCCTGCCCCCCCCCCCCCCCCCCCCTCCCCTACACACACACACACATTGTGACCATACTGAAAAGAAAATAATATCATCAAAACATGGGAGTGCTGTTTTCGTTGTGACAACAGGGAGCACAATGAAAGCCAAGCTGCACCCACACGTATTGACAGTGCCCCCCTCCCCCCCTACCCACACCCACACCCTTCCCCCTAACCCCCACAAAGAAAAGACGCTGTCATCATCTTTTGTGCGAACGTGGCTATTGAAAGTCTTTAACAATAACACTGTTGACAAAGTGTTAAACGTCCGTCTGACATGTCATCTCTATCCTATTTTTCTTTTGGAAAGAGATCATCGATTACTCTCTCTCTCTCTCCTCTCTCTCTCTCTCTCTCTCTCTCTCCTCTCTCTCTCTCTCTCTCTCTCTCTCTCTCTCTCTCTCTCTCTCTCTCTCTCCTCTCTTAATAATTAATTATTTTTTCTCCTTCCCTTTGAATTGTATTGTGGCCAAAGGCTGAAGTACAATAAATCATTTCAGTGTTCAGTGTTCAGTGTTCAGTGTTCAGTGTTCTCTCTCTCTCTTTCATTTTCATTTTCATTTTCATTTTCTCTCTCTCTCTCTCTCTCTCTCTCTCTCTCTCTCTCTCTCTCTCTCTCTCTCTCTCTCTCTCTCTCCTCTCTCTCTCTCTCTCTCCTCTCTCCTCTCTCTCTCTCTCTCTCTCTCTCTCTCTCTCTCTCTTTCAAGTTACAGTCGAATCATGAATTCAACGAGCTAATCGATACGTTGCTTCACTACCACAGACACTGACAATGACAATGAATGAAAATTCCATTTATTCATGCATATTTAATATGAATAAATGGCAAAGATGGGTGAGGGAATAAAATGAAACAGTCACAACAACGATTTGCCAAACAAGCTTACAACTGTACTAGTAGCGTAGGTGTTTGCTTGATTGTGCTTAATTTCTTCTCTTCTCTTCTTCTTCTTCTTCTTCTTCTTCTTCTTCTTCTTCTTCTTTTCTTCTCTTCTTCTCTTTCTTCTTCTTGTTCTTCTTCTTGTTCTTCTTCTTGTTCTTCTTCTTCTTCTTCTTCTCTCTTCTTCTTCTTCTTCTTTCTTCTTCTTCTTCTTCTTCTTCTTCTTTTTCGCAATTCTTCTTCTTCTTCTTCTTCTTCTTCTTCTTCTTCTTCTTCTTCTTCTTCTTCTTCTTCTTCTTCTTCTTCTGCAATTCTTCTTCTTCGCAATTCTTCTTCTTCGCAATTTTTCTTCTTCTTCTTCTTCGCAATTCTTCTTCTTCTTCTTCGCAATTCTTCTTCTTCGCAATTCTTCTTCTTCTTCTTCTTCGCAATTCTTCTTCTTCGCAATTCTTCTTCTTCTTCTTCTTCTTCTTCGCAATTCTTCTTCTTCTTCTTCTTCTTCTCTCTTCTTCTTCTTCTTCTTCTTCTTCTTCTTCTTCTTCTTCTTCTTCTTCTTCGCAATTCTTCTTCGCAATTCTTCTTCTTCTTCTTCTTCGCAATTCTTCTTCTTCGCAATTCTTTTTTTTTCTTCTTCTTCTTCTTCTTCTTCTTCTTCTTCTTCTTCTTCTTCTTCTTCTTCTTCTTCTTCTTCTTCTTCTCAATTCTTCTTCTTCTTCTTCGCAATTCTTCTTCTTCTTCTTCGCAATTCTTCTTCTTCTTCGCAATTCTTCTTCTTCTTCTTCTTCTTCGCAATTCTTCTTCTTCTTCTTCTTCTTCTTCTTCTTCGGTGAATGTTCAGACAACAACTATTGTTTTCTGTCATATAAGTGAAATTGCGTTGCGCTGCCGTTTAAGCGTCTGAAAAATCAGACACAGCTCATCCAACTTCTGCATGGGAGAGAATTTTCATCTGTTGAAGCCTTTCTAGGTAGAAAACCAAACCAGGAGAACAGACCAGACCGGAAATAAACAACTAAGAGGTGACAGGTAGAAAAGGAACAAGACAGAAACAAAGAGAGAGAGAGGGACAGAAAAGAGGGAATTTGTAGCACAGAATCTCCAGAAGGTGGGGATGCTAATGATGGTGGTAAACCCCAGGTATCTCCATGGTAGAGAAGGAAGAGAGACAAGTTGGTTTTGATATCGGCGTTTTATTATGATTTTTTTTTATGACTGTGGGTCAGCAGGAACCATAAACGTCCTGGCTGGATTGTTGTTGTTATCATCATCATTATAAGCAGAATTGTCGGGCGTTCCCAAGCTTAACATTCTGGAGGTCCTCCCTAGAATATACGTTGTCTCACTCCTCACACATGTTAGACTGTATACACACTCTGGATGAGAAGAACTCTGTGTTTGTGGCTAGATTTTTTTTTTAAACTCACCATTTTAGGCAGCTGTACCTCGACTGTAGAGGATTTTTTTCTCTCTATTCATACAAAGTTCCAGGTTGGTATACTACACGAGCTTGTCATGGATGAAAACAACCTTAAACATTGCATTTCAAGATTCAATTTGCCCTTGACTCCTCTTGGGGCGTGGAGGATTTCAGTTCAACAAAATCAAATGTAACATATTGTAAATGTAAATTTGTGAGAACAAAATACTTTTACAACACAAAATTTCACAGAAATAGAAATATAGTCAACCTTTTCATCAATGTCATGCAACTTTACACTTGAGTAAAAAATGACAACACTGTAATGTAGACACACCTTGCAACTTTTTTGCTAACATCACCTTCTCTTTCACCTTCATCTTCAACCTATCTCGTAGTTCTGTAGACCATGAAGGGCACCACTGAAGATTTTGCAACCAGTTTCCTCTATTCCCCGCGCGTAACTGACAAAGCTTTTGGTTCTGGGCCATTAGAACTAGATCGAAATGTCGAATCGTGTAACACTATCTACGCCTTGGACAATGTTCTCAGTAGCGAGACAAACAGAAAGGGGGGAGGGGGCGAGGGGGAGCGATGGGATGCAAAGCAGGAGGGATTGGGGAAGGAGGGAGGACAGGGGTGGGAAGGGGAAGGGGGAGGGGATGCAGGGGGTGGGCTGGATGTGACTGAAGATCCCTGATGATAATAATGCCAAGGACCCAATGAGCCGTCACGGGTTCCTGATAGCCCAGATAGCCGTCTAAATGGATGTCCTTCGCTGTCGGCGCGGCGTGAGAAGAGGGAGGAGAGACAGACAGACCTAAACAGACAGAAACACACACACACACACACACACACACACGCGCGTGCGCGCACGCACGCATACACACTCACACACACACACACACACACACACAAATAGGGGGGAGAGAGAGAGAGAGAGAGAGAGAGAGAGAGAGAGAGAGAAGAGAGAGAGAGACAGAGACAGAGACAGAGACAGAGACAGAGAGAGAGAGAGACAGAGAGAGAGAGAGAGAGAGAGAGAGAGAGAGAGAGAGAGAGAGAGAGAGAGAGAGAGAGAGAGAGAGAGAGAGAGAGAGAGAGAGAGAGAGAGAGAGAGAGAAGCAGCGGACTTGGAAGTCGGTCACATCACAAGTCATCTCCCTTGCATCAGCAGTTATATCCCTCCCCCTCCCCCTCCATCCCCCTCCGCTCCTCCCTCCCCTCCCCTCCCCCATCTCTTCTTCCCACCACCCCCATCTCCTCCCTGTCTCTTGTGTCCCGTTGACAATTTGCTTTGAAGTCAAGAGAAGGGAGGCAGGGTTCAGTGTTGCGGGCGAAGGGGGGAGGGGGGGAGGGGGCAGGGACGACAAGGGGCTGACGATGGTGGAAATGATAAGTTTGTTAACCTTTGCCCTACTGCGTCTACAATTTTGCTGGCCATAATATGTTATGGGTATTTTTCTACCCATGGTTTTGGGTTGTTTGGGGTTTGTTGTTTTGTTTTGTTTTTTATTAAAGAAATGGGCCTTCTCTGTGTGTTGTGTGTATATTGTGACCCATGGTGTGCAGATACGTACGCCCGAACCTTTCCCTGTTGTCGTGGGTCAGAAACCCTCTGTGGTATTTTGTGAACATAACAGAATCCAGCAAACCATTGGGCCCTACTAAAACCTTCCAACAATTGTAAAGAAGCACGTAAACTTAAATGGTAAGGACATGTCACGATATTAAAAAGGACTTGCAAAAACAATACTGCAAGGCACTGTCCAAGGAGGAAGAAAAAGAGGCAGACCAAGGAAGAGATGGGAGAACAACATCAGTGAATGCACAGGCCTAGAAATCAACAAAACCCTGAGAAAGGCAGAACAGAGAGAGGAATGGAGGGAACCAGTTTTCAAGTCTTCAGGGTTGCTCCCCGGTTGCCAGACTACAGGATAGACAGAAAGATAGGTTTTGTA
The DNA here is from genome assembly GCA_030674155.1 of Stramonita haemastoma. Lineage (NCBI taxonomy): Eukaryota > Metazoa > Mollusca > Gastropoda > Neogastropoda > Muricidae > Stramonita > Stramonita haemastoma. Next base: position 32,999,663 of record CM060324.1, read on the forward strand.
AATGAATAAACCCCTTCTGAATCCTCGCGGGTCAGAAAATACCCATGATTAATAATTATGGAAGAAAGAAAATCGCGATGAGACTATAAGCTCACACTGGATGATGATGTTTCCAAGTAGGCCTAACTCGCCATAAGGCAGCCACACTCCGACGTCAGGGGAATTTTTTTAATGGAGAGTACAGAAATCGTTATGCTAAGAACTTGTCAGGAATGAAGACAATCTCAGGATGGCATAATATCAAAGTATCACAACGTTTTAATAATGTAGGTCCTGACGCGTTGGGCAGCAATGACTAACATAGTTTTTGGCCTGGACCATGTGAACTTCGAGTTTCCTCTTCGTTTCTTATTCATACTTGAAGTCAAGTTAAAAGTAAGATTCTTGCGTTCGATTGCTCAGATTTGAATTGCAGGTTAACCACCATCATATTATTTCCCACGTAACTGATAATGTATACAATCTTCTGAACACAAGAGCAATAGGGGGGTTTTCGGTCTTGGAACACGCTAAAAGCTTTTAGTTAGTAATAAGTATACATGCGCAATGTTATTGGGGGTGGCGTTTTTTTTTCAATCTGAATGAGCATATCTTGAGCAAATAGATGCCGAACAAAGGCAAAAAGCAGGAACATGCAATCAAAAGAAAAGCATGGAAGGGTAGACACACTTAAAGAAAGAGATCTAAACTCTGATACTGTGCACACAGAGAGAGAGAGAGAGAGAGAGAGAGAGAGAGAGAGAGAGAGAGAGAGAGAGAGAGAGAGAGAGAGAGAGGAGAGAGAGAGAGAGAGAGAGAGAGAGAGAGAATGAATGAATGAATGAATGAATGAATGAATGAATGAATGAATGAATGAAAACAGGGAAGGGTAGATAAACTTTAAGAAAGATATCTACACTCTGATACTGTGCATGGAGGACTGGAGAGAGAGAGAGAGAGAGAGAGAGAGAGGAGAGAGGAGAGAGAGAGAGAGAGAGAGAGACAGACAGACAGACAGACAGACAGACAGACAGACAGACAGACAGACAGACAGAAGACAGACAGAGACAGAGACAGAGACAGACAGACAGTTAGACAGACAGAGACAGAGACAGAGGACAGAGAGAGAGGAAGGGGGGAGGTGAATGGAAAAGGGAGGTCACTGCCATGACCGTCTATCAGTTTCGGCACTGTTGCGGTGTCTTTGAAGTCTGGAGGGTGGACGTGAACTAGAAAAGAAAAAAAACAAAGAAAAAAAAAGGCTAGTGATGGGCACGATAAGACTGATAGTTAGGACAGAGATGCGCCTGACAGATGAATAGAGAAAGGGGGAAAGAGACAGGGATGGGGGGACAGGGGACAGAGGGAGACATAGAGAGAGGGGGAAGGGACAGAGAGGAGGGAGAGAGAGAGGGGGGAGAGAGAGGGAGAGAGAGAGGGGAAGAGAGAGAAGGAGAGGGGGAGAAAGAGGGGGGGAAGTAAGACAGACAGGTAAAAAGAGAGAGAAAGAGAGAGGGAGGGAGAAAGAGAAAGGATGAAAAAGAGAGAGGGAGACAGACAGACAGACAGAGACAGAGAGTATTCGATGATCAAAGACCTGTGTGTGTTCTTACGCTAGTTGTTGATGAAATGCTTTGAACGCATTATTCTAAACCGTATTTTTCTGTTTACCTCTTACTCAGACTCAGTTGCAGGGAAAGCAAACAGAAGCACAAATGACCCTCCAAGAGGATAATAGTAGGAGGGGGGCATATTTCAGTAGATAGGCGCCTTCCTGTGTCTTTCTTCAAACGAGTGGAATGCTTTTGCTTTTTTGTGACAAATATATATATATACATAGAGGAAGAGAGAGAGAGAGAGAGAGAGAGAGAGAGAGAGAGAGGAGAGAGAGAGAGAGGAGAGGAGAGAGAGAGAGAGAGAGAGAGAGAGAGAGAGAGAGAGAGAGAGAGAGAGAGAGAATGAATATATATATACCTAAGCTTTCATCAGTGTTTTAAATCAGGACTTAAGGGTCATAAAGCATGTATTCGGTGATTCTTTTTTTTACCCACAGGACAGATAAAAAGCTAAAAGAAACCAAAGAAAAAAAGAAAGAAACAAACAAAACCCCTGTAGCTAAAAACTTCCTTTCTTCTAAACAAACAAACAAACCCCTCGAACTTAAAAACATCTCTTTTTTTCTGTTTCTCCATCCCCTTTCCACTTCTCCCCACCTCTCTCTCTCCCGTCCTCACACTTTCTCCATCCCCTACAACATATCTTCCCCCACCCTCTCCTAACTTACCCCCCCCCCCCCCCCCCGCCCCCCCCCCCCCCCCCCCCGCCCCCCTCATCTCCTTTAACCTTCCCCATACGCTCTGGGTGTGTGTACACCCAGACCCCTATATTTTGCTCTGTAACTCAAAAACTATCAAACCTACAGCCTTGAAATTTCATGACTTTGTCAATAAATATCTGACCTATACTTCCACAAAAAATGTTTTGTTTGTGTTAATTAGAAATGCACTTAATTAGCATTTAAACTCCCAGTACGTCCTGGGTGTGTACACACCCATACGCTGAAAGAAGGGTTACTCATTACAACATCAGAATGACGTCACTACCTTGTGGCCTCCCTACATCTTGGTTGCTAGGACACCTGTCCTTGTACTGAGAATTTTTGCTCGCTGCTAAGCTGTGGTGGTAGGCCCTACATGATAGTACTTTTGAGAGTTTGAGGCAAATTGTGTGTGTGCGTGTGTGTGCGCGCGCGCATGCGTGTGCGTGCAAATTGTGTGTGTGTGTGTGCGCGCATGTCTGCATTCGTGTGCGTGCGTGGGTGCGCGAACGTGGGCACATGTATGTCTGACTGCATGCGTGCCTGTGTGCATGCATGCATGCATGCGTGCATACATGTGTCCAAGTCAAAGTCGGTCAAAGTCTATTTTTTATTTCTGGATGATTCATTGAATAAGCTTTGATTTTCTTTTTTGAAGTGGATGGCATGTGTGTGTGCATGTGCGTGTGTGTGCGCACATATCTTTGAATGTGTGTATGTATGCATGTGCATATGTGCACATAGTTATGATATTTTATTTTCATTTATTTATTTACTTTTTATAATGAGGATAATGGAATAAGCACTTTTGGGTTTTTTATGTCCAGTCCCCGTGCGTATGCAGTTTTGTAAATCTTGTCATCTGTTCCCACAGCACATGATTGCCTACTCTTATGAAAAGCGGAACAGGATCGTACATATGTGCAAGATGTTCTGATGCAATTATTATTATTATTATTATTATTATTATTATTATTATTATTATTATTATTATTATTATTATTATTATTATTATTATTATAACAATTATTATTATTATTATTAATAATATCATTATTATTATTATTATTATTATTATTATTGACTATCAACTCAGTGGTAAACCAACGGCCATAAGACTGCAAATCTATGCAGGTGCACAGTAAAGTAACAAGCCCTTTTTTTTCTTTACGGATAGCTCCAGTGCATACGGGCATATTTTGAGTGCATACCTTTTATGCACCTCAATTACTAGATCTTTTGTAGGAAGAGCACTCTCCCTTCTTACAAACCTTACACATGAAGGCAGACTCCCCTGTATGCAGATTAGGTTACTCAACATCCAGGATGTAGGCCTACAGTGGGCTCTTCAAGTCATGGGGTTGCTATGCAACCAGGATGTAGGGAAAGAGCTTAGTGATTCATGCAAGGCAAGGCAGAGGTTTAGTTCATTTTCAGACAGCCTGGGTGTGTGTACACCCAGGAGATATGGGAGCGGGTTATGCCTTCACTAACGGTATGGGTGTATGTACACCCAGGAGATATGGGAGCGGGTTATGCCTTCACTAAAAGTATGGGTGTCTGCACACCCAGGAGATATGGGAGCGGGTTATGCCTTCAATAAAAGTATGGGTTGCTGTACACCCAGGAGGTACAGCGCGTCGAGGCCGAGGCGACGTACGGGGAAGGTTAACCTGTCAAGGGTAAGGGGTCAGTGTATGAAGTCTGCGGACATTTTTTGACGTCCCTAGACAGACGGACAGTCGTCTTCTTGTTTGTTGCCCTTTGCTACAAAAAGAGAATAAGGGGGGGAGGGAGAACAGAGATGGGGGGGGGGGGGGAGTTGGGGAGGGGAGGGGAAGGGGAGAAAGAAGGGAAGGTGAAGAGGATGGAGGTAAAAAAAAACCGGGGAGGAGAGGGGAGGAGGAAGTGTCCGTTCTTGTGGGACAGCTGTTTGTTCGGATGAGCAGTTTGCTGGTCTGGTCAGCTTACTGTCACTTTCTGTCTGTGGTGTGTGTGTGTGGGGGGGGGGGGGGGGGTGCGTGTTGGTGTGGTGCTGTGTGTGTGTGTGTGTGTGTGTGTGTGTGTGTGTGTGTGTGTGTGTGTGTGTGGTTGTGTGGTTGGTGGTGGTGTGTGGGGGGGGGGGTGGGTGGTGTGTGTGTGTGTGTGTGTGTGTGTGTGTGTGTGTGTGTGTGTGTGTGTGTGTGTGTGTGTGGTGTGTGTGTGTGTGTGAATCAAAATGCAACTTTTAAAAAATGTTATGTTGTTTTGTTTTGTTTCTTTGGTTTTGTATTGATTTGCTTTTTCTTAATTGGAAGGTATTTTTATGTAATTTGTTATTGGATACTTTTCCCCATAATGAGGATATTGGTTACGTTCTTTCGTCCTTTTTATCAAAATATTGGATTTATATCACTTATTTTGTTGACAGTTGCTTAATTTGTTATATTTTTTGTATGCTGTTTACTTACTAGCGTTTTGTTATTGTTTTTTTGTTTTTTTTTGTTTTTTGCTTTTTTATCATAATCATCATTTGATTGTTTATTTCCTATTTTAGTTCTGTGTGTGTTTTAGTTGTTTTCCTATTGTCTTCTGTCCTTGTTTTGTGTCATCTCTTTGTTACTATTCTTGTTGTATCTTTTTTTTTGTTATTCGGTTTATTATTGTTATTAGTTATAGTTTTTTATCTTCATGTTTTCCCTGATGAGGGAGGGGACTGGATGTAAAAAAGCAAAGAAGGGCTTATTCATGGTATTCGAAATTGAAAAAAAATGATTTAAATTGACTTGACTTGATCTCTCTCTCTCTCATACATACAACAACACACACACACACACACACACACACACACAACACACGCACACACACACACACACACCACACACACACACACACACACCACACACACACAACACACACACACACACACATATGCCACACACACATATACACACACATACACACATTCAGAAGTGATATATTATCGCTAGAAGGTAGCAACACCACCAACCACGGCACAGACAGAAGGAAGGGGATGGGGGCATCAGCAGGAAGGAAGATGACCAGTTTGGGAAAAGGGGGGAGGAGAGGAGGGGGAGAGGGGGAGGGGGAGAGGGGAGGAGGAGGAAGGGAAGAATGATGAATGACCAAACAAACCAATATTTCATTTCTCCAATTGTTCGTCTCCTCTGGGACCCTGTTAGAGAAGGGGAGGATGGGGGGTGGGTGGGGGTGGGGGTTCGGGAGAGGTGGGGGGAGAGGGGGGTTGAGGAAGGAAGAAGGGGAAGAGAGAAGGGAAAAGGGAGGGGAGGTGGTGGGGGGGGTCAGAATGCTGACAGAATTGAATTACCGTTGTTGTTGCTTTGCGTTGCTGTTGCTGTTGTTGCAGTTGTTGTTGTTATGTCATCATCATCATCATCATCATCATCATCATCATATCATATATCATTATTATTATTATTATTATTATATTATCATATATTATTATTATTATTATTATTATTATTATCATCATTATTATATTATTATTATGAGCAGCAGCAGCAGTAGCAGCAGTAGCATTAACAAGACAAGAGTTTTCGACAGTTTTTTAACTTACTATTGTTGTTGTTGTTACTGATGTGTGTGGTAGTTGTGGTAGTGGTGACAACTAGTTAGTTTGTTGCTTGTTTGGTTGGTTGATTTTGTTAAGCCTACAGTGTCAACAGAACCAAAAACAACAACAACAACAACAATAGCAGGCCAAAGTATCAAACGAAACAGAAAGACAAATAAGAAAGAAGAATAAGAAGGCAGGCGGCGATGAAGCCATTTGATACACACACACAAAATGAAACATGTACTTGCTCAAAAACAGGCGCAAACAACAACAACAACAATGATCATCCCCGCCCCTCCCCCTACCCCCGTCTCCACTCCCCCGAAAAAAACACCATTGTAGACTACTAATGACAGGAAGACAGAAAAGCATACATAGACAATGACAGAAACAAGAGAGACACAGAGACAGACAGACAGACAGACAGACAGACAGACAGACAGAGACAAGATGGAGACAGATAGACCATACAGAGAGACTAGAGACAGAGACAGAGAGTGACAGACAGAGATAGAACAAACACACACACAACAACCACACACACACACACACACACACACACACACACACACACACACACACACACACACACACAGCCGACGCACGTGCGCAAAGAAACAGACACAGACAGACATCAGACAGAGGGACGAGGTAACTTCTTCTGGTCCTGTCAAAAAAACGATCCATTTCATCTCTTTCATCCCACTCCTTAGAACTAACTGTGCTCTGTGTCTGATCAGTTGTATTCCGGTTGACTTCTTTGGACTTCCCCACTAACTCCTTCATATTTTGTTCATGTGGCACTGCACTGATTTTTCAGGAAGTGTGCCGATGGTGGGTTGAATCTGCCAGACCCCATCCTTCTCCAGAGTTCCTTCTGATGGTGTTTTTTCGTCAAACGCTCACACAGCAACTATTGTTGTCTGTCGTATTTATAAGCGAAATATATTGTGCTGCACTTAAGTGCCTGATAAGTCAGGCCCACAGCACATCTGACTTCAGCGCTGCAGAGAATCGTTATCTTTTAAGTTTGTTTTTTTTTTTTGTCTGGAAAAAGGGAAGAAGAATGGATCATGACGGCATAAAATAGACGCGAAGGAGGTGACAAGAAGAAAAGGAACAATGCAGAAACCAAGAGAGGGATAGAAAAGAGCCCGTTTCTAGCACAGAGTTTTCAGAAGATGGGGATGCTGCTTATTCTGATAAACCCCCCGGGTATTCCAATGGAGGAATTTATATATTTTTTTATTTAGTATTACAATAAACACCCTTTAGCTTACTTCCATCTGGCTTGACTCCAAAACGGAAGAGAAGTGCCAAGTTAACGATTTAACTCATCTTTAAAAGCAATTGTAATGACATGTATTGATCTTTTAATGACAATAACAGAAGGTAGCTTTAGACTTCCAAACGAAGTTATCCGGATCCAATTTAACTTACACAAAATGTGATTATATAATTAAACATTCAAGGACAAACGTATTGATGTTGTCAAAGAAAATACTACGGCCTGATTCGATTTTCAAAGCTTTGAGTCAGTATGGAAGCCAACGACGATGAGATGATCTTCCCTAAAAGGAAAATGCAATTATCTCATTTGATACTAAACGCAAATTTGTTTATCTAAAAAAGCAATGTTGGGTTTGGTGATTTAAATGTTCGTGGAAATTATGTAATTTCTCTTTAAGGACAAATGTCATGACGACGGTTTACATTAAAGACAAATATGATAATCTTACTTAAGTATAAACGTAAACGATCTGATCGATTTTTAAAGGCAAATGTAATAGTTTGACTCCATTTTAAAGGCAACTTGAACGGCCTAGTTTAATTTCAAAGACGGCTGTAACGATTGCATATGATTTAAAAGTAGATGTAATGTGAATTAAGGTTCAAAGGCATTGATTGTAGTGATGTTGCTCAACTTGACAGGCAAAGCAAATTCGACTTGTTCAAAATTTAAAGGCAACTGTATTGATTTCGTGAAAGTTTAAAGGCAGCTGAAATAATCAAGTGTATCTTCACAAGTGTAATGTCCCGATTTAAAGGCAGTAATAGTAGTAATAGGGTGGCTGTGGTAGTGATGGTGGTAGCGGTTGTGGCATCATCATCATCATCATCATCATCATCATCATCATCATCATCATCATCATCACATCATCATCATCATCATCATCATGAGCAGCAGCAGCAGCAGCAGCAGCAGCAGCAGCAGTAGTAGTAGTAGTAGTAGTAGTAGTAGTAGTAGTAGTAGTAGTAGTAGTAGTAGTAGTAGTAGTAGTAGTAGTAGTATCAGCAACAGTAGAAGCAGCAGTAGTAAAATGCGTTATTTATATTCTACGCCAACCGGTCATTTTGCTATGTTTTCAAAACTTCACCACACCTTACAAAAAAAAAGAAAGAAAGAGATAACTGCTTTTGAATATCTAGACACTAACAAAAAAACAAAGCAAACAAATCAACAAAAACAAAACCACACACAAAACTTTAACAAGACACAAAACAAAATTTAAACAACAACAACGTATAACACAAAAACAAACCAAAAAGAAAAAAAGATATGAGAGGTAATGTAGAGAGAAAAAAAATACCATGAATGAAAGGAAAAAGAGTAAGAAAAAAAAAAAAACCAGGAGGAATCCTTTATGAAAAAAAAGTCCTGAAGAGGGAGAGGGAGGGGAAAGGTTGGAAGAAAAGGAGGGAGAGAGGAGACGGAGAAGGGATGGGAGTGGGGGGTGAGGGGAGGGGGGGGAGAGATGGGGGTGAAGGTGAAAAGTGTGTGGTGCGGATAGTCTGTCAGTCAGTCCGACACAGTGTCGCTGTCAAAACTGGCCTTGTGGTGTGTCGTCCCCAGGTACTGTTCCTTTGTCTCCCAGGGGCGCTAATGGGCTTCTTCCATTTTCTGTTTTCTCCCCCTTTCCCCTTTTTCCCCGACCCTTCTTCTTCTTCTCGGTCGTCGTCGTCGTCGTCCTCAGTAGTATCAGTGAGTCTCTTGATGTCTGACTCTTCTGTTGGTCTGTCTTTTTTGTCTGTCTGACTGTGTATTTGAGTGTGGGGGGTGGAGGTGGGGGAGGTTCTGTCTCTGTGTGTGTGTGTGTGTGTGTGTGTGTGTGTGTGTGTGTGTGTGTGTGGTGTGTGTGTGTGTGTGTGTGTGTGTGTGTGTGTGTGTGTGTGTGTTGTGTGTGTGTGTGACCAGGTGAAGTGTGTGTGTATGTCTGTCTGTCGGTGTGTCTGAATGTATGTCTGTCTGTGACTGTGTGTATGTGTGTGTGTGTTTGTGTGTTGTGGTTTCCTTTTTATTTATGTGACGATGTATCCGCTGCAACCAAGCACACATGCACGTGCACGCCATCACCCCACCCCCCTCCCAACAGACACACACTCACGCACGTGCGCGCGCGCGCGCACACACACACACACACACACACACACACACACACACATACACACACACAGACAAACAGTTAGACAGAGAGGGTGGAATAAAAGCAACAGTCTTTTGCTGTCTGTAAGCCTTTACATGATTGACAAACTTTTGCTAAGCTTCTTGAGGCAAAAACACATTTTAAGGATCCTCAAAATAAAACCCCCGACCCTACATCTCTCTCTCTCTCTCTCTCTCTCTCTCTCTCTCTCTCTCTCTCTCTCTCTCTCTCTCTCTCTCTCTCTCTCTCTCTCTCTCTTCTCTCTCTCTCTCTCCTCTTCTGTGATTGCACCCAAAAAGCTTTGTTTTCTTGTGTGTGTGTGTTTATTCCTCTATGCATTCATATTTACAAACTACCACTAAGACAAGAGAATTCAAAATTCAAAGAAGAAAATCTGTTTCAAGACCAAACTGAAAAACAAAAGACAAAAAGAGAGATGATTTAGACTGAGTGAAAAAGGCATATAGATTTTTTTTTTTAAAGACAAACAGGCAAACAGAAAGAAAGACAGGCAGACAAACAGGCAGACAAGATACAAACGGAGACAGAGATTAAAACTTCAGAAACTTGAATTCTCAAAAATGCCCGTTTTTGACATTGCCTACTCTTTCAATCCTCTCTATGCTTCAGAGTAAGGGTGTTAGGGGAAGGGAGGGGGCAAAGAAATGAGAAGTGAAAGAAAAAAAAGAATAAACGTATGCAAAGAAGAATATAAGAAGAAAAAGAACAACAACAACAACAAAAACAACAACAACAAGATCGAGAGCAACAAGAACAAGAGAAACAAGAAGAAGAAAAGAGGGAGAGTGGGAAAGAGAAATAAAAAGGGAAAGAGAGAACAGATGAGAGAGAGAGAGAAAGTGGAAGAACAGAGGCCATCATTCACATATGGAAGCAGAGACAGAGAGAGAGAGAGAAAGAGAAAGAGAGATAGACTGACAAGACAGACACATAAATAGATATATATATATGTATATATAATATATATATATATATATATATATATATATATATTATAGGAGACAAGTAAGCGGGGGAAAGAGAAAAAAATTCTAATAGGTGGAAATAAGAAAATAGATGGAATTAGAGAACAGAAAAGAGAGGGGAAAAGAGAGGGAAATAAGAAAGCCGAATAGACAGAAAATGGCAGAAAGATAAACAGAAAACCTAAGAGAGAAAATTAGGGAAAGAAAGAGAGAGATTTTGTTTTGATGATGAGAGACAGAGAGAGAAATAGACTCTCAGAGCTAGACAGAAAGCAAACCTGCGAGAAAGAGAGACAGAGGGAGGGATACAGAGACAGAGAGAAACAGAGACAGACCGAGACAGAGAGAAAGAAACAGAGATAAATCAAGCAGCAAAGCCAGACAATATATAAAAGGAAATAGAGACAGGAGATAGATACTGGGACAGTATAGACCTATATATCTCTATTATCCCGGTGAACATGACAGACAGACATACAAAGAGACAAAGAGACAGACAGACTGACTGACAGACAGACAGACATATAAACAGACAGACAGACAGACAGACAGGCTGACAGAGACTAACAGACAGACAGACTGACAAATACAAACAGACAGACTGTCAATGACAGACAGACAGGCTGACAGACTGACTGATTGACAGACTGACAGAGAGACTGACTGACAGACAGACAGACTGACAAAGACAGACCAGGGGGAGCAGAGACCTGAATTAGGTCAGTGACAGTAAGCGATAAATAATGATAGACACTGAGCAAGGGCACGTTTCCCTGTCGTCTGATCTACCTGTCTCGTGTGTCTGACCTCATTTTATGTATTTCAAAAAAAAAGAAAAAGGAAAACAGAACAAACATCTTTCTTCACTTCTCTCTATCCACTTCTCCCCTTTTTCCAGATCACTGCACAAGGAGAGGGGGGGGGGGGGGGGGGGGGGGGGGGGGTACTGGAAAATGTCCATACCAGTGAATATCAAGTTTTCTTGGAGTGGGGGGGGTCCCCCAAGTTGTATCTTAATCTTAGATGCTGACGTGGAAAAGCCAGCCCAGTGGATAGAGTGACGTATTCATGACCTGAAAGAATGGGTTTGGTTCTTCACTGAGGTGTTCGTTAGGGATTCCCTCCACCCCCCCCCCCCCCCCAACACACACACACACACAAATGGACATCATATATATGTGTGTGTGTATGTATATATATATATATAATATATATATATATATATATATATATATATATATATATATATACATATATACATATATACATATATACATATATACATATATATATATATATATATATATATATATATATATATATATATATATATATATATATATATATTTGTCATCTGCTCCTACCGGCACACGATGGCCTGCTCTTCCGAAAGGTGGAACGGGGTTTTAAGGTGTGCTCAAGATGTTCTGCGTGCGTTCGCACACGGGGCCTCGGTTTATAGTCTCATCCGAATAGTGTTTAGACACCGTCCCTGAAGAAAAATCGGGGAGTTGGAGTCCCAGTGAGGCTCGGGGCTGTATATGGCAACGTTCTGGTGGCTCCTGCGACGGTACTGGAACCATTCGTATTGGTCATTGCCTTTCCAATGATCATTCCAGTGGCGCGGAGACGGGGGTTCTGCTGCATGGGTAACAGCTTGCCCTCCATACCTACTTACACAGGCTTTGCGCTCTAAAGACTAGAGTGCAACTCCATAGGCTTCCGAGACTGATGGGTGCCTGCTATATATATATTACAAGCTCACCTTAGGTAACACACACTCAAAGGCCTTCCCTATTCAAAAGTGACTACCGGTATAATACCTAGTAGCACCGTTTTCTCTGGAATCCTGAACCACTTGCCATCTTCTACACTTTTCTCTGTTGTGTCATTCTTCCTCTAGCCATTAGTATTCCATCCTCAACTGGATTGTAAGACTTTCAATGTGTCTATGAAAGAGCTCTATTTTACATAGAAGGTGTGTTTTTTTTACCCAAAAGTCGTTCTTGGATTGATCCTTTGGACAGTAACAGGGAATCAGACTTTGGGTGAGAGAAGGAAAAAAAGGGGAGGGGTGGGGATGGACAGAGGGCTGAGAGGCAAGGGAGATGACGTGAACATTAATTCATTCCTTAGTGGAGATTGTCACTGAGCCAATCCCCATCAAATCTTCAGTCTTCTTCTTCCTCCACCCAGACAGGCAAACCCAGTGATTCACTCCAACACCACTGTTGATAGTTGAGTCATTGACCTTACAGGGGTTCGAACCATCTGTTCAGACACTGGCGTCTCAACAGGCCAGATTTCTGCGCTAAGATTCTGCCATATTGTAGACTTTTGACACGAACTTTCCACAATGAATGGGATAACGAAACGAGAGGTCACCACGATGTCAAGTCATAAATGGAAAGCAGACGGGAAATCCCCAAGTTCTGGCATGATTTCTCTCTCCTCGTGAATCAAACTACGAAGAGTTTTCCTAAAGGCAAATACCTCCCTATAATTATGTCTAGACAAGACCAAATGACACCAATTAGCAAGGCTGGAGAGATGAGTGATGAGGAAGTGATTTCCTTTTTTGTTCGCCATTAGTCGGTTTCCGATCTGTTCGTTCCTAGTTCGAGATGCGCTCAGCCGGTTATGTGATTGATGCTTTGTGCTTTTTGATGTAAGAAGCCTCCTGCTTGATTATGGAAGCAGATGAGTTAAAGTGTTTGATGCGTTTGAAAGAGTTATATGATGTGTAGCAGATACTCAGCGGGACAAAACGGAAAATAATCAGCAAGAAATATTTTTAAAAGGTAAGAAACCAAAAAGCGAAAAAAAAACAACAGGAAATGGAGCTGAAATTCCAAAGATGGGTGTGTGTGTGTGTGTGTGTGTGTGTGTGTGTGTGTGTGTGGTGTGTGTGTGTGTGTGTGTGTGTGTGTGTGTGTGTATGTGTGTGTGTGTGTGTGCTCGTGTGCGTTGTGTGTGTGTGTGTGTGTAGCAGAAAAGTATAGGTGTGTGGTGACTGTGTGCACTCATGCTTGCGCATGCCCACGCGTGTGCGTGTGTATTTGTTGGAAAGGGGGTGCATGTGTGTGCGTGCGTGCTCATTGCGTGTGTGCATGCATGGTGTCAATGTGCGTTTTTATCTTTTTATTTCACCCAACCTGATTTTAATATTTAAAAAACCCGTAGATCTAGATAACAAAACATGTGATAGCACAATTGGCTGAAAGTGCCTCAGAATATGGTGGACTTTCAGACGGGAAAATCCCAACATCAGCATCCCAATTGTCTTCATGAGCCGTAGGCGATAGGATTGAGGCAGCCTGTGTGCATCTCTGCTAGTCTATGATTCTGCATCGAAGTTTGTTGTGTTTGGTGGGTGTTCTTCGACGTAACTACCCTGAGGGTACCCAGAATATGGCTCTGTCTGTCCTCACTCATCCAGCCTGGGAATCACTGGGAAACCGAGGATACATGCTAGATGAGAAGTGTGTCGTGTGTGTGTGTGTGTGTGTGTGTGTGTGTGTGGTGTGTGTGTGTGTGTGTGTTGTGTGGTGTGTGTGTGTGTGTGGGTGTGAGAGAGAGAGAGAGAGAGAGAGAGAGTAGAGAGTGAGAGAGAGAGAGAGAGAGAGGAGAGAGAGAGAGAGAGCAGAGAGGAGAGAAGGAGTGAGAGAGAGAGACTGTGTTGTGGCTGTTTCATGTACATTCCCTGATCGTAATACACTGTGTAAGAGGATCTCAGGCGTTTATTTGTCTCCTCTCTGGAGCCGTAAGTTGTTTGTTACACAAAGAACTTGTTTATGGATGATGACAATATCAATTACATTTCCTGCATAACAACAAGTCTTTAAGTAAGCCTTGGAATTTGCTGTATCAACAACTGACAAAGGTTTGTGCTTCTGGCTGTTCAAAAATGAAAGAAAAATATTTTTTGAGTAGATCTATAACCCAAAGCCTGAAAAACCCACAGACAGGAAATACCCAATTTGAGCATACCCGTTTCCTTGCTGAGTCATAGACAAGACCAGAGAGGATGGAAGCAGCCTCGGGTCATGTGTATTATGATATCTTTGCTAGACGATGGTTACACATCTGTGTTTAACCTGCATCCATAAAAAGACTACGCATTATGATTGTACAGTACGTATACTTCCCTTAGACAATGTATACTTTTATGCAAGACTCAGATACCTTCGTATGTATAAGTTTATCTAGGATCAAAACATAATTTTCTTCATCATTATAAATGGTGATACAATACAATACAATAAAACACAACAAAAAATCAATACAATGTGATTAAACACAAAAATACAGTTCAATACAATAAATGCTCTACAAATCAAAGAAGCTCGTAGAAAGAGACGTGGTACATAATTATCAGACACGAAGAGCGTACTTATTCCTCTTATTTTCCATTGTTTCCTTCCGGTCCCTTCATCTGTTCATCAGACGATCTAGCATCTGCCAATCAAAAGCCGTCAAAATCGACTGAGATGTTCGTGCCCATGACCGGAAATATGAAGTGGCCAATCAGTGAGGTTCTTTGCTAGGTCCCTTTGGACGTGTGTTATCAGCTGTTCCATCTTGTACAAGTTAAGTCAAAACACTGTAATGAAGGGCAATTACAATACTGATATGAATCATAATTTCAAAAGACACAAGAAAGCTTCTATACGATACAATACATTAAGTACAATATAGTGCAAAAAATACATCACGAACCAGTATAATACAGTTGAATACAGTACAATATATGACAATACAATGCAATAAATACAATATCACTTTTAGGTATTTACCCATTTCCCTCTGTTTCTTAAATAAACTCAAGTTCACCTACAACATAATAATTATACAACTGCATCCTCACAAGTAAAACTCTTTTTTGATGGTAAAAGGTTGGCTCCGGGCTTAGAACTCGTGTAATTTTGCACAAATTTGGTAGATTTTAACTCCAAAATGTTTTCGGTAAACATTAAAACACCCCCTTCCTCCTCCTTCTCATTTAATTGTCATCTGCCAGCTTCCCAATCACAGTTGATAACATGCAGGAATCATCAGTGAATCAACACTAGCAGTGATAATCATATCACTATCAGTGTATTTACGCGGGGCTAACACCGAACTGGGGATGCCGACAGGTGAGACAGGAGGTCAGTCCTCAGATGACGATCTTTTCCATCTTTCCCACAACTGTCTGGCATCATCAGTCTGTCTCCTCAACCCCCCCCCCCCCCCCAAAAGTAATCACACAGTACATTTTTCATGCCTCACACATAATATTTAAGAATGAAAGTTTTTTTTCTGAATATCAAGCCACTGAAGACGCTACTTTACCATGAAGGTAAAAGTTTAGAGTGTAGCCTTAGCCGCTAGACAGACGCCTGAAACAGGATCCTGGATTGCTGTTGTATTATGTTGCGTTGTGCTGCGACTTTTTATATTCCGTTGTATTGAAGAGAGCATATGAACAAAATACTAACAAAGCACAACTGATCTGTCACGTGTGCTAGATACCTACATACCAAATTTTTATAAAACGGTTAGAGTGCAATCTTTGCATTTCAATAAAAAGAATGATTTTTTTCATAAAATTTTCCCTGTGGGGATGCCTGGGCCTGTCGGTATAAAAAAGCATCCCAAACTTTTGAAACTTCTGTGCAGAGATATACGTATCCCTCCCTTCCCTCTTTTTGTACCTGCCTTGTTCCTTTTCTTCATGTCACCTCTTTCGTGTCTATTTTCTGCTTTCTTGGCCCAGTCTCCTGTCTTTTTTTTTCCCCAGAGAGACTTAAAAGATAAAATTCTCTCCCACGTCGAAGTCAGATGCGCTGGCCTGTCTCGTCAGGCACTTAACGACAGTGCAACGGATTTTCGCTCATATGACAGACAACCATAGTTGCTCTCTGAGTGTTCGACAAAGAAGTCATCGAAGTTCTGTAGAACTCAAAGTTTCAAATAAGATTTTTTATCAATAGTAAAGAGAAAAATCGACAAATCTGTTTATGGTGGCTCAAGTTGGATGTGTTTCAGACTTATTACCAGCACATTAACCAATCTTTCTCATTACTAAACCTCCCTCCCCCATGCTCTTTCATTATGCTTATTAGTCAGCTTCCTCTCTGCTCAACACCCACCTACCCCCCCACCCCACCCCCACCTCCCCTTAACCTAAATTACACCAGAAAGCCAACACCACCACCTCTTTTGGGGTGATGACGAAATCTTTCAACACCCTCATCTCCCTCCCACCACCACCACCCCCAACCCCAACTCAACTCACCTCTTCTTCCTGCCTTTCCCTCAAACATCTCTTGCTCCCCACTCACAACAACCACCCACCACTTCCACCACTACCACCACCACCACCACTACCACCACCACTATCATCATCATCACAATCACCATCAACCTACTTCGACCCCACTCTTTTCGTCTTCGCTTTGAATGTAAGAACAGCTGTTCCGGTCGATCAGCTCCATTCGTTATTCTTTGAGCTTACGGTTCAAACGATGGCAACTTGAAAACGCCGCCATCATCATAGTCTTTCACGCGCAAGACCGGAAACGTCAAGTGGGGCCAATCATTACGCGCGGGCAGGCTTTCTGTTCTTTTCTTTTCTTTTTCTTTTTTTTTGTTGCTTTGCGTCTCTTCAGTTCAAAGAGGTGAAAGTATAGTACTGCCTGTCTCTTTCTCTTTCTCTGTGTGTAGCCTACATATTATTATTTTCTGTCTGGAGATCTACAAAAGATTTGTACTTGGGTTTTGTTTTGTTTTTTTCTTTCTTTTTTTTCTAGTTAGTGATTATAATTATTCTGGGCGTATCTAAGTGTGTGTGTGTGGTGTGTGTGTGTGTGTGTGTGTGTGTGTGTGTGTGTGTGTGTGTGTGTGTGTGTGTGTGTGTGTGTGTCTGTGTGTCTGTCTGTCTTGTCTGTCTGTGTGTCTGTCGTGTGTCTGTGTGTCTGTGTCGTGTGTCTGTGTCTGTTGTTTCGTGTTGTTCTGTCTGTCTCTGTCTGTCTTCTGTCTTCTGTTGTCTCTCTCTGCTCTCTGCTCTGTCTTCTCTCTGTCTCTCTGTCTCTGTCTGCTCTCTGTCTTCTGTCCTCTGTCTCTCTGTCTTCTGTCTTCTGTCTGTCTGTCTGTCTGTCTGTCTGTCTGTCTGTCTGTCTGTCTGTCTGTCTCTCTCTCTCTCTCTCTCTCTCTCTCTCTCTCTCTCTCTCTCTCTCTCTCTCTCTCTCTCTCTCTCTTCTCTCTCTCTCATCTCTCTCTTCTCTCTCTGCGCATTTTTAGGTCAAAGAGAAAAAGGGGGCCTGTTTACATAACCTATTTCCGTGCGGGAAGAAACTCTATTTGGTGCACTTATTATATTATAGACCTACACGTAACAAATGTGGGTGTGGGCATGTGGGCGGCTGAGGAGGGAGGGGGAAAGGGGACACTGTGGTGGAAGGGTGAAGATGGAGGAGGAGGAGGAGGAGGAGGAAATGCTCTTTTAAAACATTCACGAGTGGGTACATGCTCCAAGATCAGACTAATGCGCTCTCTGGTCCTGGTCAAAGTTAAAGTCAAAGTTTTATTTCCAGATGGTACATTGAATAAGCATGAGTTTTGGGTGGGTTTTTTTTTCATCAAGCAAAGAACAAAAATCATTTCATCTGGTCGTGTTTTATGTGAAACATGCACCATAACTGCAGACATTGGCAGAAAGAGACTGGTGCTAGGAACAAGATGCCTCTGAGGCAGGGAGGGACAAGCTCTTTGAACCCCTGGAAGGCCTTTGGCGCACCACGGCATTAGTCTGGGCCTCTGGAGTTGCTGTCTCAGCGTTCAAAGAAAGAAAAACAGGAAGAGGAGGAGATACTCTGCAAAAATCACATGAACAACAGTGAGTTAAAAACCAGAACTGGAAATACCACCGGGCCATATTATGAACACGCAATAACTTCAGTGAAAAAAACGCAAACTGAAGTCTTACCGGCACGTCAGATGATCATCTGGACAGGCCAAGACTGTCCTACAGGGAACTGTACATGGAGGGAGATGAAGAGGCAGAGAGAAAAAAACAGTGGGGAGACTACATCAGAGAGTAGACTGCCTTGGGTGGAATGGCATACTCAGAAAGATGAGAACTGGGAGATGTGGAGGAAGCTGGTTGCAAAACCTTCAGTGGTGCCCAAACGGGAAGCCAGATGGGTAACAGGTACATAATGTTTGTAAGGAAGCAGAAGCTGCGGTTTACCATGCATGTGGACATTTAAGACTGATGTGGCCCTCCTTTGTTGTCGTTTCCAACAATCAGTGGTTAAAAAAGAATACCACTTTCAACTGCATCGTGAAGAATTAAAAGCGTTGTCAGTGATACTAGCTTCTGACTCATTTTATGTGAGTTTGTACACATTCTGTAGATATTGTGATGTATTGTATTGCGTTGTGTTGTTTTTTGTTGTATGTTTTGTATATTATAATCATTTTCAATCACTACAGATTTTTCTTAC
>CM060324.1:33023435-33030935 GCA_030674155.1 Stramonita haemastoma
CCAAGCTTATAGAGAAACAGGCGGAGATGAGCACACAGCCAGACTGACAAACAAACAAACATATAGAAACAGGCAGAGATATGCACACAACCAGACTAACAAACAGACAAACAAACATTAGAACAGGGTTAGGGGGAGAAAAAACTTATAAAATATTTACCCCGACCAGTCTACTTTAGCACATCTTCTTGCCAACAAACATAAGTAATAAGATTTCCTTTGGTTTGCTTACAAGCATGGTCTACCATTCATGTTTTCTTTTTTTTTTATTCCTCGGTCAAAGTTCCGCGCATTTTTCACAAGCCAACATTTGCAAGCTTTGGTTTCGTTAAATATCATGTACTCCTCTTCGGGGGGGGGGGGGGGGGGGGGGGGGTTAAGTTCTTGAAATAAAATCTTGAAAAAAAAAGGTGAGATTTTGCTATGTGACCGGGGTTTTTGCCCACCATGAAGGTAGCCACATTCTGACTTCAGGGTTGATGTCTAAACACGACGCCAGTGTGCAAGCAGTGGGTTTTTTTTAATATATTTTTGTCATTCATTCTTACTGGCACCGAAAGCCTACTCTTCTGAAAGGCAGAACGGGTTTCAACATGTGAACAAGATGTTCTGCGTGCGCTCACGGGACAGGCCCTATGGTTTAAAGTCTCATCCAAACGTCTTTTGGTGGAGTGGAGTTAAGTACTTATATTAACTTCAGGGAAACAAAAGTTTCCTTAAATGGGAAACTGTATGGTGGCCCACAGTACAGTGGGGACGGGATAGCTCAGTGGTCAGAGCACTCGCTTTCCCCTAAGCTAAGGTTAAGCAGCATCCAGTGTGGTTACCAACTGGATGGGTGACCGTTTGCGCGCATTGGCTTTAGTAGTACAGTTCACCCAGCTGTAAATGGGTATCTTCCCTCTCAAGGGTCAGGGAAGGTAGAGCAGCGAGGGTGAGGAGATGGGCACCGCACTCGATATGCTGGCCCCTAGAGAAGCTGAGGTCTCTGATGCCTTGCTCACCGACGACCACAAAGGTTATGGGACACCTTTACCTTTACCTACAGTAGCCCAAACCCCGGCTCGATCCTAGGCCGTCAGAACGTGAGCGCAACGGCTCTAACCACTCGGCTATCCCACCCCTTGTTAGAACATTAGCTTCTGACTCATTTGTGCTTTGCATAAATGAAAGTTAAACTGGTTCGAATGTTTAACTATTTCTTTAATATCCTGGAAAGGGCCTCGATTATCAGAATTGAGGATCTGTGCATGGAATATTGCATGCGTGATGTCACCAAAGCGGCTTCAGTTGACATACGTATACATGTAATACAGATACCCCCCCCCCCCCCCCCAGTCTTTTCAGCAAAGTTTTGGCAGTGGAACCCTGTAACAACAAAGAATATGGTAGTGTGGGTTTTGTTTTCGCGGTGTGTGTGTGTGTGTGTGTGTGTGTGTGTGTGTGTGTGTGTGTGTGTGTGTGTGTGTGTGTGTGTGTGTGTGTGTGTGTGTGTGTGTGTGTGTGTGTGTGTGTGTGTGTGTGTGTGTGTGTTTTGTGTGTGTATGTGTGTGTGCTTATGTGTGGTTGATTTTGATTTATTTTGATTTATTCTTTTATATCGAGGATAATGGAATAAGCGCTCTTTGCTATTTTACATCCAGTCCCCGTGTGTATGCAGCTTTGTAAATGTCATCTGTTCCCCACCGGCATATGATGGCCTACTCTTACGAAAAGCGGAACAGGATTTACGTGTGCACAAGATGTTCTGTGTGCGTTCGCACACGGGGCCTCGGTTTAAAGTTCATCCGAAAAACTTTTGTTTGTGTGTGTGTTTACGTGTATGTTTGTGTGTGTGTGTGTGTGTGTGTGTGTGTGTGTGTGTGTGTGTGTGTGTGTGTGTGTGTGTGTGTTGTGTGTGATGGTGTGTGTATGTGTGTGTGTGTGGTGTGTGTGTGTGTGGTGTGTGTGCGTGCGTGGCGTGGTGCGTATGTGTGTGTGTGTGTGTGTTGTTTCAAGGGTGGAGTGAAGTATTGTTTCCCACGGTTTTGAATCATTGGTTTCAGTGGCTGGGAGGGGGGGTGGAGGGTGTTATTCGCTTTTCCATGTTTGGAATTCTCGTTTGCTTATTTTTAACTTGCGCTTTTGTTTATTCGATTTTTGCGTGTTTCGTTTCCTCTCCCCACCCCCGACCTCTACCCTCTACTTCTTTCATCCAGCTACCAGCCATGCCAAACTGTAGTAGACTAGACAGATTAGAAGATATCAAAAATATTATAGAAGTTTTACTGTGGATTTAAGTCACATCAAAGCCATTTCTAAAATGACATCCATACTTCTTTGCTGTACAGTGGCAAGGGACAAACAGTGCTTCTGAATAGGGTAAGACATACACAGAAAGGCACATACAGGGAGATAGACAGACAAACAGACAGACAGATTTTTAAAAAAACCTAAATCTATTGCTCATTCAATGTACCATCTGAAAATAAAATTTGACTTTGACTTGACCTTACCAGACAGATAGACACACAGTCAGACAGACAGTTACACACACACACAACACACACACACACACACACACACCACACACACACACACACACACACACACACACACACACACACACACACACACACACACACACACACACACACACACAGAGTCAGACAGACAGACAGACAGACCAGACAGACAGACAGATATAGAAAAATCAGGCGCCGAGAGGTTAATGGATTGTTGTACCCTCATTGATTTGGGAAGCGACACAGTGCAGTGCAGTGCAGCGCAGTGCAGCAGGGACGGTACTGGACTGGTCAGAGAGGCTCATTAGCTCTGATGGACCGTTGACCTCGGCACTTTAGCCGTTATTATTAGTGTCATCATTTTTATCATTATCCTTCAATTGCTGCTCCTCTTATGGGAAATTGGCAATGCGATGGAGCAGACTGTATGTGAGTACGCTTCGGGGTCATGGGAAAAGGTGTACACACAGACAGGCATACAGACAGACAGACAGACAAGCAGGCAGACAGACAGACAGACAGACAGACAGGCAGGCAGACAGGCAGGCAGGCAGGTAAAGTGACAAACAGACAAGCATACAGTCAGGCAGATGGACAGACAGAAAAAAATGACACTCATAGAAATACATGGACAATATTTTCAGAGACAGGTCTGCTTAGCACAATTTTCATACCAAAAACAAGTAATGTGATTCTCATAGCATTGTGTTCTAATATAGTTACAAATAATGTTTTAAAAGAGGGTGTAACACTGCTTTTAGAAACAGAATCTCTTGATTTGAGAGAGGGAATTTTGTTCCAGACAGTGAAGCCCTGAAACAAAAAAGATATTTCACCATTTCTTTTTTTTCTCGTTTCTCAGCTAAAAGCTCCGAGTTTCACCAATGTTGAGATGTTTTGGTATGTGAGTGTAGGTGGAAGCAATCCGACCGGGAATATTTTACCTAATTATTTGGTTGTTACAAAAGGGATGCAGAACACACGAATATCAGAAGAGGACTGAAAGGGATGAGGAGGTGCGTGTAGGCTGAATGGTGGATCGGTGGTTTAGAGGTTATAACGCGCCTGCCAAGAAAGCGAAATGTCCGGTCGGAGTGTGCGGTGGTTCGAACCCCGTTTTGGCGTCAAACTTTTACCCATTTATTAGACCATGAGTGGTGATCTGGGTTCTAGCCTTTCGGATGAGACGATAAACCGAGGTCTTATGTGTTACACAAATTATTTATCGCACGTAAAAGAACCCACAGCAACAAAAGAGTTGTCCCTGGCAAAATTCTGTAGAGAAAAAGTCACTTAGATAGGGAAACAAATACAGTTGCAGAGAGGAAAAAATGGGTGGTGCTGCTCTTGTGGCGACACGCTCTCCCCGGGGAGACCAGCCTGAATTTGACGCAGAGAAATCTGTCGTTACTTTAAAATGGTGTAAAATGAATTGTTTTTAAATAAGTACATGGGGAAAACTAATCAGGACCTATTCCAGCTGCGAAAATGAAGCAGATGCATGAGAGTTTAGCAGATAGTGTTGTTGTCATTATCGTTCTACTTAGGATTCTCTCTGGGAAAACCGCCGTAAATTTATAACAGACTGCGTAAAAGAACACTTTAGTGTGATGGGTAAAAAAAAAGCCAAAGACAAAAAAAACTAGGCAAGCAGACAAACAGAAATAAATACTAACAGGCAGACATACAGATAGTCCGAGACAAACAGAGGTTTGGACAGAGTCGAAGAAAAACATGAGGTGAAACCTATTTTTAGTTGTGTATTTTCTTAAACAAAAGAAACTTACTTCTCATGAGTTTGTATTCTGGTATCAAGTACCACTGGTAACGGTTTGCAATAGGTGTTTTTCAAACCAAAAAAGATACCCAGCTAATTTTTTTTAAGTTTTACCGTGCGACATTTTCTAAACTGTCGATGTACATTGATTTTGTTGTAAAATGACGAGAAGCACGCTATACTTCTAACTGGAAGACAGACAGACAGACAAACAGACAGACAGACAGACAGGACAGACAGACAGACAGGCAGACAGGCAGACAGGCAGACAGACAGACAGACAGACAGACAGACAGACAGACAGACAGAAAAGAAAACCAGGCGTGGACAGGTCAATCGATGATTATGCCCTCATTGATTTGGGCGGGGGAGGGGGGAAGGGGGTACAGCAGTACAGCAGGGGATGGTCTCGGAGTGATCAGAGAGGCTCATCACTGCTGATGGACCATTCACTTCCACACTTTAGCAGTCATTATTGTGGTCATTATTTTCATTCAAGTTCGGCTGCTCCTTCTCTGGCGAAATTCCAGTGCAATGGAGCAAACTATATAGTATATGTGAGTACAAGAAGAGAGTAAGCATTAGTTATTATTGTTGTCACTGTTTTCATTCAATTTCAGTGCAATGGACCAAACTATGATAATGTGAGTATAAGAAGGAAGGTAGCAGGACGGTTAAAATGTTCGTGTGCCTGATAAGTAATTCATAAGTTTCTAGGTTCATTTCTCAACTTCGCCCTTTCTTCCCAGTTTGACAAGAAAATCGAACTGAATGCCAAAACCTTCGGATGATACTATAAACCGATGCGCCATTTTCAAAGGCACATAGAGCATCTTGTGCGCACACGCGCGCGCGCGCGCGCGCGTGTGTGTGTGTGTGTGTGTGTGTGTGTGTGTGTGTGTGTGTGTGTGTGTGTGTGTGTGTGTGTGTGTGTGTGTTGTGTGTGTGTGTGTGTGTGTGTGTGTGTGGTGTTTGTGTGTGTTTGTGTATGTGTGTGTATGCGTGCATGCGTGCGTATATGTATGTATGTATGTGTGTTGTTTGTGTTTGTATGCGTGCGTGCGTGGTGGTGGTGTGTGTGTGTGTGTGTGTGCGCGCGTGTGTGCCTGTGTCTTTGTGCGTGTGCGTGTGTGTGCTCTTGCTATTGTTGTTTTTGGAAGGCCGGGTCGGGTGTTGTTTCTTGGTTGTAAGCTGGTTAGAGTGGTAATTGTTTCTTCTCCTTCTTTGGACTTTTTTTTTATTTGCCTCCTGTTCAGCTTGCTTGCTTGTTTGCTCACTCAATTGCTTGTTCCTTGCTTACTGTTTTCTTGTAGCTTGTCCTTACTTTTTATCTTTTACAAATTGTTCTTCCACCCATCATTCAGTGCTGCCCAAACTCATTAAACACATTCAAAGACTCCCCACCAGCTATTTCCATTGCCTCTGTTGTGGATTCAAATCGTATTACAGCAGTTTCAGAGACGTTTCATATTCTTCTTCTTCGTCGAACGCGCAGACAGCGACGACTGTTGTTTGTCATATGAGCGAAAGCGTTGTGTTTCCGTCAAGCTACTGACAAGTCAGGCCCAGCGCATCCGATTTCGGCGGGAGAAATGTCTATATTATTTGTTGTACGATGACAAGAAACATGTCATGTTTCTAAACTGAATAAGGGACAGATAGGCATATAGAAACACAAACAGACAAGAGGATTCAGACAGACAGACAGACAGACAGACAGACAGACAGAGAGGGAGGGAGAGACAGACAGACAGACAGACAGGCAAACAGACAGACAGACAGACAGACAGACAGACAGGCAGACAGACAGGCAGACAGACAGACAGAAACACAGAGAGAGAGAGAGTAAGAGAGGGAGAGAGACCGAGACCGAGACAGAGACAGAGAGAAACACAGAAACAGAGAGAAAGAGAGGCAGACAGAGAGACAGAGAAAGAGACAGATACACACACAGACAGAGACAGAGGCAGAGACAGAGAGAGACAGCTGAGGCGTGAACAGGTCAATGGATTGCTGTGCCCCATTGATCTGGGAGGCTGCAGAGTACAGCAGAGAGGGTCAGAGAGGCTCATTACCTCTGATGGACCAGTCACCTCGGCGCTTTAGCAATTTGTTATTGTCCTCATCATTCTTATGATTCAATTTCTCCTCCTCCTCCTCCTCCTCCTCCTCCTCCTCCTCCTCCTCCTCCTCCTCCTCCTCCTCCTCCTCCTCTTCCTCTTTCTCTTCCTCTGAGATAACGCCAGTGCAATGGGGCAAATTGTGTGAGTATGCTTCTTCAGGGCCGGCCGTGGATGAAAGAGGTGTATACAGACAGACAGACAGACACAGAGAGACAGAGAGACTGACAGACAGACACACAGTCAGACAGTATAGACAGATATACAAACAGACTGATGGTAAGAGGGACAGTCTGACAGTCTGACAGTCTAACAGACAGACAGACAGACGGTCATACAGACGGTCAAACAGACAGACAGATACACAGACTGCTAGTAAGGGGGACAGTCTGACAGACAGACAGACAGACAGACAGACAAGACAGACAAATAGACAGACAGATAAACAGTCAAACAGACAGTCTGACTGACAGACTGACAGACGAACAAACAGACCGACAGAAATAGACACAGTCAAGGACAGCAAGCCGACAGACACCAGTAGTTCCTGATGTCTCTTGAGCACACTATAAGCTTTCAGTTTGTTGTTGCTACACTGCTGATGATTCTTGCTCCTAACGATAGATGTGCTTGATAAAACAACAAAAAAAAACTGTTGAAACCAAGCAGACAGACAATATTAAAAAAAAGCTAAGTACAGGACAAGTTGAGACTACAAGGCTGAGACAGAGGTGACACAAACAGATGGACAGATACACAGGCAGACAGAGAGAGAGACAGATAGAGAGACAGACAGAGACAGATAGACAGATAGTAAAACAGAGAGAGAGACTGATAGAGAGAGACAGAGAGAGAGACAGTGAGACAGAGAGAGAGAGGCAGTGAGAGAGAGAGACAGAGAGAGAGAGACAGAGACACAGAGACAGAGACACAAAGAGAGAGACAGAGACACAGAGAGACAGTGAGAGAGAGACAGAGACAGAGAGAGAGAGAGACAGAGAGAGAGACAGAGAGAGAGAGAGACAGAGAGAGAGAGACAGAGAGAGAGAGAGAGATCAGGACAAGATCGAAGACAACCACACATGCAGATTGATTAATA
>CM060324.1:33040935-33048435 GCA_030674155.1 Stramonita haemastoma
ACGAAAAAATATTAAGGATTGTAGGAAAATTCATGGTGATTTTTAGTGTACATGAGATAAGCACAACTTTGGCATTTTTGTGACTAATACTATCATGACATAAAAATAACCATTAAAGAGAGAGAGAATATAAAACAACAGAAAGACCGAAAGAAAGAAAAGAAAAGAAAGAAAAACATACGGAAAAAGGACAAAAGAAAGAAAGAAAGGAAAGGAAAAGGAAACAAAAGAAAAGAAAGACGGAAAGAAAGGAAAGAAAAAGAAAGGAAGGAAACAAAGATGGAAAAAAGAGCAAACATGATTGGTACGGTGGCGCTGCTCTTGTGGCGACGCGCTCTCCCCAGAGAGACAGCAGCCCAATTTTCACCCCCAGAAATCTTCTATGGCTGAAAGTGGTATACAACACGAAACATTATAGTTATGATACAACACAACACAACACACACAGCATAACACAATACAACACAGTATGCAAGATCTGAAACACCTCGAGGTTTGATTTCTTTTCTTTTTTTCTTTATCTTTTTTTTTGTTCCTCAGCTAGAGCTCCAAGGTTTACCCATTCAAATTCAATTTCAAATTCAAGATTTTCGCTTGTGCGACGCCCTTTTGCTGTAGTCCGACTTCAGGGAACTGAATTTCAGCTTCAGTTTGCAGTTCAGGGTGTAGAGACATTGTAAATTCTATTGCTAAAGAAAAATGAGAGGATTATGCGGCAAGAGTCCTACTTCAAGCAGGAAGTTTAGAGATACATCAGTCGGCTTGTTTAAAGGGAAGCGATTCAGTTCTTAGCGGAATGTGTCGTCGAGATAAGTCCCCTTGCATTAAAAAAAAGAAGAAAGAAAGACAGTTTGAAGTATTCTGGTATTGTACCTGATGACAGTAAGCATTTGGTTTTGAAGTAACTAAATCAGATAAATCAGATGTTCTTTATCGTGTGGTGCTGCGCTAAATTGCTTCTGATAAAAATGCTGTCTTCAAATTCGTTTTTTTTTGCTTTTTCTCTTTGCTGCTGCGGCTGCTACTTCTTGTTGCTGTTGTTGTTGCTGCTGCTCCTGCTGCTGCTGCTGCTGTAGGAAGGGGAAGTTGGGGAAGAGGAGGAGGAGAAGGAGAGAGGAGGGAGGAGGAGGAGGGAGGAGGAGGAGGAGGAGGAGGATGGTTGGTTGGTTGGATGGTCGGTCTTTGTCCGTTAATTTTTTATCTTATTTTTGCGGGGATGGGTTTGTATTTTTGTTTTTTTATATTTGATGTTACCATTTGTTTGGTTTTTTTGTCTGTCTGTCTGTCTGTCTGTTTATTTATTTGGTTTTGCTTTCTGCCTGCCTCCTTACTTGTTGGTTAGTCGACCAGTTGATCGGATGGTTATTTGTGTGAATGGTGGTTTCGGGGTTGTTTTGGTTTGGTTTGGTTTGGTTTGGTTTTGGTTTAAATTTGTTTTGTTTTGCTCATTTGTCGTTGTCAAAGTTGCCTTGAAAACAATTTCAGTCACAACGCACTGAGTAAAAAAAAAAATCCTGACACAAAAAAACCCACAACTTTTTGATAGTACCGTTAAAAAAACAACAACCAACAAACATTTTAACAGATCATCGCCCTAACACAAAAACAAAAATCTACGTGACGTACTAAAAACAAACTGACCGACTCTTCACGTGTCTTGGCCACCTGTTTCTTCTAATATCAAGACAGCTGAACTCGTGGCAGCCACCCAGTAGCTTAACGACTCAGCAAAATACCTTCAGCAGTCAGTCGCAAGCGCGCGCAGTCCTAGTTGACATATTTTTATTTGGATATGTATTCCCACCTTGAATTTCCCTTTGGCCTAGCTCACAATCAAATTCCCATTGGTAATCCAGGCACGAGGGTCAGGAGTTCAAGAGGAGACGGTTGATCGTTCATTGAGTTCGTGGATTAAGTCTGTCTTATATATATATAGCAGAGCTAGTCTAGAAGAGGTCTTGCTGATAGTGTGTGTGTGTGTATGTGTGTGTGTTGTGTGTGTGTGTGTGTGTGTGTGTGTGTGTGTGTGTGTGTGTGTTGTGTGTGTGTGTGTGTGTGTTGTGTGTGTGTGTGTGTGTGTGTGTGTGTGTGTGTGTGTGTGTGTGTGTGTGTGTGTGTGTGTGTGTGTGTGTGTGCGTGTGTGTGTATGTTGTGTGTGTGTTTGTGTGTGTGTGTGCACGGGCGCACGGGCGCACAGGCGCACGTGCATACATGCTCACACACATTCACAAATACGCTGGCATAGCTGCACGCACACACACACACATCACCACCACCACCACCACCACCACCAACAACAACAACAACAACACCACCACCACCACCACCACGCACTCCACACACCACACAACACACCACACACAACACACCACCCAACCTCTTCTCAACATCCCCCATCTCCCATCACGGACTAGCACCTTCTACTTACTCTCCTCCAACCTTTGACACCACACACACACACACACAAACACCACCAACCCCTCTCCAACCACCAACCCTACCCCTCGCTCCCCTCCACTATCACCACCACCACCGCCACCACCACCAGCACCACTACACACAACCAGACCAGCGATGAGTTCCAGAAGTCTCGTGGTGTTGTTCTGTCTGGCATGATGGCAGTTGTATCAACACGGGGCAGACAGGTTAGAGTGAAGGAACAACAGACCTTTACTATTTGGAGGCAGTGGTTATCAACCCTGCCCCCCCCCCCCCCCCTGTCACCTTCACCCCCTGCCCCTCCACACACGCACAGACACAGACACACACACACGCACCCGCGCGCGCGCGCGCGCGCACATACGCACGCGCGCGCGCGCCACACACACACACACACCTAGGTCTTCCCTACCCATACTAGTAGATTTTAGAGAAACAGACTGTAAGCTTCTTGTTGTTCTTATCTCTCTGTATTTCTATCTCTGTCTGTTTCTATCTCTGTGTGTGTCTGTGTGTCTGTGTGTCTGTCTGTGTGTCTGTCTGTGTGTCTGTCTGTGTGTCTGTGTGTCTGTGTGTCTGTGTGTCTTGATGGCAGGGCATCAAAAATATGTCAGCAGTAAACATGACAGCTGCACCACATAGGTCAAAGATCAGTCTGCAGGGGGTATGTGATAACAACTTACCTGACCATTTAAACGCATTTTTCACTCGCTTTGAAAAGCATGATTTTTCAGAGGAAATAAATGGCCTGAAAGAATCTCTGCTTTTTGAGAATGGCGTCATTGTTGATGAAGAAGTTATCTGCAAGCACTTCAAGGCAATAAACATTAACAAATCTCCTGGGCCAGATGGTATATGCGGTAGAACCCTTAAGTTCTGTGCTACTGAGCTTGCAAGTGTCTTTCAGCACCTGTTCCAGACCTCGCTGGACATTTGCCAGATACCAGTTATTTGGAAGACTTCCAATGTTATACCTCTTCCAAAGAAACCCAATCCTACTCGGCCTAATGATTTCAGACCTGTAGCTCTCACATCACTGGTGATGAAAACATTAGAAAAGATCATAAAATCTCTCATTCTTTCTGTTACAGAGAAAAACCTTGACCCATTACAATTTGCGTACAGATCTAGAAGGGGTGTCGAAGATGCCAAATTATTCATTTTGAACAAGCTGTACAATCACTTGGAAACACCTGATTCTCATGCCAGAATATTGTTTGCTGACTTTAGCTCAGCTTTCAATACAATGCAGCCTCATATTCTGGTTAACAAAATACTTTCAAAATTTGATGTAGACAATCAACTTATACGTTGGCTGATTGAATTTTTAACTGACAGGCCACAGCGTGTTTTTGCCAACAAAATACCTTCATCAGTTAGATATACCTACACTGGTTCCCCACAGGGCTGCGTTCTCTCGCCACTTCTTTACATTCTATACACAGATGATTGTAGAAGCAGCCATGAAAACTCATTTCTGGTAAAATTTGCGGACGACAGTGCTCTTCTGTCTCTCTTATCTGGATCAGTCCTAGACCATGGTCCAGCCCTTACCGAGTTCGTAGATTGGTGTGATGAGGCCTATCTGGAGCTAAATGTTTCTAAAACTAAAGACCTTCCTATTGATTTCAGAAGATCGGAGCACACTTCTGAGAATACCATCATCCACAGTGAAGAAGTTGAAAACGTTTTGAAATACAAATATCTGGGAACTGTTTTTGACCACAAGCTAAATTGGGATGCTAACACTGACGCCATTGTCAAAAAGGGGCAACAACGTGTGTATTTTCTGAGGAAGCTTAACTCATTTTTTGTCGACAAAAAGATTCTTTCTTTGTTCTACAAGTCTTATATAGAGAGCGTTTTAAGTTTTGCTTTCATTTGCTGGTACAATAACCTTAGCATTAAGAACAAGAATGGTCTTCAGAGAATTGTGAGAATCTGCTCTAAAATTATCGGAGAAGAACAAAGAGACCTCAGGTCGTTTTGTAATCAGCAGCTTGTACGTAAAGCAAGAGCCATTTTGGCCGATTCCTCCCACGCTCTGTTTTCAGAATTTCAATTGTTGCCTTCAGGACGTCGTTTTCAAGGCCACAACAGCAAAACAAACAGAAAAAGGAATTCCTTTGTGCCAGTAGCTATCCGAGTTCTAAACTCATAATAACACTGACTGAGGTTGTTTGTTTTTGTTTTTGTTTGTTTGTTTGCTCTTGTGTGTGTGTGTGTGTGTGTGTGTGTGTGTGTGTGTGTGTGTGTGTGTGTGTGTGTGTGTGTGTGTGTGTGTGTGTGTGTGTGTGTGTGTGTGTGTGTATAAGCTTCTCTGAATTACTTACCTGCCACTGTTATGTATGTAGCCAATGCATACAGGTGTGCACATACATGCATATGTACCCATAAAATAAGTATGTCTTATTTTTGGCTTTGTATATGTGCGGGTGTGAACGCGTGCGTATAATGTGTAAATAATGGTGATCATAATTATGTCTTTTCTAGTCAATGGTTTTTAAGAACATTGTATCTAAACATTGGTGTGTGTGTATGCGTGTGTTTGTGTGTGTGCAAGCGCGCGCGCGTAGAGTGTGAGTGTTTGTGACATTTTATTTGAAGTTATATAATGTTTGAACAAAAAAGAAATGTAGCTCCTTCGTGTGTTTGATTATGAATTTGTAGCAATATGCCTGTCAGTATTGTAATTGCCCTTCAGGGATGATTAAAGTATTTTTGACTTTGACTTTGACTTTGACTGTCTGTCTCTGTCTCTGTCTCTCTCTGTCTCTCTGTCTCTCTGTCTCTCTGTCTCTGTCTCTGTTTCTGTCTCTGTCTCTCTCTCTCTCTCTCTCTCTCTCTCTCTCTCTCTCTCTCTCTCTCTCTCTCTCCCTCTCTCTCCTCTCTCTCTCTCTCTCTCTCTCCCTCCCTCCCTCCCTCCCTCTCTCCCTCTCTCCCTATGTGCGTGTGTTTGTTCGCGCGCGCGTGAGCGCACCATATGCAGGTATTTATGAATGTAATGTATTTGTGTAAATATGACTTTTACCATCATTTGTGGAACTGACAGACCCATTCATTTTCTTTTAAATACGATTTGAAAATGGGGTGTGTTTTTTTCTCAGAATGGTTTGAACCGTGTAGAAGAATAAGAAGAGAGAGCCTCCACCAGATAGCTGTTGATAATAATTATGGTATGTTATCCATCCAGTCAAAAGAGTTGTAAACAAAATTAAACCAGATTTTGTCATATTATATAAAGTCTACGGGGATGGAGTGGGGGTTGAAATTGATGAAACAATAGTAGCCTACTAGTGGAAAGGGCAGAAACTGTCTATACTTCTGGTACGGCTTGTAACGGAACAACCTATACCAGAAGTATAGGCGGTTCCGTTAGAAGCCGTACAGGAATTTCACATGGAGGAGGTGCACCGAGTGCTAATGAGAAAAACTAATAAACGGACACTGACAGACAGAGGCTGCTGCCAGAATTTCACAGCGATAACCTTTGAATCTGTTGTCCTTCCAGGCGCCTTTGGGAATCAAGTGAGAGTGACAGTCTTACGTGGAATACTGTCCCGAAAGGGAAAATGCAGGGTAGGCCAAAACTTGGGGTTATTTAATTCTACAAGCTCAAAACGAAAGAATTTATCCCCGAGGTCGGAATGCGGTTAACTTCATGGTAGGCAAAAAGAAAAGGTCGCATTCGCAAAACCTCACCGTTGGTGAACTTCAGAACTCTAACCGAGGGAGGAAAAAAAACTGGAAATGATGCTGACTGTGCATACAGTAGCATCCTGAAATTAAGAGAAGTATTCGCGTGAGGTTGAGGATACTATGTTGATTCCAGACTTCTCAATACGCAAGTTTTGCACAATTTTCACTGCCAAAAAAGTCAAATTTCTTAACCTTCACTGTACTTATCTTTTAACCTATTCTTACTTCGCGGGTATTTGAAAAAATGATTCAGTGGAAGCTGAGAAATATAATTATCAAGTTTCAGGTCTTTTTTGACAGAAACTAGATTATTCATACTTTTTAAAAGCAAAAGTGTATCTGTCACGCTCATAGAGTGGGGAGAAGATGCTCAGAGATACAACATTACAGCACACTGTATACTGTGTGCTTATTGTAGCTCTGCAGCATCAACTTGTATTGTGATGTACTTCCTCTCTGAATAAGTATTTAAAACCAACAGATAACCATACTCTCTTGACTATGAACGGAAACTCGTCCAAGTTGGTGGGCAAGTATTCGCCAGTTCAACCTGTTCACCAGTCGGGGACATCATGATAAATTGTAGCCCTATCAGCTGTCTCCAACCCCACCTGTGGAGTTCATCTTTCGGCAGCTCCGTCCACCTTGGCCACAGTCTTCATTAGTGATCCAGCTTTCTGGGTAAAGGGGACGGGATAGCTCAGTGGTCAGAGCACTCGCTTTTCCCAAGCTAAGGATAAGCTGCATCCAGCGTGGTTATCAAGTGGGTGGGTGACCGTTTGTGCCCTTGGTTCAATACAGTCTCTCAGTCCACTCAGCTGTAAATGGTACATGCCTTCTTAAGGTCAAGGAAGTAAAGCAGCGAGGGAGAGGAGATGGGCGCCGCCCTCAATATGCTGGCCCCTAGAGAAGCTGAGGTCTCTGACGCCTCGCTCCAAACGACCACATAATTATGTATGGACACCTTTACCTTTTTTTCTGGGTAAATAACTCGATTGTAAATACGCCGTTTTGGACAGGGTTTTGCAAAATTTGCATAATTAATTGTTTAAGAATCAATGAGATTTGACCTAAAAACGGACTGTGTTCGTGTTGAAACAAACATGGTAATACACTCTTGACACCTTTCAGAAAAAAAGCCTCATTCTTTTCTACTTTGGTTTGTGCTTGCGCTAAGACCACGACAAACAGAAGTTTGTATCACGTTACAGTTTGACGCGTTCAGTGTTTGTAAAAGATTGTCTTTTTTCTGTCTTGTGTTTGCTTTCATGTCGTCTGGAACATCGGAGGCCTTTTTTAATATCTAAACCTTTTCGAAGAAGAAGAAGGGGGAGTGGGAGGAGGTAAGATGGAAAGGGGAGG
>CM060324.1:33050935-33070935 GCA_030674155.1 Stramonita haemastoma
TAACAAGATCCTTAAATGTACAAGTGCTAAGAAAAACTGTGCTCATCCAGCAAAGACACAAGCAAAATAGAACTTTGTAGCCATGAGGAAGCAAACCCTCCTCTAATGCTATATGTGTGTCAGCAGAATAGAACATTGTGGCCATGAGAAAGCAAACATTCATCTGATGCTACACAGGGATGACTATGTCAAAGAGGGCCTGCAGAAAGTCTTCATCAGGACACTGGCATAGTTGCTCTTGCTATTGTCTGTGTCAATTTAACAGGAGTTAATGAACTGTGGATTGCTCTTCGATTTGGAAAATACTTTAAATACCTAGCAGCCCACACAACTGTCACTCAGCTTGGTATGAAAAGCTCCATAGCCTTGCCAGGCTTACAGGTGTTCACAGGGTGGGACTGTATATCCTTCTCTGAAAGGGGAAAGTCTAGGCATGGAATACACGGGCTGCATAGCCACAAGTTACTAATGCCCTCCTGCTTGTGAAGGAAAAACCAGCTACCCCTCCCAAACCTGATTCAATGATGGAGATTGTCCAATGATTTTTTCTCACAGTTGTATGATAGGACCAGGGAATTGCAAAGTGTGTGTGAAGCCAGGAAAACTATGTTCACAAAGAGAAGACAGCAGTTGGAGAACATTCCACACTTTGTTGGCGCACTTCAGCAGCATACCTTACAAGTTGTTTCCCAAAGTGGCCACATCTGGGGACATTGTTTGGTAAAAGCATCACACCTTAGACATGCGCTACTGTTGTTATAGTCTATGTTAACTGGGCCATTTATGTTTATTGATTAAAGTGGGAAACACATGATTTTTTCCCATGTATGTTATTGTAGAGGTGGGTCCAAAGTATGTCTATGCCAAAAGGGACGTCGCCACTCTTGCTTGCAGGGTTTTCCCATTACTCTTACATTAGCCGCAAGACTATCCATAATGCACGTGCAAAACAAAAAACAAAAAACCCGTGTTCGCTGACAGAAGGGTGAGCACTGTGTAGCTGGACCGTCATGCAATTCATTTTCCATTTTGGCGACCGTTGAGACAAGCTCGTCCTTACGCCTGCAGAATCAAATTGGCACAATAATGATTATGTTAGTCGAGCCAGCATATAATGGGTTAGGAAAACAACAGAAACACCCAGCATTAGCCTGTACATGAAGGAGAACGGATCCGCGAAACTCAGCTTGCCCTGAAAACTTGAGTGCCTTGCCTTAGTGACTCTGCAGGGAGAGAAAAAAATGGAGGAGGAGACAGTTCAGTATGACCACTGGACACATCGTGGCCACCTCGTGCAGTTTTGACCAGAGGCTACAGGTAACTGTCATTGTTGTTTATCGTGATGAGTTGCTGTTTGTGGTTATGTTACACGTTTGTAAAATCAAAACAGACTGAAAAACGATAAAAAAACAACCAAATTTGGTGTCTAGGTCTGAATCCAGAGATTTGTATCATGGTAGGGTAAGATATCGGAGTGCTCCCCTCTCCTGTGACGACTTGTACGTTGTCCTTTAGCCCATGGCATTTACATTGAATTAGCCAAGTCCGTGGACAAGTATTTAAAGATACTTTCGCATTTCTTTTCCTTCCTTGGCTTCAACTTCAAGGGTACACCAAAAGTAGAGATTTTTTCGCATGCAACCGTTTTTACCCACCATAAAGGTAGCTGCATTCTCACATGGGAATTGTGTCTAAACAAGACACGTATGTCATATGTGCCTGCGTTCTCTTTTTCTGTGTCCTTTCTTACTGGCTCGAAATGTCCCATTCTTTCAAAAAGCGGAAAGGGTTTTTAACGTGTGTGCAAGATGTTTTGCGTGGGTTTTTGCACAGGACTTTGGTTTGTATTCTCATCTGAAGGACTTGGGGGAGGGGAGGGGGGGGGGGGAGTGGAGTCATTACTGGTATTAACTCCAGGGGAAAATTCTGTAAAACGAATACCTCTGTGGTGACTCATCCCGAGCTGTTAGATCATGAGAGCAACGCTCTAACCACTAGGATGTCCTACCCCAAGTTACTGGCAGAAAAAAATATTTATCGATCTATCCTTTTTTCTTTTCGTTTTTTTTTGTTCCTTGGCTAGAGCTCTGCAGTTCACCAATGGTGAGATTTTTGTGTGTGCGACCATTTTGACCCTCCAGGAGGGCAGCTGGATTCTGATTTCGGGGATGATGTCTTTAACACACCAAATTCATTTCCACAGGAAGGCACCAGAAAGACAGCGGACGCTACCCTTAGCCTGACACCAAAAGACCAGAAGACCACCGCCCTGCATATTTACAGGCAGACCTTTGCGCCATTTCTGAGGAAGTGTCTCCTGTGCCTACTTTATAGAAGCTGAACTGACCACTGCCAATCACAAAAACGAAACATAGCAAAAACAAAACAAAAAAAAACATGAAAAAAATCCGGATCTGCAGTGTACTGTTAATTCATTGTGGAGACTGAACTGACCTGTCAAGCACAACCCGCCTCCCCCACCCCCCACCCCCCTTAAAAAAAACAAAAATAATTTTAAAATTCTACATTAACTTGGAGGACCTGCAGTATACTGTTACCGTCCTTACACATAATGAACAGACCACTGTCTAACACAAAAATGAAAATAAACAAAAATCCTACAACAAAAACTCTACAGCAGCTTGGAAGAACCTCAACTGTACTGTTCCCTTTATTGTGGAGACTGAACTGAAAACTGTCAAACAAAAAAATCAACACCAAAGAAAAAAAACCTTCTACCCGTCTCGGATGACCTGCAACGTGCTGTTACCGTTATTACCGTTACCGTTACTGTGAAACGCCAAGAAAGTAAAAACCATCTTCGATTTCCGGCCAAGCTTGTTGCAGCTGTGGGTGTGGTGGGGTCACTTCAACTAAACCATTGACGTGCGACTTCCACCATCGTCTAAATGTGAGTACTTTTGATGTAATTTTATTTACATTTGTTTTTCAGACACTGACAGTTTGGTATCGTGTTTGAATGTCTAGTTGAAGTATGCATACTTTCTGGCAGCAGGCAGGCAAGCAGGCAAATACAAGCGACCACCAGCGCACACACATGCGCGCGCACACACATAAACTCTCTCTCTCTCTCTCTCTCTCTCTCTCTTCTCTCTCTCTCTCTCTCTCTCTCTCTCTCTCTCTCTGTGTCTCTGTGTGGTCCTGTGTGTGTGTCTGTGTGTAGTGTGTGTGTCTCTCTCTCTCTTCTCTCTCTCTCTCTCTCTCTCTCTCTCTCTCTCTCTCTCTCTCTCTCTCTCTCCTCACCCGCACGCATCCACGCACTGAATGCTTTAAAACAAGCTACCAGTACCAGAGCAGAGTAAGAAGGGAGGATGGAGAGAGGACATAGTAAATATTTTTTTACGTTCTTGGCTGGAGCTCTAAAGTTGACCATGGTGAGATATTCTATGCGACCGTTTTTCGCCCACCATGAAAGGAAAGAAATGACTCGAAACACATATGCAACGCGTGCGCTTGCGCGCGTACACAAAAGACACGACAACTCGACACACACACAACCACACACGCTCTTCCACACACACACACACACACACACACACACAACACACACAACACACACACACCACTCACACACACACGCACCACCTCACACACACACGCTCACACTCACACCAACACACACAACACACACACACACACACACACACACACACACACACACACACACACACACACACACACACCATTTATGCTTTTTTTGTTTGCAGGTACTTTGCAGCAATCCTTGGCCTACTCGCCACAAAAGCCACCACCACACTATGCTGTCAGATGATGTCCACCTTGTTAGGCCTGTGATGTAATAAAATAGTAGGGAATGGAGGAATCGGGGAAATACTAAAAACAAACCCCATCCGCGTTTAGTTTTTTTGTTTTTGTTTTTGGACGTAAAACGTTTTCTATTTTTAGTCTTCTGTACGGGGGCATTCCGTTGTCGCGTGTTTCGATTTTTCTGAGGAATTTTTTAATATCCCCATAGCCCACATAACTGGGCCTGAACAATAGATAAATTTAAAATTCGCGGCATCTGCCTGAGAGCGACATTGTGTGGAATGCATTTATAAATGTTTGCGAAACCACCCGATCGAAACAGCGAGTTTATACAGCTGGTTCGCAAGCGTGATCAGAAAGAGAGAAAAAAAAAGAGAACTGGCTGTGTAATATAATTTACAATGTTCACAAAAGGGACACAGGGCTCCTGTAATTTGTCCCGCTCTAATCAAATTTCGTCCTCGAAGTATTACGTAAAAATGACTGTCCATTGCCATTGGACTACATTGTCAGTTTTCTTTAAAGACCACTGAGCACCAAACTTCGATTGCATCCGTGATCCTTGCTTTAAAAAAACACATTTTTAACTGGAATAAAATAGAATTGTTAAAAATTAAATTCAGATTAAACAAATGAAAAAAATTAAAATAGATTTTAAAAGGTAGGAATAAAAAAGGAATTTAAAAAAGTAGAAGTAAACTTTAAAAAATAAATCCAACGAAATAAAATGAAACGGAGATTTATTCTTCACCTTTGTTTTAATTTTATTTTGTTGGATGATAACCAATGGTAAAATAATTTTTAAAAATGAAATAAAAGAAAAAACAATAAACTAGAACAAAATGGAGTTTTCAAAATAGGAATAAAATAAAACTTTAAAAAAACAAAATTAGACTTTAAAAAAAATCCAACAAAATAAAATGAAATAAGAGATATTATTTCTCACTTTGTTTTAATTTTATTTTGTTGGATGATAAACTGTAACCAAATATAAAAACAATAAAACAAAAAAAATCAAATAAACCACGTAAAAAATAAAATAAATTAAAGTCAGAGGCAAGGATCACGGAATAGCAATCATGGTGACTGGTGACAGTGATCATTGATGTCCGAAAACACCACCGCCTACAAAAATTTTGAGATAGAGATCTCGTGTGTGAACACCACCACACAAAAAGACTTCGAGACAGTGCAGTGAGGAATGTAACTCGATCATTCCCTCACGTTTTTTGGATAACTTCCATCTTCACACTTTTTTGCGTTTCTAAAAAAAAAAATCTCGATTTTTAATTTGAATTTTGAAATCTCGGTGTGTTAACACCACCACACAAAAAGACATCGAGGACAGTGAGGATTTTAACTCGATCATTCCTCACTTTTTGAATAATTGCATCATCGCCCTTTTGCGTTTCTAAAAAACAAAAACAATCCTCGATTTTTTCGTTCCTTTCTTTATTCAACGCCATCTAACCTGTGAGTCATCATTGGACATCTTGGAAATATTTGAACTGGCTGAGCTCCTTTGATGTGTAAGTATATTATCTGAAACTGCAGTTAAGCAACGTTTTCATATCAGATCACGAGGGTGGCGGGGGTGGGGGGGGTCGGGGGTGGGGGGGGGCTCGGGGGTGGACAATTCATACCTGGCTCGAGCTCCAAGTCTCACCAATGGTGGAGATTTTTGTGTGTATGCCACAAACAAAAATAGATGAAAAGGAGAGAGAGAGTATGCAGCCTTGCTTTACTCTCATTCACAGATTGAAAGAGGGATGGATACCACACACTCACACATTTACACCACACTTTTACACGCGCACACGCGCGCGCACGACACACACACACACACACACACACACACACACACACACACACACACACACACACACACTCCCCATCACTCTCATCTCTCCTCCTCTCTCTCTCTCTCTCTTCTCTCTCCCTCTCTCTCTCTCTCTCTCTCTCTCTCTCTCTCTCTCTCTCTCTCTCTCCTCTCTCTCTCTCTCTCTCTCTCTCTCTCTCACTCTCTCACCTCTACTCACTCACTCACTCACACACGGGTACATGTACACGCACGCACGCATGCATACCTTCCCACAAACCATCATCACCTCTCTACATAAACCAAATTCTTTTACTCTTTCTTTGTGTGTGTGTCTAAGATCTTGTCCTGGTGAAAAGTAAGAAAACTGCTGATATCGGAAAAGGACACGCTACACATAGAAATTACCAGCAATCACAAAGACACTCCCGACACCTGCAATCATCTAAGACGGCACCGACGGCACCCGCAATCATCTATGACTGCACCGGCGACACCTGCAATCATCTATGACTGCACCGCGACACCTGCAATCATCTATGACTGCATCGGCAATCACCATGACTGCACCGGCGACACCTGCAATCATCTATGACTGCACCGGCGACACCTGCAATCATCTATGACTGCACCGACGACACCTGCAATCTCTAGACTGCACCGGCAATCATCTGTGACTTCACCGGCGACACCTGCAATCATCTATGACTGCACCGGCAATCATCTATGACTTGCACCGGCGACACCTGCAATCATCTTGACTGCACCGGCGACACCTGCAATCATCTATGATGCACCGGCGACACCTGCAATCATCTATGACTGCACCGCGACACCTGCAATCATCTAGACGACCTGCAATCATCTAAG
The DNA here is from genome assembly GCA_030674155.1 of Stramonita haemastoma. Taxonomy (NCBI): domain Eukaryota; kingdom Metazoa; phylum Mollusca; class Gastropoda; order Neogastropoda; family Muricidae; genus Stramonita; species Stramonita haemastoma. Next base: position 33,057,414 of record CM060324.1, read on the forward strand.
ACTGCACCGCGACACCTGCTCATCTAAAGTGCCGCGACACTGCGGCACCACGCACGACACGCAATCATCATAGACTGCACCCGACACCTGCAAATCATCGAAGAACTGACACCTGCAATATCTCGAGATGACAACGCGACACCTGCAATCATCGATAGCACCGAGCGACACCTGCAATCATCAAGATGACACCGACACCTGCAATCATCTAGATGACACCGGACACCTGCAATCATCGAAGAGACACGACACCTGCAATCATCGAAGATGCACCGACACACCTGCATCATGAAGATGACACCGACACTGCATCATCGAAGACACCGACAACGCAATCATCGAAGAAGACACCGACACCTGCAATCATCGAAGATGACGACGATACCTGCAATCATCGAAGACAACCGACGACACCGTGCAATCATCGAAGACGACACCCTGCAATCGCGAAGATGACACGAACCTGCAATCATCGAAGACTGCAATCATCGAGACAACACGGCAATCCGAAGCAACACGTGCGTGCAATCTATCGAAGAGCAACGCTGCAATCATCGAAGACGACACTGCTGCAATCATCGAAGAGACACCTGCTGCAATCATCGAGACGCACCTGCTGCAATCATCGAGGAAATCGCGAACATGTCTTGGAACAAAAACCCCATATTGTGTGGAGCAGATAAAGATAATTCCAAAACAACCTATGTGATGTGTGGGGAAAATAAGTGACATAAATGTATGCAAGGAAAGGTATAGTTCACAGGAAAAAATACATCAAATATGTTGCTCCAGAAGTGAAACAAAGTTTCGAAATTCAAACAATGTTGGTTAAGGTAAAGTGCTTCCCTCATTGACAATGTGGAAAAAGTTTTTTTTTTAATACATTACACACAGAATTGCTGTGTAATCACATATAACACTGCAACACACACTAGAGCACTAACAAACCCAGACAAATGTGATCATATATCATCCAATTAGACTGCATGCATTAGCATACACTAGAGCAGCAACAAACCCAGACGAAATGTAATCATGGGTCATTCTTAGCTGGCTTGTGACAATCCACACTAGGGCAGTTTTTGCTCTAGATGCTAGGAATGCACAAAATGAGGGAACGCACGTGGAGAGATTTTATTATTTATTATTATTTATTATACCACTTTGTCACGGCAGATTTCTCTACGTGCGAACAGGTTCGCAAGTCTGCATAGTCGCAATATGTCTCTCGTCCACAGGGAGGCGTTCGTCATCCGAATGACTAAAGCTTATAACTCGTAGATTGAAGCTGCAAACGGATTGAAATGAATTTGTGGCAAATGATGCATGCCACCACTAGACACATTCGTGCAAGATTTAACAGCAACATTTTAGATGCTGCTGAAAATCTCTGCAAGAATCTGTCAATGGTTTCCATGGCAGATTGGCAGAACATGATGCTCCTGGAAAATGATGTATTAGGCACTGGTTACTTAATGATAGGAGCAATTTGATTTTTTTCATGGCTTTAGTTTTGTATGGAGAAAAAAATTGAGAAAAGAAAGGCACGATAAAAGAAAATATTGGTAGCTTTTGTTTTAATGGTAAAGCAAGAATTTTGTAATTTTTTGGTATGTGTTTTGGGTTTTTTTTTATCAAGACAAAATAATTTGTAAAGAATGTGATGAGGATGGAGGATTTTGTTACTTTGCTTTTTTTATTTTATAATTCAGATCCTAGGATTTATTGACAAAATGTTCTTACATGCCACTTAGATACTTTTCAGACTGACAGTATATTCAGTGGCAATTAATCGTGATATGTTTTTCTCCAAGTTTGATTTCTATTCAAAGTGAAACAGATTTGCTGATAAGTTGAAAAAAATGTATAGAACTATAACTGTCAACATTTATTGTAGGATGACAGTAATCTGTGATTTTTTTCTAAAGTTAATAATTTCTTGTGAAATTAACTGGTAGCTTAGGAAACTGTTTTTTTGTCGTAATTTGCCCCATGATGCCCATAGTTATACCACTTGTGAAATTCCTGATTGCAGGGCAATCTGTAATGTAAAGGAAATGCACAAAAAATCAAACTTAAATGACTATTTTTGTTTTTTGGTAAATGAGGAACTTGTCCCATACTTTACAAAACGGAGCCTTTTATATGTTTTCGTGTGTGTGTGTGTGTGTGTTGTGTGTGTGTGTGTGTGTTTGAGTGTGTGTGTGTGTGTGTGTGTGTGTGTGTGTGTGTGTAAAGGGGAAGGTAGTGAAGAGCAGAATGTTAGGTAAGGGAGGTACAAGGAAAGGTGGTGTGGGGATAGAATACATAATTATGTTTGGTCAGTGCAGTTAGAAAAGGGGCTGGCTAAGGATTTTGCAGATTGTTTTTTCTATCGTCGGACTGTCGGTGCATTCTTATAGTCTCTATCGTCGGTACCTGTCGGTGTCATTCGTTACAGTAGCCGCTGATGTATGCTCTCTCTCTTCATTCTCTTCGGTCATCAGTTTTCTGCAGATTTTTCTTTCGACATGTCTCGTCTACCTGTTTTTCACTACATTTTTAACTAGACATTTTGCACTACATTTTTTACTAGACCCAAAAGTTCAGATTATTTGTGGATTCTTTCAATGGCAAGTTTTCCGAATCTTCTGTAGAACCCATCTCTTCTCTTTTATTCCGTTTTCATCTTCAGCGTTGATTCTCCCGCTTCCAAAGGAAACAGCGGCCAATTTGGTGTTTGCAGTAGCTAAAGTTTGAACTCATTTACTGAATTAATGTGCTTTTTTATATGTTGGTAAGATTTACTATTCTTTGTTTAGTTGGAACTGTTCTTGCCTATGTCTTTTTCTGCACGAGCCGTCCGCGAAGTTCATTTCTAGGAATTCTCCATCAAATTGTATATTTTTATCGATGGCTTCATCAATATACATGAATTAGTCTTCTTAGCATTGAGTTTAAGGCCTGCCCGCTGTATCCACTTTGTCAAACAGTGTTAGCATATTTGGCCCTATCTTTGCAGCCTGATTTCGAGATCAGTGTCTTCCTCGTATTTGTGATTTCCTCCCTGCCAGTCTTTAAACCAAGTTTTTTTATCTTGGAATTGGTGTAATCCTTTTTTTCCCCCATTATTTCGGACTCCATTTTTTAAAATGTTATTGGGACCAAATTTGGAAATTTGTTCGAAAACGCCTTAAGGCATGAAATTACCCGCTAAAGGCTGAACTAGAAGTTGGTAATAATTTTTATAAATTAAAAACCCACCGGTCTAACGAATAATGTAAGTTACTGGCATGACCGGTTTGTAGATTTCAAAAATTGTATCATTGTGTCTAAAGCTACATACCACGGTGTCTATTTGCTCTTTGAGTCCACATGCATTCAGGCTGGCAGATAGCCAGCTGGTGACCCTTGCCCTTTGGCTAACTGTTAAAACTAACTCTAACCCTGTTAACTAACCTCAACTCTAACCCCTGGCCCCTCATGTGGACACAAAAGCCGATAGAAAACGTGGTAGATACTTTACACAATTGGCAACAATTTTTCTTGGGTGGGGTAGAAGTTTAGGGGAGAGAGAGATGGTAGGAGAGGGAAGGTAACAGATACCTTTGAGGACAGTTTTCTCCAGGCCGTTCTGTCTTCAGTCTTTCGCTGCAACACCGCCATGTTAAGACCGAACAATCTTTGCTATTTTTTCTCAGTTTCTCTGTATTCCTCTTGTGTCTTCTTCCCTGTTTGTGTCCCCTGCACAGTCTTGATGAGGAATGATGATGTAGCCAAACACGCCAGCTTCCTCCTCTTTGCAATAGTCAGAAGAGGTTCTTGGGGCCCAGCTTGTCATGGTCGCATCTTTCCACACTGACTCGTTGGTTTTGTGGTCCTACCGATGTATAGAAGTGTTCTGAAGGATTTCGTCTCAAGGGCATGGATTTTTTTTTCTTTTATAGTTCTGTAGTCAAGGTTTATCTTCACACTTTGTGCGGCAGTATGGAAATGACAGTGCTCTTTAGACATTTTTTTTTTTAAATTGATCTGTTTGCTGATTTTTTAAAATTCCTGAGGGACTGTTTAAAATGAGTCATGTCATAATTTACTACGAATAACGAGGGTTTCGAGGATTTGGGTATTGGTTTAGCCCATTGTATGTGTCGTTGATAGGAAGAGCGACAGAACTGATTTAAATTCTTGCTTTAATCATATGTATAGTTTGCTCAATTTTGATCAAAGATTTGTAACCAGTGAAGTTCTAGTGGCCTCTGATACGGTGGGGTTATAAACCGGATTGGATTGGATTAATCGCTACTTTTCCCAGGAGGGGGGGGGGGAAAATTATGAGGGTTGGTTAGGATGCATGGTAAGAAAGGGGTGTTAGAGGACTGACGTGTGTGTGTGTGTGTGTTGTGTTGTGTGTGTGTGTGTGTGTTGTGTGTGTTGTCTGTTGTCTGTCTGTTGTCGTCTGTGTCGTGTGTGTTCCGTCTAGTGTTTGTTGTGTCTGTCTTAATGTGTGTGTGGTTGTGTGGTATGTATGCGTAGTGCGTGCGTGTTTTGGTGTGTGTATTATTTTGAATGTATGGTATGAGTATGGTATGTATGGTATGATATAAATAATGTATGGTTTTATGGTATGTATGGTTTAATATGAAAGGGAGAAAAATAAATGTATGAAGGGATATATTGTGACTTGATTTTTTTAATCCAATTAACAGAATTTTAATCATGAACGTATTTGATTTTTGATGCTATTAATGATGGCTAATCTACTATTTTTAAATTGTTACTGTCTTTGGTTTGATAGTCTAGCTCTATGTTGTGTGTGTGTGTGTGTGTGTGTGTGTGTGGTGTGTGCGCGCGCGCGCGCATGCGCTCAGAATTTATGTGTGTTTTGTATGTGTGTGTGCGTGTGTTGGTGTGTGTTTATGTTGAATGTTCGTATGGTATGGTATGGTATGGTATGGTGTGGTACGGTATGGTATGGTATGGTTGTGTATGGTATGGTTGTGTATGGATGCAAATTTACAAATGTGGAAAGGAGAAAAACCAAATGATGTGATATTGTGACTTTGATATTTTTTGTCTTTTTTAAAAAATCCAATTTAACAGGTTTTATCATGAATGTTGTTTTTATATTAATGATGGGATAATTAGTATTATTGAAATTGTTACTTAGTTTGGTAGTCTAGCTGACTGTCGATTAAAAATAAATATATGTAGGGGTTTGTTTTTGTAAAACTTGTACTATTTCATTATTTTGTTTGGCTGATTATGTCCTTCCCTTCCTCTTTGATACCCCCCCCCCCCTCTTCCCACGGTCCTTTTCAATCGGTTTTTTTAAAATAGTTATTGTTGTGTTATTGTTTTAGGATAGTGGTGATGGGTGATTATTATATTATTGCAGATTAAATCTAAAAAAAAATTTCATTATCATTATGACTCTATGAGTGATTGACTAGTTTAAATTGTTTTGGTTTGATATAGAATGGATATGTTTTTAGCGTTTTGTTATTTTTTCCCCTTTTATTTTTTTTTTTTATTTATTTTCTTATATAGAGTACAATGTAAAAGAATGGATGATATTGTAACCTGATAAGACTGCTTCGCTTTTTATGTTTTATTTTCCTACGATTTTTTTAAAACTCAGAGCGTGCATGTGCGCCCGCGGGTATACACTCTTGTGTGGTGTGTGTGTGTTGTTTTGTGTGGTGCGTGTGTGTGTCTGTCGTCTGTCGTGTCTGTCTGTCTGTGTCTGTCTGTGTGTATGTGAGTGGTGAGGGGGGGATGTGTGTGCGTGGCGTGCGTGTGTAGCCTACGTGAAAGCGAGTCTTACAGTGCATTATTATTTTTAAAATTTTTATAATTACAATTAGTAGTAGCAGTATATATTATATATTATTAATTATTATTTATTATTATTATTATTATTATTATTATTATTATTATTATATATTATACTTTTTAGTTCCTTTTGAGTTTATTTTATAATGGGTTGTCGTAATGTTGTAGTTAAATATATTTGGGGTTTTTTTTCTGTTCTTGTAATTTTGCTTGTTCTTGCTGTTCATTTTTTTTGTTTGTTTTTTGTTCGGTTGTTTTTTTAATTTCTAGATAGGATGGCATGATGAAAAAAAGCAGAATTATTGCTTGCTCATGTACATCTGAAAATAAATTTTGACTTGGATTGACTTGACTTGATTTGACAGCGCAGTGCAGGGTCGTCGCCACACACACAAAACAAAAAACCGCACTGACAAACACGAGTGCGCGCATTTATACGCGCCCCCCCCCCCTCCCCTCCCCCAAAGCATAACCGCATATCGCAGAGATGTGACAAAGTGCCGGTTTTAGCCCACTTCTACCCCGACTTTTGCGCAGTAATAGAGCCCAAGGCAACATGACTGTGCTTCACCTATCCAGTGCAACCATGACACTATTTCACACGGGTGGCGCTGTTCTTGTGGCGACACCACAGCCCCGAAAAAGGCGGCCTGGCTTGCAATAAGCACCCTTGTCCCAAAGTAAAGCTGGTACCGCCTACGCAACAATGCGTGGTATTCACGCATAATATAAACGTAATAAACTATATCATGCACCATAGCGCAGTGTAGCGTCGTCGCCACACACACGAACACAAAACCGCACTGACGAACACCACGCGCGCATGCATACACGCGCGCATACCCTCCCCCCCCCCCCCCCCCCCCCCCCCCAAAGTATAACCGCACATTGCAGAGATGTGACAAAGTGCCGATTTGAGCCCCCTCCTACCCCGACCTTTGCGCAGTAACAGAGCCCAAGGCAACATGACCGTGCTCCACACTATGCAGGTATACCGTAACACCCATGTTCGCACGGGTGGCGCTGTTCTTGTGGCGATACCATAGCCCCCCCCCCAAAAAAAAAAAAAAAAGCGGACATGGCTTGCATATAGCACGCTTGTCCCAAAGTAAAGCTTTAACGGCCTACGCAACAATGCGTTGTATTACGCATTATATTAACGGTAATAAACTATATCATGCACCACAGGCAGTGTAGCGTCGTCGCCACACACACAAACACAAAAACCGCACTGACGAACACCAGCGCGCGCATTCATACGCACGCGCATACACCCCTCTCACCCCCCTCACCCCCAAAGCATAAGCGCATATCGTAGAGATGAGACAAAGTGCCGGTTTGAGCCCCCTCCTACCCCGATTCTTGTGCGCGGTTACAGAGCCCAAGGCAACTTGACCATACTCCACCCTATGCAGGTATACCGTAACACCATGTTTCCACGGGTGGCGCTGTTCTCGTTGTAGGACACCACAGCCCGAAAATAAGGCGGCCTGGCTTGCACATAGCACGCTTTGTCCCAAGGTAAAGCTGGTACGGTCTACACAACAATGCGTGGTATTCCGCATAATACTAACAGTAATAAACTATACATGCACCAAGCGCAGTGTAGCGTCGTCGCCACACACACGAACACAAAAACCGCACTGACAAACACCAGCGCGCGCATGCATACGCGCGCGCATACACCTCCTCCCTCCAAACCACAACAAAGTATAACCGCACATTGAGAGATGTGACAAAATGCCGGTTTGAGCCCCCTCTTACTCCACCTTTTGCGCGTAACAGAGCCCAAGGCAACATGACCATGCTCACCTTATGCCGGCACACTGTAACATCATCTTTCACACGGTGTCGCTGTTCTTGTGGCGACACTACAGCCCCGAAAAAGGTCGCCTGGTTTGCTAACTATGCTCTCAGTATATAAAAAATAACACAGATCATGCCAAAATGTGTTGATATATTGATTTATGCGAAACAACGGCATTTTGATGTTCACACACACACACCACACACACACACACAACACACACACACACACCACACACACCCACAACACACGATAGCCTAATGGTCAGAACATTGCGCTCGCAATTTGACAACCGGGTTCGATTCGTCGAGGGATTTTCCCGGAGCTACATCATCTGACCACTCACCCAGAAGTCCCTCGATGAGACTATAAACCGAGCCCCGTGTGCGAACGCACGCAGAACATCTGGCTACACGTAAATCTGTCCGTTCGTAAGAATAGGCCATTTTGCCGTAGAACCAGGGTCAGATTTACAAGCGCATACACCGGGAACTGATGTTAAAAGAACAAAGTGTTTATTCCATTAATCCTCGATATAAAGAACAAATAAATGATAAATAAAGAAAGAAAATAACACCAACACACTGCACGCACGCAACGCACCAGCACGCAGACAAAATACAACGCTACACACGAACATACAACAACACACACACCACGCACGCACCAGAACGCACCAAAAACAATACAACAAAAAAACACACACACACACACACACACACACACACACACACACACACACACACACACACACACACATGCGCATGGTCTAGGAAAAAAGTTTGGGTTCCAGGAGTGGGGTGGGGATGGGAGGGGATCCAATTCCGCCTTTTTGCGTTCTTGACAGGTAAACGCACACTTTTACCTGCTGCATACCTATTAAAAAATTTTTTAAAACACTTCTCCTTGAAAAACACGACCACTATGGCTGACAGCATGGACATCAATAACATACCCAGCATGCAATCTGCAGAGAGATGGGCTGCGCCGGGTTTTTGATTTGTTCACAATAATACAGCAGAATTATTTCATGTAAGGTCTGAAGACTCTTCCCAGAGTTTAGGGAAGGGTAAAAGGGGAGAGACAGACAGACAGACAGACAGAGACGCAGAGAAAGAGACAGATGTGTAGATATAGAGAGACAGAGACAGACAGAGAATTTCATTTGGGATTTGTTTGTTTGTTACTCTCGTTTTGGGATTTTTTTTTTTTGGGGGGGGGGGGAAGGGGGGAGCTTGTTGAAAATGTCTCCATAACCCCACACCACCCCCCCACACCACCACCCCACACACACACACACACAAGTTAAAAGTCATATCCAAAATATATTTTATACTTCGTAAACCCTATATTTTTATGATACCATAAAAAAAAGATTACCAAATATTTTCGTTACACATTTACACAAAGTCAGCAGCGCACTAGGATTTATCATTACATTAAAAAGTAACAACATTAGACGGATGCATAATGTCGTTTCTTTTTTCCTGTAACCAACTCATTAATCAATTCAATCAATCAATTAATCAAAGAACCAGTCAACAACCAACCAACCAACAACCTACTACAACCAACCTACCTACCTACCTACCTACTTACTACCTACCTACCTACCTACCATCAATCTATCTATCTATTTCTATCTACTATCTATTTATCTTCTATCTATCTTCTGTCTGTCTGTCTACTATCTATCCATCTATCTATCTTCTAACTATCTATCATCTATCTGTCTATCTATCTATCTATCTATCTGTCTGTCTGTCTGTTCTGTCTGTCTTCTTCTGTCTTCTCTCTCTCTCTCATCTATCTCATCTTCTATCTATCTATTCTATCTATCTATCTATCTATCTATCTATCTATCTATCTATCTATCTATCTATCTATCATGATGGCTTAACCCGACCGATGAGACATTATCTATCATTATGAGCTTTATCTCAATGAATTAGAATTCAAATTCAAAATTAAGGAGTTAAAATAAAATTCCTATATCAAAAAGCAGCCCTTCAGTCCACATCCCCTTGTCGGAGACAACTTTCTTGGTGTCATGGGTTCTTTTCCATGCGCTAAATGTGACCTCGGATTATTGTCTCACATGAAAGACTAGTAACCTGACCACCATTCTAGGCCCTAGAAGATTGAAGGAAAGATCGAGTTTGAATGGGATTGAAACCTTTTGTTGTTGGTTGTTGATGCTGTAGTTTTGTTGTTGCTGTTGTTTATCGTTTTGTTTGGGGGTTCTTGGTGGTGGTGGTGGTGGTGGTGGTGTGGTGGGGTGTGGGGGGTTGGTTGTTTTGTTTTCTTGTCTAGTCTGACCTTATTCGTCTTGTTTTAAAGTCTCGTGTCGTGATGTAGGCCTTTACCTGTCTTGTTTTTTTTAATATTATTTTTTATACCACTTCATGTAACAGCGATTTAGCTGCGTGAAATTCGGGCTGCTCTCTCGGGGAGGGAGCTTTCGCACAAGTGCGCGCCAGCCTTTTTTTTGTTTCCTGACTGCAACTTAATTTCCCTATCAAATTGGCTTTTTTTCTACAGAATTTTGCCAGAGACAACCTTCTTGTTGCCGTGGGTTCTTTTACTTATTTTATTTTTTATTTTATACAACTTTATATGATATGTCACAGCAGATTTCTCTGCGTGAAATTCGGGCTGCTCTACCCGGGGAGAGCGCGTCACCACAAGTGCTGCGCCTACCCATTATTTTGTGTTATATATATATATATATATATATATATATATATATATATATATATATATATTATAAAAAAATTATATATAATATATATATATATAATATATATATATATATTATATATATCAGCCCTGAGCCGCCTTGAGAACTCCAACTCCCCGATTTTTTCTCAGGGATGGTGCCTAAACACGACACCTGTGTGCATGCTGGGTTTTTTTTTTAATTTTGTCATCCGCTCCTACCGGCACACAATGGCCTGCTCTTCCGAAAGGCGGAACGGGGTTTTAACGTGTGGGCAAGATGTTCTGCATGCTTTCGCACACGAGGCCCCGGTTTATAGTCTCATCCAATGACTTTGACATTCAGTTAGATTTTTCCCCAGCCAAAGGGAAGAAAGGGCAAGGTTGGGAATCGAACCCAGAACCTCACGGTTTACTTGTTGGCAGGCGAGCATCTTAACCATCCTGCCACCCTCCTTCCTAGGTGCGCAAAATAGTCTTGTCTTCCCTTTGCTTGCCATGTTTTTTTTCTTGTACATGTTAGGTCGTGTTGTGTCTTGCACTGTCTTCTTCCCTCTATAGTCTCTTGTTTCGGCTTTCCTTTCAATGTCTTGCCTTCTCTTGGAGTGCCTTGCCTTGTCCTTGCCTTGTCTTGCCTTGCCTTGCCTGGCCTTGCATGGCCTGGCCTTGTCTCTGCTTGCTGGCTCTGTCTTGTCTTGCCATGCTATGTCTTGCTTTGCTTTGTTATGTGTTTGTATGTATTGCCTTGCCTTGCCCTGTTGTGCTTTGCCTACCTAGCCTTGCCATAGAAGTCATTGCTTTGCCCTGTCCTCCCTTTATTTGCAATGCTTTGCCTTGTTTTGCTTTGCCTTACCTAGCCTTGCCATAGAAGTCATTGCGTTGCCTTGTCCTCCCTTGATTCGCAATGCCTTGCCTTGCCCTGTTGTGTTTTGCCCTACCTAGCCTTGCCATAGACGTCATTGCTTTTGTATTATCTTGCCTTTCATTGTCTTGCATTGTTTTGCCTTGTCCTCCCTTAATTCGTAATGTCTGCATTGCTTTGCCTTGTATCCTTGATTTGCAATGCCTTGCCTGTTGCTCGTTTACCCAACCTGTGCCATAGAATCTCTACAAGTAACACAGACTTACAGCTGTCATTCCCCCCACTTTCAGCTCCTCTCAGCCGTTACTTAATCCATCCCATCTTAACCCAGATGGGGGTGGAGGGGGGGAGGGTGCGGCTGGTGCTATTAATTTTATAGCAGGAACTGACCACTCTTGGACGAGGTGAAACGAAGGGAGCGACTAAATAATTATTTAGCACTCTTTAGACTGAGTGACACCCTGAGAAAGGTCGAGGACAGAGGGAAATGTAAGAGAGCTGTTGCGATGTCTTCCGTGGCGCCCTTACGGTCTAAATAGACTCGGGATAGAAGTAGAAGACGAATTTGAAGAAGAAGAAGAAGAAGAAGAAAGGGAAGAAGAAGAAGGAGAGAAGAAGAAGAAGAAGAAGAAGATGTGATGAAGAAGAAATGCGAAGAAGAAGAAGAAGATGAAGAAGAAGAAGAAGAAGAAGAAGACTGAGTGATGTTGGATTTGTGTGCTGTGACTTCTAAGCTACATCATCGGCTACTAGGCCTACTACCCTTAGGCTGTCAGACTGCACTGCGCGCATTATTCAGGTGCATAGACTCAGAGGCAGTAGATTTGTAATCAGGGGGTGGGTCGTTAAAGACGTGGACATTTTGAATGGCGCCAGGCTGTGGCGTCGTGGGTAGAGAGCACACACTGGTGTAGGGAGGAGGCTTCATCAGCTGCGCAATTTCCAACGGCCCCGGGGAATTTGGGTTCTGAGGGGTTCCTCGATGGGCTGGGTGGGCTACGAACAATCAACAGAAATGTAGTTCAGTTTTGGTGGTGTTTTTTTTGGTGCGGTGCCATGCTGCTCTTCCGAGCTGTGACGTACAGTGCTGTGCCGTGCTGTGTTTGTGCTGTGCTGTATTGTGCTGTGCTGTATTGTGTTGTGATGTGCTGTGTTGTGCTGTGCTTGTGTGTGTGTTGATTTGCTTCATGTCACTTTGCGCTGTACTGCACTGTCCTGCGTCGATGCTTGCAACAGTATAGTATAGCACAACATAACATAGCATTTCGCACCCATGCCATCCACACACACACACACACACACACACACACACACACACACACACACACACACACACACACACACACACAACACACACACACACACACAACAACACACACACACACACGCACGCGCGCGCGCGCACACACACACACACACACACATCACACACACACACACACACAATAACACACACACCATCACTTTCCATACAATACAGTGCACACATCATTTACCCTCAACCACACAACAACACGTGTGTGTGTGGTGTGTGTGTGTGTGTGTGGTGCGTGCGTGCGTGCGTGCGTGCGTGCGTGCGTGCGTGCGTGCGTGCGTGCGTGCGTGCGTGTGTGCGTGCGTGCGTGCGTGCGTGTGTGTGTGTGTGTAAGTTTCACAGAAAGCCAGAAAAAACGCATTTAAAATGAAAGATAATGAACATGCTTGTGTTTTCTTTCTTTTTTTTTTTTTTTTTTTTTTTTTTTACAAAATGGGTGGCAGCGTTTAACAACAACAACAACAAAAACAACACCAACCTCTCTCCCTCTCTGATAACAAGTTACATTCATTTTTTCACATCTGGTAGTTAGTGGTAGCCTACCTGCACCCCTACCACCGCGACTGGCACCCCTGTCAGCAGCAGGCACAACGTGTCTGTGAGAACTCAGCCTAGGTCTGAAAGGTTGCCATTTCTTCCAGCAGGTCTTGTACAGGGCCGCCAGCAATCCCAGCAGGACCAACAGGATCATGGCGGTGGCCAGCCAAAACCAGGACATGTTGAGACAGCAAGACTTGTTGGCGTTGCAGCACACCGTGTAGTTTGGCACACAGTGCAGTATCTTTGGGTGGTGGTGGTGGTGGTGGCGCGTGGGTACCCCCCGAAATTTATATATTTTTTTTTAAAAGAAGAAGGGTATTATCAACATGTGTTAGGTTGGTTTGGTTTTCTTTTGTTTTGTTTTAAGAGAAAAGAAATTATTGTTGAGTTGATGTGTGGGGGGTGGGTGGTGTGTTGTGTGTGTGTGTGTGTGTGTGTGTGTGTGTGTGTGTGTGTGTGTGTGTGTGTG
>CM060324.1:33075935-33093435 GCA_030674155.1 Stramonita haemastoma
ATATGACGTAAAACTAAAAAAAGCAACAACAAAATAACTCACTCGCTCTCCGTTTGGTGTGTGTGTGTGTCGATGAGTAGTGTGTTTTGCTTCCTCTTTTTAAAAGTGTTTTAGATTCATCAAGTCGTTCACACTGAAGTTGGATGTGCTAGGCTTCGGCCTTACTAGCGGCAGCGCAACACATTTTCGCTCATATGACAGAAACAATAGTTGCTGACTAGGAAGAATTGAGTTACCATTAGAATGGAAAACATTCAAGCACCTAAAATCAGATACTATGTAACAATTTTGATGGCCCTATTCTCAAAGGCTTGTATTTAAAGAAGAGAAATAATCCTAGGCAAAAATATGAGAAGGTAAAGGGTGTAGACCTATTACGATTCTAAGAATAATAATCATAGATCGGACAGCAATGCAACTTTTCTCTATTGTAATGCGTGGATCTATGTAGGAAGTATGTTATACCAAAAGCTAAGGTAGCATTGACATAAGAAAAAAAAATCGTTCTGTATATCTGCTAGGCCTTGTTTCAGACTTTAAAAAAGCAATGATAAGAGCACTGTTGTTTGTGTGTGCGTTTTCTTGTGTGTGTGTGTGTGTGTGTGTGTGTGTGCATGTGGCGAGGGCCCTGCACCTTGCTATGGGGTATCATATTATTGTATACATATTATTAGTAGTATGTGTGCTACTACGTGTTATGGCGTACACTGTAGCAGTTTTCCCTTTTGACAAACTTGCTATAGGCCTATTCAAGCCAGGCTGCCATCTTTGGGGCTGTGGTGTGGCCACAAGGCCGGCGCCACGCAAATCAAAGATGGTAGTAAAGTGTGTAGGCATACAATAGAGCACTGTCTTGGTGACGTGGGCTCTGTTACTGTGCAAAAGTCTGGGTTGTGTGTGAGATCAAGCAAGTGAGAGAGAGAGAGAGAGAGAGAGAGAGAGAGAGAGAGAGAGAGGAGAGAGAGAGGAGAGAGAGAGAGAGAGAGAGAGAGAGAGAGAGAGAGAGAGAGGAGAGAGAGCAAGGCAAGGCAAGGCAAGGCAAGGGGTTGTGTGTGAGATCAAGCAAGTGAGAGAGAGAGAGAGAGAGAGAGAGAGAGAGAGAGAGGAGAGAGAGAGAGAGAGAGAGAGAGAGAGAGAGAGAGAGAGAGAGAGAGAGGAGAGTTTGATTGATTGATTTGATTTATTTCTTTTATATCGAGGATAATGGAATGAGCACTCTTGTGCTTTTTTACATCCAGTCCTCGTGTGTATGCAGTTTTGTAAATGTCATCTGTTCCCACCAGCACAAAATGGCCTACTCTTACGAAAAGCGGAACAGGATTTAACGTGTGTGCACGGGGCCTCGGTTTACAGTCTCATCCAAAGGACTTTTGGGGAGAGTGGAGTCTGCACTGATGTTAACTCCAGGAGAAAATCTTCTCAACTGGAATCGAACCCGGGTCGTCAAATTGCCTGCGCAATGTTCTGACCACTATGCTATCCGTCCCCCAGAGAGACAGAGAGACAGAGAGAGAGGAAGAGAGAGAGAGAGAGAGAGAGAGATGCATGCGTGAGTGTATGTGTCTGCATGTGAGCGCCACTTCAATGAAAACGAACAACCCGCACAACAAATTTTCTCTGCAAATAATTTATTTTCTCTTAAACCAACAGTCTACCATAAAATAAACTTTAGATGAAAATAATATAGAGGACAACCCACAAAACTGTTAACAAAGCAGCATCATTATAAATAAGATAAAAGATAAACCACAAAGTTAAGTGCAGTGTCTGGCATAATTATATGTCTAGTTTTCATGTGCAACGTCTCTTTATCCACAATCTCTTCTAGTACACATAAAGGTTTTTCAAAAATTCGTTTGCTGGTACTCCTAAGCTAAAGCCAAAAAGATCGCAAGAAATAAACTCTGACCACTAACTACGCTGCCACCCCCCTCCCCCCTTTTCCAACCCACTCCATCTTGACAGGATAGTATTTACAGTAACCTGGAACGAGGCAACCAGTAACCAACGCTGAGCTGCATCTGTTTTTGACAAAATATTGGATTGTCTTATGTATAAATCAGTTTGTTTTTTTTTTTAATTTTGGAGCATCACAAAGCATTTTCTTTCTTACTCAATTCAACAAGATTTTTTTTTTAAATATACATTTCTAAACTATCAGGGCTGTGCACCAACTTGCAAAGAAAGCAAAAAACAAAAGCTCTATTTAACTGAAAAATAAGAAAAATGATAACAGGCTGCATGTTTGTCTATAACCTGATCCCTAAAAAAATTTATTTAAAACAAAAAAAAAATAAAGAGTTCCATTTACACATACAACCAAATACATGAACCTGGAAAATGTTTCTGATATAGCACTTCTTTGAACCCATTTCTTCCAAAAAGGCTATAAAAAAACAACAACAACAAAAACCCAACAACAAAAGCACCAAATCAACAAAACACTCAAGCAAACAAAACAAAAAACCCTGCAGAATATCTCCCCAGGAATACATAATACAATGCTTTGCAGCTGAAAATGGCTGGAAACGCCATCTTTTCATAAAAGAGATCTTCACCCTCAAATTTCACAAATATAAGTTTTTTTCACAAAAGCATCTCAATCAAACAGCTGACACCCTTATTTTCAACAGCCCCCATTTTTTGGCCAAGGAAAGGAAATGAGAAGAAAAAAAAAAAGGATAGAGGAGGGGGTGGGGTTGTTGTGTTGTTAGAAAATATCTACAAGATTTGTAGGAGAGGAACTGAATATTTACAGATTTTGTTCAAAAAGGCAAAAAGACTGATTTCATATGGATTTACAACTCTTGCACAAAAAAAGTGTACATTTTGTTTTGTAAAAGATATGGCCAGTTAAGAAGGAAATACAAGAAGAAAAAAAATGGTTTGCTTTTTTTTCCACAATAGTCAGGCTAAAACATTTCCAGAGGTCATTTTGTTTGGCTATGTTTTGTTTGCTTGCTTGATTATTTGTTTTGTACAAATGTGGCTCGCTGTTTAGTGCAGTGATGCTAACAAACAGCATGGGTGGCATGATATTGGTTCCAACAGAGTACATGGGATGACCTTACATCAGTCTCCCAAAACATTCCTTTTGGGGGGGGGGGGGGAGGGGGGGGGTATTTTTTTCCCTTCTCAGTGCTGAGTGAGTTATAATTGCACCTTAGTTCTGGATTTTGGACAAGTTAAAATCATGTGGTGTTTATTTTCTTCTAATTTGGGGAGTGGAGGAAGCTGGTTGCAAAATCGTTATCGGTGCCCCCACGGTCCGCAGGACTCCAGGATAGATGATGGTGAAGGTGAATTTTATTTCATTTTGAAGATAATGACTACACATTCATGTGCTTTTAAAAAAAAAAGAAAGAATATCCAGTCTCTGTGTATATGCGGCTTTGTCAGTTATGTCATCAGTTCCCACTGGCACACAAGGTCCTTCTATCGCTAGTACTGGTTTTTGGATTTCTGCTCACGATTTTGTGTGTTGTTTGTTTTAATACTGATTTCACAATAAGTTTCAGTATGATACTTTGCTTGCCTCTTTCTTTGATTTCTTACAGCCTTAATTAAAATTAACCAATAGTGTAAGGCGTTAGGGTAATATCACAAATATAAAACATCCGAATCAGAACAGTATTGTCAAGACGTCGAATCGTCAGAAAGTTCAGAGTATACTTGATGCACTCAATATAATAGTCTTTGTAATGAGACACACCTTTTGTGCAAACTTACATAAAAATTAAAACACCCACACATCTACCTGTTCAAAATTCAACCAGTCAAAAAGCTCTGTTGCTTACGAATGTAAGCTATATGCCGAGGCCAATATTAAAATAATTGTTAAACTTTGAAATACAATGTTGAGATTGTCTTCAGCCATGATGGGCTCTTAGGAAAACAAAAAGCACTATTCTTTAAACGAGAAAAAAAATCCTCAAAAGTCAGAGTATGGCTGCGCTTTTGCCCATTTAGCAAGGTATTTCCTACTCATGCACATTTAAAAAAAAAAAACCTGTGACAAAGAAGACAAACCTCCTGTGTGTATGTGTGTGTGTGTGTGTGTGTGTGTGTGTGTGCATGCGAGCATGTGTGCGCGCATGCATGTGTGTGTGTGTGTGTGTGTGTGTGTGTGTGTGTGTGTGTGTGTGTGTGTGTGTGTGTGTGTGAGTGTGTGTGTGTGTCTGCGCGTGTGTGTGATTGTGAAAAGTGCAAGCTCACAAAAGTGGGTTTTTTTCTGATCACAGGACAAAAGAGAGGAGAGAAAAGCCTCCAAAAACTAGAAGAAATGCAGACAACACCATACACTGCTTTCCTACACACCCTGTGTGTTTTATCATTATGTTTGTTGACCCGTCTTCTGTTCTTGGATTCAAAATGCCCACATGTTAGACCATAAAAAAAGCACACACTCAAAATTAAAGATTCAAAACTACAATTAAAATAAACAGCTACACTTATACAGATAATTTAGGTCAAACAAAAATAAACATTTCTCCTGAGAGCAACCTATTTCTCCTTAGTATAGAACTGAACATTTATGTAATATAGCAACTTACACAACATATGTATAACCAAAATTAAACCAACAAAAGCATGCAAAGAATTTATCTAACTATATAAACTACATGTTATAATGAATAAATAAATAACACTGAACCAGCAAAGAAAGCTAAAGTGAGTAAACACACAAAAATCTATGCAACAAAGGAAAATATCCTGCTCCAAAAGAATACCATGTTATTTCCCAAGACCAAAAAAGAAAAAAACAAATAAAAAAATAAATGTATTATACTGTTTCCCCAAAGCAACATTACCAAGCACCTTTCATGACATTTCTCTTGATAACAGTTTTGTAATCTCATACCACATTTCAAAGTTTTTTTTCCTTTGAAAAAGAATTCCATTTTCGAATTTACACAAAATGTTGCATGATACTTCCATAACATACATTTTTATGATAAAAAATATGTCACCTATTTTTCATCTCCCGCATGTTTACAATTTTACAAAAACAAAACAAAAATTTCAAAATTACCATACAATCATGCTATACACTGTCTGAAACTCTTTTTTGTCACTGGTGTGTGCTTTTGAGGAAGTGTGTGTGTGTGTGTGTGTGTGTGTGTGTGTGTGTGTGTGTGTGTGTGTGTGTGTGTGTGTGTGTTTCCTGTTATTTTTGTTTGTTTCTTTGTGGTTTTATTTCTGTATTTGTCACAAGAATCATCTTTTTTCATCTCACTTATAAATAAAACTTAGTTAAATGAAATGAAATATCTGAATCAAAGTAAAACCATGTTTCTAGAGCTTTTTTTTTTTTTTCATTTTTACAAATGCTGCTACTATTTTGATCCCTCATATCTATAACTTGACCATACACACACCAAAAAAATCGTGAACTAACACAAAACCTTGCAATACACTCCCTCAAACATTCTTTTTCATAACATTTTCATCACCTTTTACATCTCTCCACAAATCAATTAGTATCAACAAACATGATAATCACAACAACCATGACAGTAAGTTCCTAAACACTTTTCAGGGTTTTTTTTTTAAAACACTACCATCATTATCATCACCTTTATACATCTCCCACATTTTCAGATCACTGTTTGACCACAACATTATCAACAATAATTAACACTGTCATCATCACAGAAGATTCCAAAACATTTATATATATATATATATATATATATATATATATATATATATATATATATATATATATATATATATATGATCATCCCTTACATAATTCCCACATGGCCCAAGCCAAAAGCTGTGTCAGTTATTGCAATAAACTAAGTGCTAAAGCCTACATTGTTGTTATGGTTTTTTTGTGTGTGTTTTTTGGTTATTTTTTAATGTGTTTTTTTTAGAGGGTGGGGTGGGGTGGGGTGAGGAGCTGGCTTCTTTGTTCCTCAGCAAGAGCTCTGTGGTTTACCAATGTTTGTACACCATGAGGAGGTAGCAGCATTCCAACTTCAGAAATGTATGCTGGAGTATGTTTGTGCTTCCGTAACCAACCGAAAGCTGACATAAATTCTAGGATCTTTTACGTACATATTTGATCCGCATATGTATATATACATACACAAAGGATATTAAGACACTGGCAGATCTGTACTTGAAGCTGACCTGAGAGAGAGATTGTAACAACCCCCCACCCTTAATTCACCAGATGTTGCGGAGATTCAAACCCATGACTTTATTAACCCATGGGACTGAAGTTGAGTGGTCTTAACCACTCAGCTATAGTGTCTGTCATTGTTATATTTAAAATTTTGTGTTGAGATTTTCTTCTGCCACGACCAAGCTCTTAGCAGAAACAACCTCCACTCCCCTTTAGAGGAAGAGAAAAAAATCTGAAGTTGTAGTATGCCTGCCTGTATGGCCAGGCACTTGTAAACAAGTCATACACATAAACTTCTCACCCGGTGTGCGTGCATTTGAAACAATCTCACAGTGATTACCAGAAGAGATGAGTGAGTCAGAGCGCATTTTTCTAGGTAATGCCCTAGAAGGTTAAAAGCTGGGAAAATGCATAACAACAACAATCAACAACAACAATACCAACAACAACAACAACCCACGTATTCAGACCCTCTCATAACCAATGATCAGCACAAAATGAACACTTGTCATCAACAGGCTGAGATCACAGCAGAGCAGCTGAACGGAACGGAATGGTGCAGTGCATGCTAGGCTAGGCTAGGCTAGGGGGTGAGGAGGGTTGTCCTTGTTATACATGCTGCACAGGGGGGAAGAGGGCCATAACATCCTTCTTTATCAGCTGGTAGTGCTCTGCCGGCAGCTGGGCATCTTCGATGATGGCATCCACAGACTCCTCTGTCAGGCAGTGGTAGCCTTCTTCTTCTGCAAGAGAGATCACAGCTGTCAGTTTCCCCCATTTTCAGCTCCTTTCAGCGGCTAATTGTTTCATCCCAGCCCAGCCCAGCTGTGATCAGCTGGTGCTAATTATAGCAGGAACTGACCACACTTGGACTAGGTAAAAGGAAGGAGCGCGCAAAGGTTAGCACTCGGGACTGAGTGATACTGGATTTGTGTGCTGTGCGATGAGTGGGGAGATGTTTATGCACTCTATAAATCAAGCGTTTATTTTTAGAGTGTGTGCAGACATATTCACAAAGATTAGATATATGGAGGTATACCTGTGTGTAGAAATGTGTATACTTAAGACAAAATTGCCAAGTCATGTTATACAATTGAGAAAGTTGCTAACTTTCGTGTACCTATTGAAAGGTTTTATGAATATGAAGTGCATAGCAGATACATACTCACAAACGTGTGTGCATGCACTCATAGGCCCACATACAGGTGCAAACAAAGGTGCACAAATGCACACTACGTACACACCCACACACATGGAGCACAATGGCACGCACAAATGCACACACTTACACACCAATATACTGCATCTATGAGCATGTGCACACACATACACGCAACACCACACACACACACACACACACATACACACACACACACTCACACACACACACACACACACACACACACACACACACACACACACACACACACACCCCACACATATATACACAACACACACACAACACAACACACACACACACAACACACCACACACACCACACCACACCACACAAACACACACACCACAACCCAACACACACACAACACAACACAACACAACACAACACAACCCCCCCTCCCCACACACACACACACAATCATACTCTCACAAAGATATTCTGTCAACAATGATAACAACAAGCTCCGAACATACAAAAAACCTCAGCCCCCACAGCCAGCCCGTAAAGATGAAAGACGCACACACCCACACACATGGAGCACAAAGGCACCCAGTGACACACAAATGCACACACACACCAACATGCTGCATCTATGAGCATGTGCACACACATACACGCAACACCACACACACACAAACACACACACACACACACACATATACAACACACACACACAAACACATACACACATATACACAACACACACACAAACATACACACACACTACACACCTCTGATGGGCAGATGACCTCCTAGCTCTATGCTGGCCACGTTGAACTCTTCAGCCGACTTGGTCCCTGAGGCAGACACTTCCTTCTTTGGCAAATCGTATTCATCATATACAACACTTTTTTTTTGGTCCTAAGTTGTGATTGCGTTCTGTTGCATAGAGGTGTGGTGTGGTGTGGTGTGGTATGGTGTGGTGTGGTGTGGTGTGGTGTGTGTGGTGTGTGTGTTGTGGTGAGGTGTGGTGTTGTGTTGTGTTGTGGTGTAGTGTAGTGTGTGTCTGCTTGAAAGTCGGACTGCTCATGTCATACACTTACTAATAAATACAGAACCCCAAAATCTTTGTTTCTTTTGTGAGTCTCCTACATTCTGTTTTAATTTCTAGTTAAGTATTACACACATATAACATTTTCAAGCACAAACTATCCATCAAAAAACATAATACAATATATCCTTACCGATAAATTTTTGACGTGGCCACACAAAAACGCGGATGGTGGTTTTGGTGGAGTTCCGTGGCTCTCCAAACTGGACTCCACGGCAGAAAAAGAGGCTGTGGGCCACATCAGACTCTTGCAGGTAGTGGCACACTTTGTGCACTTTCCTGTGTGCGACAATCAGTAGTACTGGTCATTTCTTTTGTGTAGTATAATTATGCTTAAATAAACACACTCACACAATTCATATGTAGATGCACATGCACAAACACATACACTCACTTACAACAGCACTAACATACTTAAAATCCCACTTTACAGCTTAGTCTTTAGTGATCAACTATGACTCTCTGAATAGGAGGCTTGACTTGCACAGTCCTTATGTGCTTCAGCCCTGGGGGCTTTTTGGCCTTTGGAGAACATCTCCAATGCTGACTGTCCTTATGCCCTCTTAGCTGAGAGAGTGGGGGAGTGCTGTGGGCAAGGCATCTCCTCTATACTCAAATTTTTGCCCAATTTCTGAAACAGCAGCTGCCTCCTTTGCTGTTTTGGAGGTCATTGTCGAACACAATGGACAAACAAACAAACAAACAAAAAAAAGTCTTTCTGGAAATAAAAGCAGGAGAATGGACCAAAAAGGCAGAAAATAGACAAGAAGGAGATGATAGCAAGAAAAAGAACAAGCCAGAAACAAAGAGAGGGGTAGAAAAGAGCAAAGTTCTAGCACAGATTTTTCCAGAAGGTGGGAATGCTACTTATACTGAGAGGCCCCCTGGCATCCCCACAGAGGACATAACATTTCAAAGCAGAGCAACATTTTACATTTTACTGCAGGTCTCACCACTTAACTTACATCATGGATAATCACTGACATAGCTTGGGACCTGGGCCAGGTCAACATATTATGCGAAAAAAAAACCCCACCTGCAAAAATCTGCCACAGTGGATCCGTGCAGCTGGAAGACAAATCCTGGCACTGGCATGGTGGTCATCTCGTACAGATCATCCACCAGGTGAATCACCGGCTGAATGCACACAACACCTATTGGTCACTTGTCATCATACACTTTTTTTTTATTTTAGGCACATGTTTAAGGATACTATCTATGAGGTGTACTATTTTAGATATGACTTTATTAACCCTTTGAATGCCAATATAAAGAACCAGAACCTGAATCTGCTCTGCCAAAGGATTTTTGCCCAAATGGGGTAATAATTCACCAAAAATCTAGCATCTAAACTACCAACAATTTGATATTGACATGTGTACAACTTTTGCACAGAATTGAATTCTGCATTAAACCAAACTAATTTGAAGGCCAAGTTGGAATTTATAAACATGCCTGAATCATCCAAAAATAAACATAAAAAATAAAAAAACTGCTCCAGTCAGCCAACGAAACTGAAGAAAAAACATACTTTCCGTCCACACAACGGGATTTCCCAACGATATATGGGTAGAGGGAATCCCACACAAGCTTAAAATATCAATTGTTTTGGAATGGACCTTAAAACGAAGTTAGGAAAAATCGGGAAAATCGATGCACGTCATATGACGTGGTAAGGCACTGGGAGTGCGCTATCAGTAGCACGTCATATGATGTGCTAAGGCAGTCAACGGGTTAAGGAATAAGTGGGATGTAGTGTTATTTCAATGCTTCTGAGAGAATTTCCATGTGCTTCCATCTGCCATTTCTAGTATTGTTAAATCTCATGTACCCTCAAGAGTTGGGGGTTTTTTCTTTAGAAAGCATTCTTGAAGTCTTATGAGTAGCGGAAAAATGGGGGCAAATGACTGCCGTGACACTTACAACACACACACAACACACACACACACAACACACACACACCACACACACACACACACACACACACACATACACACACACACACACAAGAGTCGCACCACGCACGCAGCACAACACACACACACACAAACGCACCACACGCACGCACACACACACACACACAAACACACACACACACACACACCACACACACACACACACACACACACACACACACACACACACACAACACACACACACAACACACACAAACACTTCATGGCTGAATACAAATGCTAAGTCACTGTGCTACTTACAGCATACTCCACTATCAATTCATGTTCCAGATAGTAGGAGTGGTAGTGAAGATGGTTCACCGAGGCAAAAGCACACAGACTGTTGAACCCCAGCCGAAACCCTCTGTAACACAACCATCCTCATTCACAATACTCGCCAAAACTGGAGAAAAAAAACCCAACTAAACTTCTCTACCAAGAACTTTTCAGATTAACTTTCTCCATATAAACATTCTCGATTGAGAATACTTGTCCTACACAGTTTTGTGCAAAGGTTCCTGATATGGAATTAAGAATTTTATTATTTTTTCATCTCGGTAAGACACCATACACTGAAAAAGACCTTACATGCTAATAATACATAACTATGCAGTATTATTTTTTCTCATTTTTCATCTACACACACACACACATACATACATACATACACACACACACACACACACACACACACACACACACACACACACACACACACACACACACACAGAGTGAAACACACACCTGTGATGACTCAGCAGAAGCATTTCCAGGGCCACTTTCAGCGATGTTTCTGTCACTATCTGCTCATAAAAAAAAAGCAAAAAACACCGTGACAACACTGCATTAAAGTGCTAGCTAACTTTACTCATTCAGATAATAGATGCACTCCCCAACAGACATAAAACAAACACAAAATACCCCAGACCAACAACAAACATGGCAAGAAAACTACATCAGAGAGAGAGAGAGAGACAGAGAGAGAGAGAGAGAGAGAGAGAGAGAGAGAGAGAGAGAGAGAGAGAGAGAGAGAGAGAGAGAGAGAGAGACAGACAGACAGACAGACAGACAGACAGACAGACAGACAGACAGACAGACACACACACACACACACATACACACACACACACACACACACACACACACACACACACACACACACACACACACAGAGGGGTGGGGGAGAAAAAGAGATACATACATATACAAAGAGACAGACAGACAGACAGACAGACAGACAGACAGACAGACACAGACAGACAGACAGGCAGACTGGTGTGGTAGCCTACCTGAGGCCGACAGGAGTCTATCTGTGGTACAAGGAGACAGTGGCCGTATTCCATAGGACTGACGTTGATGACAAGAGCATGGCGCTCGCTTACACTTCTATCCTCCTGCACATTTGAAACACCATCTACTAGTTGGATCATAAAATGGTGACAGGTTAGTTTTTTGGGTTATTTTTGCGTGTGTAGGTAATTCGACTAGAACTCGCCTAGAACTCAACAAAACCCTGAGAAAGGCAGAACAGAGAGAGGAATGGAGGGAACTGGTTGTCAAGTCTTCATGGGTGCCCCCACAGTCGCCAGACTAAGGGATACAGACAGACAGACAGACAGACAGACAGACACAGACAGACAGACACAGACAGACAGACAGACAGACAGACAGACAGACAGACAGACAGACAGACAGATAGATAGGTAATTGATAATCAGAATAAATAATGAGAGTGTACAGATATGCCATCTTCCAGGGCCTTTCAAGCATTGATGGACTATCATCAAAACCTACTACACAGATGGGTGCACAAAAGCCTATGTGTGTACATACATGTATTCATGTATGTGTGCATACACACATATACAAATACATACATACACACACACTCACAAACATGCACATGCATGCGCGCGTACACACACACACGTGCACATAAGTGCTTATTCCAGTATGCTCCCCCCCCCCCAAGAAAAAAAACTAAAACAAACACACACGAATGCACGCACACCACACGCGCGTGCACACACACACACACACACACACACACACACACACACATGCACATACACACACTTTCACATGCCTGTTTTGCTTCTGCTTACCTTATTTTAAAGTCTAATATCACCAAGCACAAACAGACCTTAAATTGAACAACATCAAACACAGACACATAATTTCTTTATATAAAAGGTAAAGGTTAAGTCATATATATGAGACATCAAAATCAATACACTTTTGGTGACAGACATGAACACCGTACATGAGCATTAGAAGCTCCATTGACCTCAATGCTGTGGCCTTCACCATCAACTGTTGGGGTTGCCTTCTTTTTGTCCTTTTCTTCACAAGTCTCCACCTCCGTGACATGGTTTTTCTGCAATGAGACCTCTGACCTAGAAACTCTGTTCAGTTACCACCTGGTTTTTCAACACGGGAAAAATATAACCTTACAACAGTAAGGGTGTCCCATAACCCATGTGGCTGTTATGGAGCAAGATATCAGATAACTCAGCTCCTCCAGGGGCCAGCATGTTGAGGGTGGGTGGTTCCCATCACCTCTCCCTCGCTGCCTTACCTTCCCTGTCCCTAAAGAGGGCAGTTATCCATTTACAGCTGGGTAAACTTAGGACTGTAGAGAAGCCAAGGCATGCAAATGTAAGGGGGCGGATAGCTAGGTGGTCAGAGCGCTCACTTTCCCCTAGTCAAGTTGAGGAATGTCAAGCGTGGTTACCAGTTGGATAGGTGACTGTTTGTGCGCCTTGGCTTCAGTACGGTTCCCCCCAGTTCACCCAGCTGTAAATGAGTATTTGCCTTTTTTAGGGTCAGGGAAGGTAAAGCGGTCAGGGAGAGGAGATGGGCGCCACCCTCAATATGCTGGCTACTAGAGAAGCTGAGGTCTCTGATGCATTGCTCCCCTACGACCACATAGGTTATGGGACGCCTTTACCTTTACCATACACCATGGGTGTACTCATACACAGACCCCTATATTTTGCTCTGTAATTCAGGAACTTTTAATGCTGCTGCCCTGAAATTTTGTGACTTTGTCAACAGAGATGTGTCCTGTATATCCACAAAAAATTATTTGTTTATATTTTCAAAAAAAGCAACTTAATTAGCAATAAGTGTCCCAGTACCTCTTGGGTGTCAGCCCATCATACTCTTGCTAAGCTCTGGTGATACATGATGATACTTTTCAGAAATTGAAGCAGTAAATCAAGTGTGTGTGTGTGTGCGTGCGTGCGTGCGTGCGTGCGTGCATGCATGCGTGCGTGCGTGCGTGCGTGAGTGTGAGTGTGAGTGCACATGCATGCGCTGCATGCATGTGTGTGTACATGTGTTGTTGTTGGGGTTTTTCTTTTTGAGTGTGTGTGTGTGTTTGTGTGTGTGTGTGTGTGTGTGTGTGTGTGTGCGTGCGTGCGTGCGTGCATGCGTGCGTGCGTGCGTGTGTGCGTGTCTGTGTGTGTGTGTGTGTGAGAGAGAGAGAGAGAGAGAGAGAGAGAGAGAGAGAGAGAGAGAGAGAGAGAGAGAGAGAGAGAGAAGACAGACAGACAGACAGACAGACAGACAGACAGACAGACAGACAGACAGACAGACAGACAGACAGACAGGTAGGCAGAGACAGAGAGATCTATTATTAGGGTGTACATTGCCTACATGCAACATGTGGTATCATCATTGTCTGTGTGTGGGGGGGGGGTGGGGTGGGAGGGGGGGGTAGACAACAATACAGATAATTACTGCTGTTTGCCTTTGTATAGACTGGACAGTGTACTGAAATACACTTTTGAAAAGTAAAAACAAATAGATCAAGCACACACACATAGACATTTTCTCTCTCTCTCTCTCTCTCTCTCTCTCTCTCTCTCTCTCTCTCTCTCTCTCTCTCTCTCTCTCTCCCCCCCCCCCTATGGGTATGGGTGTGAATTTCACATCCTGCACCCTTCTGTATCAAAGTAAAACTCTATTTCAGATGGTACATTGAACAAATAATGTATTCGTTGCTTTCAGCAAGGCATCTGTAACCCCCCCCCAAAAAAAAAAATTAACAACACACAAACAAACAAAAACAAAGGAAAAAATAAACAAACAAAAGAGAAAAAAAAAAAGAAACATTCAGGCACATAGATCTATAATACTGATATAGAGCAATTAAGTATGTTTTGTTGTGGGAGGAGGGGGGGGGGACTGTGTATGTGTGAAATCATAACTACATGCCCATCGACCCTCTCTCTCTCTCTCTAGTGGTCAGAGCATTGCGCTCACATTTTGACAAACCGGGTTCGAGTCCTGTTTGTGGGAATTTTTCCTCTGGAGTTCATATCAGTGCTGACTCCACTCCCCCTAAAAAGTCTTTCAGATGAGACTATAGACCGAGGCCCCATGTGCAAACACACGCAGAACATCATGCTCACATGTTAAATCCTGTTCCTCTTTTTGTAAGAGTAGGTCATCATGTGCCACTTACAAAACTGCATACACAAGGGGACTGGATGTAAAAAACCACAAGAGAGCTTATCCCATTATCCTCGATATAAAAGAATAAAATAAATAAATAAAATAAATCTCTCTCTCTCTTTCCCTCTCTCTTTCATGGCTGCTCAAAACAGGAAAAACCTGACTCTTTAGTTGGCGGCTGGAACTTGCACTTTGGTAGCTGATATTCCATCTCACGACTATTTAGGGCACTAGCGGTCAGGGGTAAAAGTCCAGCATCCTGTGGTGCTGCCACACATTCCTTCTTTGTTGTCTATTAGCCACTGGGCAAAAATTTATTTGAAAGACATATTTTACTGAACTCTGTCAGATTCCAGTCTTTTTTATATACTGTGTTCATACTTTAGTGAACAAAACTTCAATACTTGCTTTACCTGTTTGTGGTGACTGTTGTGCTGTTTACTTAACTATTTTCAAGACATTTTTTTATGAACATTGTGAGGACTTTTGGGTGAGTGGAGTCAATACTACTGTTAACTCAATGGGAAAATTCCATAAAACAGGTGCCTTGGTGGTGGCTCGCGCTCGATCAGATCAGATCAGGCTGTCAGATCACAAGGGATGGATTCTGCTAGGTTCAACACGCCCGACAACACACTGGCTGTATGAAAAATTGACAGTGCCCTATCAACTTCTGGAGGAGTTATTAAGGATCAAGTCACAGCCACACACACACACACACACACACACACACACACACACACACACACACACACACACACACACACACACACACACACACACAAACACACACAAACAAAGAAAAGACCCAACCCACCACTAACCAGTAATCTTACCTCAGGTTTGGTTTTGGACTCTTGGCGCACATGCTTCAGGTTAAAGACCACCTCCTGCGGTCCCACCTTGGTAAAGTTGAACTCCTTGTGGCAGAAGGGCTGGGTGATGCTGCGAATGTCTTGAGGTTTCCGTCGCTCCTTCGCTCTCAGCAAGTTCAACTGCCAAAAGTATTAATTTTATTTATTATTTATTTATTAATTTATTTAACCCTTTCGCTGCTGTCAAATTTTGCTCAGGCACATGCTGGACAAAACAGAGAGAGTGTTGAATCATGATGAACAGCGATCGTCAACAGAGCATTGCTGAAGACAGTTACTATGATGAACGCTGTTCGTCAACAATGCAGTAAAGAGGTTAATGGAATAAGCACTCATGTGCTTTTTTACATCCAGTCCCCGTGTGAATGGAGCTTTGTAAATCTTGTCTTCTATTCCCACTGGCACACAATGACCTACTCTTATGAAAAGCAGAACAGCATTTGACGTTGTGTGCAAGATGTTCTGCGTGCGCTCACACACGGGGCCTCGGTTTATAGATTCCTGAACCATGTTGTTAGATAAACACCAACACAAATTCATGTGACCTGAAACTTTGCTTAAACTGTTTTTGATGCTTAATCTTTAACACACATTTTGTATCTCTTCTATTCTGAGCTCCTCACTCAAGGGATGTTTATTACCATGGAGGCTTAACAGTAGTACTGACTACAACATTCTCTTATAAGGCCGACTTAGTACTTGAAGAGCCATTTATCTGGATTGAGTTCAGATTTCATGCTCAATCAAAAACAATTTTCAATGACTCATAAGAATAATTCTCACACATAATTCATGTTATGAAGAAAAAAACCCAAATTAAACAAAAATTGATATGTGATGAATATTTGCATAAAAGATCTAGAATTCATCTAAAGATGCACACACAAACACACACAAACACACACACCAACACACACACACACACACACACAGAGAACATCTTGCGCACACGTAAAATCCTGTTCCGCTTTTCGTAAGTGTAGGCCATCGTGTGCCGGTGGAAACAGATGACACTATTTACAAAACTGAATACACACAGGGACTGGATGTAAAAAAGCACAAGAGTGCTTATTCCATTATCCTCGATATAAGAAAAAAAAAATATATATATATATATAAAACATGTATACACACACCCTCACCACCAACACACACTGCATCACACCCAATTACAATATCCTTAATTAAAAACCTGAGCAATAAGTTTTTGTCTCACAATCATCAACCATATCAATTACCTGAGCCACATAATGTTTGGGGCCTGGGATGATGCGTGTCATGATGTGATCGATGTCGTATCGGAACGCACCACCCTTCATCGCCAAGTCCCATTTTCTTCTCAGCTCATGGTCAAACTGTACAAAGTTAGAAAAAAAAATTTATTATTGTGTATATATACAATAAATCTATCATTTGTTGTTGTTGTTGCGAGCAGCCTACATGAACAGCCTGGGGGTGGGTGGGGGGTATCCTGGATATGCACTCTGTCTTACCTAACATACCTGGGAATGATTAAAAAATAAAAGTCAGACTAATGTAAATATACACTCTGGATGAGAATTCTGAGTACATGTACAACTGTTTTTAAGTACCTTGTAATTTAGGCACAATAATATATATATATATATATATATATATATATATATATATATATATATATATATATATATATATATATATATATCATGAAGTCCTGCCTGCAAATAGCACGCAGAACATCTTGTGCTCACATTAAAACCTTTTTTTTTTTTTTTTTTTATTCAGTCCAACAGTGTACACATACTATTTAAGCAAATGATGTGACATTTTGTATCATCATGGAATGACTTTTTCATCAAAAAAAAA
>CM060324.1:33098435-33115935 GCA_030674155.1 Stramonita haemastoma
AACACGTGTTGTGTGCGTCGTGACGTCAGAATCACATGTCCTGACCCAGATCACAACCCAAACACGGACAACAAACACTTGCTGTTCGCACGCCGGTTCTTTGCCCACCCAGTCTCTGGAGATCGAAAAGCATTTTCAAAGTTAGTGTGCCTTCAGTCTAGGTCTGGGATCACCAATTTTCGGTCTTAACTATGTACTCGTCTCTTTTTCAATTAGACTTTGAATGCGTGCGCTTGTTCGTTCTCGAACGGTGGTACCTCGGCCGGCCATGAAAAAGTTGACTTACCCCATGCAAACATTGTTCAAACATTAAATTTCTTAATAGCAATACTTTATAGCGTACAAACTGATAGATCTATCGATCTACCGTGATCTCAGCAGGTCAATCCAGATTATATTAAGTATAGATCTTATCACATTTTGATCAGATTTGTTTTCTGTTTTACAATTGGTATATAGATCTAGTATGCGGCAGTCATCAAGGGTCAGTGTACTGTACTGTCACTGTCAGCATGTTACAAGGCTTATGTGACACAGAGATGATGATAATTTTAGTTTCCAAAGGTTGAAGATTAGCATTCACAATTTTTTTTTGTCCTTCCCTAGTCTAGGGGGAGAGAGTTTCTTACACTCTGTTGGGGTGTGTGTGTGTGTGTGTGTGTGGTGAATCAAATGTTTATTGAGGGTAAAGATTAGTTTACACAATTTTTCATCTGCCTCACAAAAATCAAAAGGAACTGTCACTTGTGTGTGTGTGTGTGTGTGTCATGTGTGTACTGTTGTGTCAGTGTGTGTATGGAATCTGACAGTCAGTGAATTTTATTTATTATTTATTCTTTTATTCGAGGATAAAATAGCATCATGTGTTTTTTCATCGGTCCCACTTGAGCATTTTGTAATATTGTCATCTGTTCCCTCGCACACGATGCCTAATCTTACGAAAGCGAACAGGATAACTCTGTGGCAGATGTTCTGCGTGCGTTCGCACACGGGGCTCGGTTTAAAGTCTCATCGATGGACTTTGGGAGAGTGTCAGCACTGTTGTTAACTCCAGAGAATTTCCTCGACCGAACTCGAACCGGTCTTCAATTGCCACGCAATGTTGACACTAGGCTAATCAATCAAGCAGTAGTCAACACACAGACCACACACTTCAACAATGATCAGCAGCTAGCTAGACATGTGATTGTGGCATGTTATAATATATTAGTAGTGTGCAGAACACTATATATCTGAGTAGGCATAAAGTTCTATGACATCTTTAATCTATTAACTGTATCTGTGATGTTTTTATTTTGAGACAAGAGGTTTCCTCACCCCTCCCATGCAAAGCAATGGTTTATACTCCTCAACACTTTCATCGCAATCACTGTGATAATCATCGTCATAATCACCTCCACCACTGCCACCACCATATCATTACCATCATTGTTGTTGTCATCATCATCATCACAGAATCATCATAATCATTATCATTAATCTTGTTGTTGTGAATTATTAACCGCACTCTCTAGCTTTTGCTTTCAATGTCAGGATCCTAAGCTGGATGAAGAGCTTAGAGATCTATTCAAGTTGACAGGTACCTACAGTGAGTGTGAGAAAGCTTTTTTTAAAATTTGATAGATAAGATTTGTTTTTTTGTTTTTGTTTGGGTGTTTTTTCTTCTTTGGTTGGCACAAGAAGGTGATCCAGCAGAACTCAAAAAAAAAAATCTATAATCAAAGTGTCTACAAACGCTAAATGGCTATGTTTGGATACAGATAATATCTTTTACATAACAGTCCTGTAACATGTTGGCCATTGTGTCTTTCGAATTTGCTTATTATTTATTGTCATGGTTGTTGTGCATCAGCGCTTTATTTTTTTTTTCAAGATATCCTATTAAATTCCAGATTACATGTTGATTGTCTTTTTTTCAGGCAGAAGAACTGGAAGAGTGGAAAGGAGATTTTAAGTGAACACTTCACGATGGCCTCTGGGTGGATGAATCGACTCCTGGATAGTGGCAATGAGGTACATTGGCCCTGGCCCTAGGCTCTAGGTCATGAACTGGGCATCTTTGAGATCCTCATGGCGTCACCAGAGCCCATGACTTTAGCGGAAATTGCTGAAAAGGGCAAACTGAAGGAAAGGTAAAACTTTTTAGGAGACTGTTTTGCTAAAGTAGGTCAGGTGAATTTGAGTGAGTGAATGAGTGAGTGAGTAAATGAATGTGTGTGTGTGTGTTGTGTGTGTCTGTGTGTCTGTGTCTGTGTGTGTTGTGACTCAGTGTGTTTTACTCTATGTTGTGTGTGTGTGTGTGTGTGTGTGTGTGTGTGTGTGTGTGTGTGTGTGTGTGTGTACTTGTTTCTGCTACATTGATGTGTGTATACATTTAGCTTACATGTACGTATAAGCATGTGTTGAATGAGTGATTTACCTGTAATGTTCAGTGAGTGTTCCTGCAAAACCTTAAAGATAACAACATTCAGATCAGGTCAAAGAAAAATATTGATATATATACATAATATAGATTCTGAAAAAAAAACTGAAGCAATCAACAGTCAACACTCAAAAAGATATCTAGGTAACTTTCGCCACCCTTCTCTCCCTCTCACAAGAAACCTAACTCAACGCTAGACAAACAAATACCAATTATTCAAAAATTAAAAACTGCTGCCATGGATGGTCAGCATATGGTACAAGTTCTAATTATGAATCGTAAAACATCTACCCCACAAATCCCTTGTACCTTTTTGACACTCCACCACCTCTCCACCACCATTCCACCACAAAAAGCTTGATTTAAAAAAAAAAAAAAAAATTTTTATAATTTATTTATTTATTTATTTATTTATTTTTTTAAATAACAATCATCACTTTTATGTCTCTGAACGAATCAAGGTATGTACAAGAATGGCTGGGCTGCATGGTGGCAGGGGAGGTGATCCAGGTGAAGAAAGGGAAGCCAGAGCATTACTTCATCGCGGAGGACCACAAAGGGGTGATGGACAAGATCGGTGTGTCTGCGCGTCTCTTCGCCTCCTTACGCTGTGCGCTACGACGCTGTCAAAGCCTGCTTCAAGAAAGAAGGACCTACCGGTCAGTGTTGGTGAGGGTTCTTGGTGACCACCATACCTTTAAATTAAGTGGATGTGCTTTTTGAACTTTCTCTTCCTTTCTCTCTCTCACTCTCTTGGTGACCACCATACCTTTAAATTAAGTGAATGTGGTGCCTGAAACAAAGGCATTGTGATCTGCAATTTCTTTTTCCTTTCTGTCTCTCTCTCAGTCTGTCTGTCTGTTACTCTATCTCTGTGTGTGTGTGTGTGTGTGTGTGTGTGTGTATGTGTGTGTGTGTGTGTGTGTGTGTGTGTGTGTGTGTGTTCAGACATACAGTGTTATACAATCCAGCGCAATACAATGCAGCACAACATGGAATAATGCAACATAAAATCATACAACCCATGCGTGCAACATAGCGCATTGTAGTACTTTTTCATCTCCGTACTATATCAAACCAAATCAAACTACAGAGTATACAAAGCCAACAGTACCATATCACACCAACCACACTGTGCTTCACACCACACAGAAAAATTGTCTTTCATCTTTCGTGTTTTACAGTCCATTGCAAACACAAGTCACTTACATAACCCTGATGTCTTTCGTGTGTTTAATGTGCTGAAGGAATTGAAAACAGCAGTGTTATACAATACAATACAAAACAATACAATACAATACAAAACAGTACTGTACAGCCAGCATAACACAACATAATACAATATAACACAAATCAATGTAATGCATTTCAGTCCAAGACAATGTAATATAATGCAATTATGATTTTTTAAAAAGTTATGCAGTGCAATACAATGCAATAATGCACTTTGCAACACAAAATAATGCAGTGCAAGTGCTATGCAGTACCACACCACCCCACACAACATCAAACCCCACCCCACCCTCTCCATTCTACCTCACCCCTCCCCACCCCACCCATCCTATGAAAGAAAATGGATTTCTCATACCTGTGATTAAATCCTTGCATTGCAGGTGTGAGTCACTCAGACTACCCTGACGTGTTCAGTGTGTTCCATGTGCTGAGGGAATCCACAGCATCGCAGATTGTCGACTCCATTCTGTCCATGGTGGAAGGCCTATCGCAGAAACTAGGTACAGTACTGGCTCGCTAGTGGCTAATGCTTGTATTCATGATCTGTTTTTCTTTTTTCATTCCTTGGCTAGTAGAGAGAGCCCCATGGTTCGCCAATTTGAGATTTTGCATATATATGCAACCGTTTTTCCCACCATTAAGGTAGCTTCATTTGACATCTAGTATGATGTCTAAACATGCATTTTGCATATATTTGGGGGTCTAGAGGTAAAATGCCCATGGTAAAAAGTGATAAGTTGCAGGCTCAATCCATGTTTGAATTCAGACTTTACCCTACCTGTAGACCTTGAGTGGTGGTGTGGATAATAGTCTTTATTATGAAGTGATAAAGAGGTCCCGTGTGCAACACACATGTAGTGCATGTAACAGAACCCATTGCAACAAAAAGTTGTCCCTGTCAAAATTCTGTTGAGAAAAACCCCAACTTCTGAGGGAAACAAATGCACAGACAGACAGGAAAACAAAAACACAATGTGTGGCATTACTTTCTGTGGCGAAAGTGCTCTCGGTAGAATATCCCAAATCTTCAGACATGAAAATTTGCTGTAACTTAAAGTGGCATCCAAACAGCACAACTTTAAGTCATACAGGTGTGTCTGGTTACTGCACAGAGCCCCTCTTCCACACCACTTTCTGAGGTGGGGGAGACAGTTTAGAACAACCTAATGAAACATTTTCTAGTCGTGTAATTTCCATAGACACAATAAACCAGTCAATGTCAATGTGGATGACACTGTATTCAGACCATTCTTGCTTGCAGGCGAGGGCATTGATGTGGTTGACCTCGGGTGCGGGACAGGAGTCCTGGTTCTGGAGATGGCCCGACGCTATCCCGCCAGCCGTTTCCACTGGCAGCGACATCTCCACACAGGGCATCGACATCGCCCAGCGCCATTTAGCAGACACCAAGCTTCAGAACGTGACCTTCTCCTGCGACGACATCCTCAACCTCCCCGATCGCTTCCACAATCGGTTCGACTGGGTGCTGACCTACGATGTCATCCACGACCTCTCCCAGCCCTTGAAAGCGCTGGACGAGATCAGCAAGTGCCTGAAGAGCGGAGGAATCTACGTGATGGGCGACATTCACACGCCCCGAGATCGCTGCGGCATCGCCGGGGATGACGCTTCCATGGGGTTGTATGGGCTGAGCACATTTCTCTGTCTGCCCGCCAGTGCTGGGGAGGGGGGAGCTTTAGGTCCTGGGGCAGCCTGGAGTGTGGAGGAGGCTCAGACGCTGATTGGTGGGTCACAGCTGGAGCTAGTGCAGACTGCCAGTAGTCAGCCATATTTTGCATATCACATTTGTCAAAAACGTGTGATGCAGCAGTCTTCTTCATAGAAATTAGTGACAAATCTCTTCTTCATGCTTTGGTTTTATTTGGGTTTGGTTTGGTTATTAATTTTGGTTATTAATTTTTTTATTGGGTTTGGGTTCTTTTTTATAGTATATTGCAGAATCATGTGTTATGGACTTCTTTGATAGGATCCCACCATACTGGATACCGGTTATTATATGTTGACACAAAAGCGTGTTGTTCAGCTGTCATCCTATTATGAACTACATTTGAAGTGAGTTAGAAGTATTTCATTGTGAGTATGCATCTCATCTGTATGTGTGTTTAAAATTGCACTGTGAATTTGTATGTTTGATTCATCGACAATTTTTAACTATGCAAATTGTTTTTGGTACATCAGTATTGAAAACTGAGTAAACATTCTGATATGCTATCAAAACTTGCGGTGTTGGTACTGATTTATCGTTAAGAGAAAAACGGCTTTATGTGCTGACTGTACAATGTACAGTAACAACTCAGTGTTCCCAAATCAGTTTGATGGCTTTATGGGTATTTTTTTTAAGGGAGGAAAGTGAATTTTGACAATCTGTATGATTTCTCAGTTTTTGTGATTGTTAAGAATGGAGGCAGCTGATTTTCTTTGCAATAAAAGCCTTCCTTTCTTTTTAAGGGCTAGGCATGTGCCATTTATGATGTTAACATTTCCATACCTATGGCAAATATGTATTAAGCATTAATCAGCAGATGCTTGTAACAAAGATTTTTGATCACTGGTATGTGCATACAGCCAGAAGAGGGATGGACTCTGTCAGGTTCTACTTGCACACCACCATACTTCCTGAATTATAGTGTGAAAGAAGTGACCCACCATCTCTGTAGAGAGAGGTCAAGTTAATGTGAATACACTAAGGGGGGCTGTTTGTTTTTTTCTTTTTGTTTGTTTTGTTTTTGCGCTCCTCAGCTAGAGCTCCAAGCTTCATCAATGTTGACATGTTTGTATGCGAATGTTTTTGCCCACCATTTGGATAGCTGCATTCCCACTTCGAGGCTGATGTCAAAATATGACACCTTTGCGCATGTGGTTTTTGTATTGTTGTCTTTTTTGTTGTTGGTTTGTTTGTTTTTTTTTTGGGGGGAACCTGCGTCTTACTGGTGCAAATGGCCTACTACTCTTACAAGTAGAACAGGTTTTAACATGTGCAAAAGGTGTTCTGCGTGCTTTTGGAAGGGGTGTAGTTAAAGGCTACATTATGGAAACAAATTAGTTCTAGCAAGACCTTACACAGCTTTTTTTGATGATTTATTTATTTTAAGATAGTCCTTGGCGCATGAAAAAAAGCTCACTTCAAAACCAATATGGTTGAAAGTGGGCTGCATTTGTATATTGTTGTTATTGCTTTGGTGATATTACTTTGTCAACATGTAATTTTTTTTTTACATGTGCCATATAGAATTTACAATTTTCTATTATTTACTACAAATATTATGCTTTTACTTTTTTTGTAATTATTTTCATGTGAGGCTTGATGATGTATTTCTATTTCTTTTTATTACAGTTGTAAATGTTCGGATGCAGCGTATTAACATTTTGGTGATTTTAAAAAAAAAAGAAAATTCATGTATGCACAAAAATACGCACATACGTTCACTCCCACAAATACATACACGTGCAAGCACACATGCACACACGCACCACACACACACACACATAAACACACACAAACACACTAATGTACACACATATGCGCACTTACACACTCTAATCTACACACACACACACAACCACACACACACACAACTACACACACACACACACATGCACAGATACACACACACACACACACAACTTTTCATAGACGGGCATGAATTTCCTACACATTGCTCTCTAGAACACACACACAACACACACACAACAACACAACACATTGTAATTGCCCTTCATGGGAATGATTAAAGCATTTTTGACTTGACACAAAACATGCGCACATACTTGAGTCCATTGTGTTCAGAAGTAATTCTATAATGCAAGTAGAACTATGCAGCTTGTAAACCTCAACAAAACAAAATATGTTCATTGTAAGAATCAGTGAAAGATTAAAAATCAGCATTTGTGTGGGTTGAATGTTTTTTTGTTGTGTTGATACATATTTGCTCAATAATACCTTGCCAATCTATTCATATGTATTATGTATGCCCATTTTATTTTGATTAACCCTCTTGCATTCCGATTCTCTGAACACAAACTGCCCCTAGATTTTGCATTCCATCATGAAATCAGGTCAGGCACACATGCTGCTTGCCTTTTCCTTCTTCTATGTACATACCAGCAGCTATAATTACTTCCAGACACACAGCAAGGTTTGTTCCTCTAGCCTGACAGAGCTTTGACATGTGGTAGCAATTAGTGATGGTCACAGCATAATGGAAATCTGCTGTGTGTAAATCCCAGCAAATCCCGGTTCTGGATTGAAGGGTGGCAATTATTCAATCCCGGCAAATCCAGCAAACCCCAAATCCCGGTTCAGGACTAAGAGGGTTAAGTAATGGGGAGTATCTATTTATCTACTCATTATGTAAAAGTGTACTGCCTGTTCATTATTTTTTTATTGTTGGAGGTGAGGGGGTATGTTGGGGGGGGATTCTTTTATGATAGTTTCTGAGTGAGTAGTTATTGCTCTACAGAAATATTAGCTGTAAGTCAAGTGAGTGAGCACAGATGTTTGGTATAAGCAGCAGACTCTGTCTTCACATTTCTTCTAGTCCAGGAAAACGTGTTAGAAAACATACACTACAGAAGATAAGAAGAGGAAAAATAGGAGAGCTACCTTCCCCGCTCCCCCTCCATTTCAGTGTATTAAGATGTGTGAAGTATCCATTCAAAAATTAGAAAAAAAAAAAAAAAATTAGCATTTTGGCTTTTTTTTTTAATGTGCCTTTGTATGTTTACTTGTTTGTTTTTGCTTTTTGTGCACTTTGGTAAGATTGATTAAACATTGCAATACTTTACATGTGTGTTTGTGTGTGTGTGTGTGTGTGTGTGTGCGTGCGTGCAACTTATATAACAATATCTTATAGCGCAACAACTTTTGGAAACTGCTTTTCCCTGACTTTCTATCAGATTGGTAAATTTATCATAAGTTTATTTTTGATTAGATATGAAACAAATGATTAATCAAACGATTATTTTGTGTAACTAGGAAGCTACTAATAATCTTCTAGATCTGAAGATGCATCGTGCTTTGTCAAATTGGGATAAACAATCACTAAGACTAATGATGATATAAAATATTAACGTTAGAATTAGTTAAAAATGGAATGTTTCAGAAAGCATGGGCTCTGAATGTACATGAACATGCATGTTTGTGCTGTATGCCTTTCAGGATTTTTATAAAAATATATAAGATTTTTTTTTGTTCTGAATAAATTTGTTTCTTGAAAAAAAACAACTTTGTCACTTGAAAGAACATGATTTGAAAGAATCATTTCTGGTATATGAGACTGAAAATAAAAGTGTGCATGTGTACTGTGTGTATTTGTTTTCATCAAAATTCTTTTATTTCAAGGATAATGAAAAAGCATTCATGTGCTTTTTTTACATCCAGTCTACATGTGCTCGCAGTTTTCTACAAATTGTCATCTGTTCCCACAGACATACAAAGTCCTACTCTTCCAAAAGGCAGAACAGGTTTTTCAAATGTGTGCAGAAGACATTCTAAGTAACATTCAGACATGAGACCTCAGCTAATAGTCTCAACAAAAGTACTTTAGGGGGAATGGAATGGCACTGATGTTAACTCCAAGGGAAAAATTCCCTTGAACAGACAGTTACAAATCAGTGGTGGCTCAAACTCGGGCCAACAATTTGTGAGTGCATAACTCTTAACAACCAAGCTATCCTCTTTTTGTGTGTGTGTGTGTGTGTGTGTGTGTGGGGCGTATGTGCATGCGGACCATGTGCATAAGTGTGTGCGTGTGTAGATCTATACATATTCTCTCTCTCTCCCCCCCCTCTCTTTCTCTCTCTCAATCACACACACACACACAGGCACACACACACACACACACACACACACACACACAAAACATAATAGGGTGAGATAGTGTAAATGAAAATAACTGATAGTTCTGAATAAATCACTTTAACTGCATAATAGGGTGAGATAGTGTAAAAGAAAATAACTGATAGTTCTGAATAAATCACTTTAACCACTTAGTCTCACAACTTCATCTTTTTAATCAACAAATGGACATAAGAGCAAATGAATATGATCAACACAAAATGCACAATGATATTTACATAAGTAAAAGAGATTGTACCTTCACACATGTATACATGTCAAGAACAGTATTTACATATTTTCCAAAATGCAAAACACCACCTTACAAAGAACTTTCTTAATGATAAGAAAAAAAAATATTGCTATCATTAATAATTTTTACATTCATGACTGTGATAAAATTGACTTCTGACAGAAGATGCTTTATACAGTGTGTTTTATTTATTTACTTATTTATTTTTTTTTATATCGAGGATAATGGAATAAGCACTCGTGTGCTTTTTTCACCCAGTCCCCGTGTGTATGCAGTTTTGTAAATATTGTCTTCTGTTCCCACCGGCACACAATGGCCAACTCTTACAAAAAGTGAACAGGATTTAATGTGTGCGCAAGATGTTCATAATGTGTGTGTGTGTGCTTGTTAATTTAGTTTGGTTTGGTGATGGGGGGGGGGGGGGCATTGGTGATTGTAGTAGGTTTTTATGGTTTGCTTATGTGTGGGGGTGGGGGGGGGTTGTTGTTTTTTGAGGGGTGGAGGGGGTACCAAGAAGTGGTAAGTGGCTTGTCAAAGTAAATCCTTGACAATTTTAAAAGCTTCCCTTCTCCAATATATCGACACAGATGTTAAAAATTCAGGCTGTTGCAGTTGTTCGCTTGTATCATCTCTAATCTTGTAACTGTCATGTGAATACATACTATTCATTTTAAGCATGCAACCAGTTCTTCAGATGTGGTGTTTGTGATCAGACAGTTTCATGGTAGCACCAATACTGAATTTACACGAGATCACACACACACACACACACACACACACACACACACACACACACACACACACACACACACACACACACACAACACACACACACACACACACACAACACACACACACTACAACACACACACACACACACACACAACACACAAACACACACACACACACACTAAACACACACACACACACAACCCACACACACACACACACACACACACACTAAACACACACACTAAACACAGGTTTTGTACGATGGGTTCAAGCATGATAAACAGACTGCACATGACATTTAGGTTATACATCCACAATAGAGAGAAAAGCATACTGTGCGCATCACTGAACATGACCTGTCAATCACACCACACGTTCATCATTAAATATAAACATCCGGCATATGACAGCAAAGAACGGCAAGCATCATCAAACATTATCTTACACACAACAAAAACACACAGACTAGGTGCATCGAAGAAACTGATAATTATGTGGCATTTATGTCATGCAAACCCTATGCATCAATGAACATGTCTGACAAACATCACACCACACACTCACATAATCTGGACCACAGAAATCTAGCAAAAAAACACAAATTTGTTTACATGTTCAGACTGTTTGAACTGACAGAAGAAAACTGATTCAGAAACAAGAACTCAAAGTATATATTTCACTTTGCAGCAGTTTTGCAATGACACCACTATGCTCTTGTCTCCAATCTTTTTCCTTCACCAAACATCTCAAATGATGTCATTTACTGTCAAAATTATGAGATGGTAAGTTCGAAACACTTAACCATCCCCAACGTCAAAATGTGGCCACCTTCATGGTGTGAAGAAAAGGTCGCATACGCAAAATCTCACCATTGATCAACCTTGGAACTTTAGCTGGGAAACCAAAAAATACATAAAAACATAACATCTACTGTAATTTCTGGGCATGATGGACCTGATTTTAACTCTCAGAGGATGGCTGACCTATAACAGATCGTTGTAAAGCAACTGTTTTGGACGGCCGTACTTTACAGCAGATTTGCTGTTTGCAGATTTTCCACGCGGTGGCCGCAACTGCAGCTTAACATAGCTTTGTGGGCCTATCCAAGGTCGAATGCAGAGTGTTGTCAGGTTATTCTGTGTGTTCTGAACTCTTTGTTCGTGGTTGCAGAGTAGCCGACATGGACTAGCGACACGGAGTACAAAATTCGAAGTATTTTCTTCATGCTAGTCAAAGCGTTAGTTAGTGGGTTGGTTGATTTTGTTTTTCTTTGGAAAGAGGGGAGGGGGGATTAGATTTGCTTATTATTCTTTTCATTACTTGTTAACAAGTCAGCAATAAGGAATTCAGCAGTGAACATAACACATTAAACCGTATTTACTAGTTCCCCTATACAACAAAAAAGTTTGCATAAATTACATTTCCCCTCCTGAACTTCATGCCGTTAACTTCCTACAGGGAAAAGAGAGGAAAAAAAGGAAGTGGATGTTAAAAAAAACAAAAAAAAAACAACCAACACAAATAGCTGTCAATACTACAAGTCTGAAGTCAGTAGATCTCAAACTGACTTTTACATCTGCCACATCTGTATCAAAAGACTTTCTCAAGACTTCAAAACTTCTGGACACCCTGTGATCTAAGATGTAACTGATGATATAGAACCAAAAGATAAAACAGAACACATGGAAGACAGAAAAGCTATTAACTGCAAAGAGTGATAAAACAAGCTAAAATATAACAGATTCTTAGAGATCTCCCTGTCCAATAGCAGACGAACCAGAAAAAAAGACAGGGTTGGATATGATGAAGAAGAAACTAAAACCAGCAGCACAGAATGAGGAATACAACAGAAAGAATAAATCTTTCCATAAATCATAGAAATAAAAGCATCCCCATGAATTCAATGACGAGCTCCTCATGTGCATAAAAACAAAATGATCAACAATGATTATGAACTAAAAATGGTTGTGCAATGATAAAAAAACCAACAGATAAAGACTTTAAAATAAAATCTTAGTAAAATCCTGTCCATGTCCATTAACAAAATAAAATGAAATAACAGCCAGTCATGTGGTTATTCTCACCTGCTATCAACTCTTCACAGAGAGAGGAGAGACAGAGGCAGAGACAGAGACAGAGAGAGTGTGGTGTGTGTGTGTGTGTGTGTGTGTGTGTGTGTGTGTGTGTGTGTGTGTGTGTGTGTGTGCGTGCATGAGTGTGTGTTTGAGTATTGGGTTGGGGGAGTGGATGCATGTGTCTGTGTGTGTGCATGTATGACAGCCAGCCATCTTGGTCAAGGGACTGATTGATTGATTGATTGATTGATTGATTGATTGA
Source organism: Stramonita haemastoma (assembly GCA_030674155.1). Taxonomy (NCBI): domain Eukaryota; kingdom Metazoa; phylum Mollusca; class Gastropoda; order Neogastropoda; family Muricidae; genus Stramonita; species Stramonita haemastoma. The sequence goes on from CM060324.1 coordinate 33,111,270, forward strand.
TTGATTGATTGATTGATTGATTGATTGATTGGATTGAAAACAGTTTGAATAGCTTTTAGATGTTGAATTTCTTGTTCTACCTAGTTGAACAGACTTCTTGACGGAATCAATAGATGGCAAAGATGTCAACAGGACAGTAAATTTTGCATAAAAACAAAACAAAAAAAGCCTCAGAACCAAAAGTTCAATACATATATAACTCATTTGAACAAGCTAACTAACCATCATGATATTTCATCTGCAAACAAATACATATACAAACCATATTTACATAGCTCAAAACCCTAACACACAAATATATATATACAAATTATACCCTTTATCATACATATGATACATTATTCAAAACTCTCAAGTGGTCAAAGCTGTTATTCTATAATCTCCCTCTCACCCCTAAGGACAAACTTCTTTCAAGATTCTGGTATTGTTTTGGGGTTGGTTTTAGGTTGGCTGATTGTATGCATGGTTGGTTGGGTTTTATTTGTTTGTTTGGGGGTTTTGCTGGTTTTTCATGTGATATTTTTTGTTCGTTTCTTGTTCCCCCCCCCCCCCCTTTGTTGATGAATTATTTGGTACTTTTTTTGTTTGTTGGGTTTGTTTGTTTGTGGGGGGGGGGGGGGGGGGTTCAAAAAGGAAGGGGGTATTTGTGTTTTGCTATGTGCTTTTTATTCATTAAAATTAATACCCAATAAAAAAAAACTAATGAAAGTTCAAAGATCACATCTCAATCAAATGAGTGTACGGTCCGTTGGTCTGGCAGCTAAATACCTGGCGATTTCCGTAGGTGCCGTAGCGTACAATAGTCCCTGCCGCTGCACACTTTTCACTTCTTTCATAGGTCTTTTGAAAAATGGAGACGAACTCTGAGTACAGCTGCTGCCCTTCCTCTTTGGCGATGTTCTTGTGGTACTGCATCACCTTTCCTTTGGCGGTGCCTCCTAGCGTGGCTTGGGGTATGATGAGAATGTCCCCGGGGAGGTCGTGGATGGATACCAGTTTGCCATTGTTGCCCTCCTCAGGCGAACTGTCAGGGCCATTTTTGCTGCGGAGCAGGCATTCAAAAACAATTCGCTGTGAGTGACCGAGTGAGTGAGTGAAAAAGTGAGTGTTGTGTGTGTGCATGTGTGTGTGTCACGCTGTGTGTTGTTGTGTGTGTGTGTGTGTGTGTGTGTGTGTGTGTGTGTGTGTGTGTGTGTGTTTTTGTGTGTTACTTCATATCATTTTATCAAATATTGCAGAATATATATTTATATATATATATATTTTATAATATTATATATATATATATATATATATATATATATATATATATATATATATATATATATATATATATATCTTGTTCATGAAAAACTTTACTGACAGTTATACAGTTTCTATTATTCCGGAAGGCTGTACTGGTTTTAACATGAGCACAAGATGTCCTGCATGCATTTACACATGGGACCTTATACAGCAATAGTCTCATCTGAAGGAGTTTTTGATTGACTGTGTGATTGTGGGTATGTCACACTATGTGTGTGCGTATGTGTGTGTGTGTGTGTACATGTGTATGTGTGTACATGCGCATGTGTGTGCATGCGCATACATGTGTGTGTGCGTGCTTGCTTGCATGCATGTGTGTGTGTGTTGAGATTGAACATCAAAACACGTTTTCATATTGATAGAGCCTCTATTCTTTTCTTGTTTTGTTTCACACATGCACACACACACACACACACACACACACACACACACACACACACACACACACACACACACACACATACACACAGTGAAAAAAGACAATAACATCACTAACCAATTTTTTCAACTTGGGCCTTGGTAGCTCCTTTCAAGAAGCATACATAAATAATCAGGCCCCTCTGGATCTGAAACAGCCAAACATGCACCCACAGTGATACAGCATATATTCCACTCATTAGTAAAAGAAAGGAGCCCCCCCCCCTTCCAAATCAAACCAAAAACACAATTCACACAGATACGCGCATGCACACATCCTTCGGATTAGACCATCAATCAAGGCCCCATCTGCAAACATATGCAGAACACCTTGCGCACATGTTATATGCTGTTCCGTTTTTCAAATGAGTAGGCCATTGTGCGCGGGTGGGAAGAGATGACAAAATTTACAAAACTGCATACACATGGGGACCAGATGTAAAAAGCATGTGAATGCTTATTCCATTATCCTTGATATAAAAGAATAAATGAATACTAAATAGATAAAAATAAACACACACAGTCACAAGTATCACTGCTGTCATTACAATTCAATGAAGCAAGAGCCAAATATCAAGATGTGTTTTAAATAGAAGTACAGATAGGATGATGCGATGATATGCTCTAGGTTTTTTTCTTGCATTGTATCACTTTTTGTTTTTTCTTTTTGCTGTATATCATTTTTATCAGTATATGACATACAATGATCAGTAGATACACTGATTTACGACATACTGACAAACACAATTTGAGACAAATTCCTTTCATTCTACCTACTTTCGTATTCATGTTTCTGACCATGACACTGACAGTAATAAACAATGATTCCCTCCTGCTTGATGCATATAATTATGTGTGTAGGCATACGCCAGTCTTGGAAGACTATGGTCCATGGAGTTGCACTCTAGGATCTAGAGGGTAAAGCCAGGGTGAATAAGTATGGAGAGCAAGCTGTTACCCATGCAGCAGACCCCCCTCTCCATATCGCTCACAGGAATGGGTTTTTTTAAAGGCAATCGCCGATACAAATGGTTCCAGTGCCATCCCAGAAGCCGCCAGAAGATTGCCATAGGCCTACAGCCCTGTACAGCCCTGGGGACTTCGACTCCCTGATTTTTCCTCAGGGATGGTTTCTAAACATGACACCTGTGTGCATGCTGGGTTGGGGAGGGGGTTTGTCGTCTGCTCCTACTGGCACACAACGGCCTGTTCTTACAAAAGGTGGAGCAGGTTTTTAACATGTAAGCAAGATGTTCTGCATGCATTTGCACACAGGGCGTTGGTTTATAATTATACTTTATAGTCTCAACCGAAGAACTTATATGTATAGCCCTCTTCTTTATTCACAACTTCATCTACTGCACATGACAATCACCTCCAATCCAATCGTAAAAGGTAAAAAGGTAAAGGTGTCCCATAACCTATGTGGTCGTAGGGGAGCAGGGTGTCAGAGACCTCAGCTTCTCTAGGGGCCAGCATGTTGAGAGCAGCACCCATCTCCTCTCCATCGCTGCTTTACCTTCCCTGACCCTAAAGAGGGCAGGTACCCATTTACAGCTGGGTGAACTGGGGAACTGTACTGCAGCCAAGGCACAAAAACAGTCATCCATCCAATTGGCAACCACGTTTGACCTGTTTAACATTGGCTGGGAGGAAAAGTGAGCGCTCTGACAACAGAGCTATCCGATTCAATCATATTGTTTATAAAAAATCATAGCCCTGCAGACCACACAAGCCAGGTATCAGTACCACACTTCACAGCTGGAGACTTACCTCCACAAATTGGGGATGGGCTCCCTCTGTAGGGGGCTGCACCATCAGCTGAGCGCTCATGCACTGCTGCAGGACCAGGCGGATGGTGGGGGAGGCCGAGGCTGCAGGGGCCGGGGCCGGCTGTTCCAGAACCATCACCTTGGTGGCTGAAGCTCCTTGCACTCCTTCTGCTTCTGGGTCTCCTGTCTGAACCATGGCTTCCATGACGCTGTGTATTAGGGGTTGTCCACCTGAAGGAGATGAAATGAATGGGTTTTTTTTTTAATACAGTCTCAAGAAAATAATAATCACTTCAGAGAAGAAAAAAAAGCCTGGCTACTTAATGTTGTTGTTTTTTTTACTTAAATGACAACCAAGATTTTTTTTCACATGATCTTTTTTTCCTTCTATCTTTGGCTCAAGCTCCATGGTACAGTACACTAAAGCCAGTAATGGTGAGATTTTGTGTGTGCTACAGTTTTAGCCAACCATGGCATTAGGGTTGGTGCAATGAGACTTTGAGGATGATCATTGATATATAGATCTAAATATCTTGAAATGTGACATCAGATCAGTGTGCATATATATATATATATATATATATATGAGTCATTCTTTGCTCTTGGTCACTATTTGGGGTGATCTACAATAGATGGATTTTATTTTCATAAGAGTTGTTTCTTTTCAATGCAATATGAATAAAAACATCCTAATATGGTTAAAGAAATTACAGTATCAAGGGATATTTGTTTGTTTGGCCTGTTTTTGAGAAATTGCAATCTAATGGGAAAAAACAGTCCAAAAATAGCACCTGAAAAGGGGACAGGCATATGCAGTGTTACACATGAGCAGTTTACAAGTCTTCAGTGCAAATAAACCTTATATTTTCTTTTTTACTAACAAAAGAATACATTGTTCAACATTATCCTGTACAAAAATATTGCACTTAACTTTTCAACTTTTATATTTAGACGTCCAAAGTAAGCCGTTACTGCGTTACGAGTCGCGTAACAGAGCCCAACGAAAACTTTGGATCGTCTGCTTTGCCGTAGTGATCACTTGGCTAAAGATGGTAATGGAAATGCTTAAAGTTCATCATAATGAGATGATTAAAGGCATTTATTAACGTAAGAATGTTTAAACACATCCTCGATACAATTTTGAAGTTTTCGTGTCGAAATGTAACACAGTT
>CM060324.1:33120935-33145935 GCA_030674155.1 Stramonita haemastoma
CCTGATTGCATGTGGATGTGATGTAGATCTGCATTTCTGCATGATCTAAATGGTATATTCTTTCACCACACACACACACACACACACACACACACACTGAATGATTCAAATCTTGAATTTTTTTGTTGTTTTTTTAATGAACACACACACACACACACACACACACACACACACACACACACACACACACCAGGTGAATGAATTCAAATCTTGATGTTTTTTTTTATGATCTCATTCAAAAGAGAACAAACCACACATAAAACAAAACCAGCCACTGCAGCAACAGTCTGTGGTTTTTATTCTCAAATCTTTCGACTGTGAACTCCATCAAGAGAGCAAATGAATGACAAGTCCATTATATATCATATAAACATGACATGAGGGTTTCCAGCCAGAATGGTGCATCAAGATACTATGTATATTGACCAGATAGACCCTTCTGCCTGAAAACCCTCAACATTATCACCACTCCACAAAGCATTAAGCTGAGAGTTGTCATGGAGAAAAATAGGAATGTAGACTTTTGTTTTAATAACTGTATGAACAAAGGTAAAATGCTGTAACATGTTCAAAGGTCTCTTTCTGAAGTAGCTTGATAGGCCTGATCAGTGCATTTTTTCATTGTCTGCTTTCATTTTTCATAGTCTGAATGAAAGCCTTGACTCTTTCTCCCACCAATTTTTTGGACTGACACATAGTACTCATTGTTGTTATGCTTGTAATGATACAACTGAATCTTGGTAAAATGATTGATTAATCAGTGTACAATAGTACTTTTGAAAGAAAAGTTGAATAAAGACAGTAAATAAGGAAACACATAAACTAAATTGTATTCATTTTACATTTTTTGCAACAGTAGATATTATTGACAACAGAACCAAACAGAATCACACAAGAGATGAGAGAGAGACAGAGAGGGAGAGAGTCAAGTGACCTGCAATTATTCAAAATCCCTGAAATGCATTTTTTTTTTTTTTTAATATTTGTGAGCAAATGTGCATTGTTACATGGTTGTGACATGTAATGAAATGCCAAGTGAATTATGATGGCTCTAAACTATTTTTTGTAAACATACCCTCCATGGTTGTCTTCTGTATTGGTATAATCTGGGTAAGTCTACTTTTCTAAAGCTTTCCTTTCAAAAAGTCCTTTGCAACAACAACAAAAATTTGACAAATATTTTGGAGTTTTCTCTTCCTAAATTTATAATAAAATTACTATCACTGGACCTGGCTGATGAAAATTAATTTTATTACTCATCCGAGTTTTAGGATTCAGACTTATATTTTGACTTGCACACAAATAGAATCAAATGTGTTTGTGTACACACACACACACACCACACACACACACACACACACACACACACACACCACACACACCAATAAATGATATTTGAGAGAGGAGTAGAAGAAAAACAAACAGAATTTTTTTAAAAATCATACGGAGTGTATTAGCTAATTGATGTAAAGAAATGATAATGAAATAAAATCTGTAAGAACAAAAATGAGCACTTCATACAAATTCAATCCCAATTGAAAAAAGAACAAAGTTCCAAGCAAAATATGTGTTTACAAGTAGCATACAACAGAAGTTTACCTTACAGCCTACATGACATCTCTTGGGTGTGTATAGTATACTTATGTTACATATACACTCATCAGATTCTGTAATTCATTGATCGTCAGTGACTATGTATCAAAAAATCTGCATGTTTCAAACAGTCATAGCCAATGTGACAATCTCCAGGGTGAGTGTAAATTTATGCTACATATGCTTATCAGAGTTTCCATAATCCATTTATTGCTAGTGGTTATAGAACAAAATCAGCATCATTCAAAGAGTGGTTCAATGGCACAATATTGCAACAATATTTCTTCTACTTATCTACGTACATGTGTGTGTGTGTGTGGGTGCATGCGCACATGCCCTTTAAAGAGTAGAAATTCACAATCTTCCCATGTAAAACACAATCACTTCTGAATGTGATAAATTTCATACTTCAATCAAGAAAGCAGAAGATTGACTCTTTTTTTGTTGTTTTTTTGTTGCTTTTTTTAGCCACAAACACAGCTTTACACTACACAGTTATACACCATACAGATAATTTGTTGTTTTTTTCATTGCTTTCTTTTTCTTCTTTTTTTTTTGGGGGGGGGGAGTGGTGTGCAACTGATTTATAATTTTTTATTCTCTTTACTAATCATTAGGTTGACAACTGGAATACTGGGTCCACTGTTCAATTAAACCTAAAAGAAAGAAACCATAGCTGCCAACTATAGATATTTATTCATTTTATACCACTTTATGTCAGAGCAGATTTCTGTGTGAAATTCGGGCTGCTCTCCCTGGGGAGAGTGCAGCGCCACAAGTGCAGCACCTACCCATTATATATATATATATATATATATATATATATATAATAATATATAATATTAATAATATATATATATATATATATATATATATCCCCGAGCCCCCCCTGGGGACTCCAACTCCCCGACTTTTCCTCAGGGATGGTGTCTAAACACGACACCTATGTGCATGCTGGTTTTCTATAATTTTGTCATCCGCTCCTACCAGCACACAATGGCCAGCTCTTCCGAAAGGTGGAACAGGTATAATGTGTGTGCAAGATGTTCTGCATGAGTTTGCACATGGGGCCTCGGTTTATAGTCTAATCCAAATTTGAACCCATTTTTTTTGATTCTGTGACCAACCTCTAAAGTTCTCAACAGATAAATCTTATCACAAGTTTCCTTGATGAGAGAGAGAGAGAGCAAGAGAGAGAGAGTAGAAACCACATAAAAGAAAAAAATGTGAGTATAATTTTATTTCAAATCACACCGCACTACAGGCATTCTCCAAATAATGACATACATATACTATGAAAAATAACTTTAAACCCCGACTCAACCATCCACACACACGTACACACATTAATTCAAAGGACTGAGAAAATGGTAATAACTGATAATAATGATACACAATGATAACACATAAATGACTACAATCATATCATTAAAAAAAAATGAATGCAAGGAAATCAAAATTTCAAAATAAAATGCAAAACACAAAAATTCACATGGACTCGCCTTCAAAAACAGTGCAAGCAATTGGGAGGAAAAATTTTCGATTCCAACAGACATATTGTTGAACTCTGCTCTTACTCTTTGTTTAAATCTATATGCAAACAGACCAGCAGCAAATACACTTTGGAAGTAAATTGCGTATGTACGTCAACAACTGAAAACTGCTGATAACCAGTTCGAAAATTAAAACAGATTAAACTTTTTAATTAAACAGCCAACAGTAAGCCTTGGTCCAAATGACCAAGCAGCAATATTATTGCCATGATTTAGGGAAAAAATTCAAATTTATATTATCTATTTACAATGGAATAGATAAAGCATAAGCAACAAAAATGGTGGGAAATTTTAGTGTTATTTGGTTGATTATCAATAAATATTAGTGTGACCCCAAAAACAACTTTGTTCATCAGTTTCTCTCTCTTCTCTCCTCTCTTCTCTCTCTCTCTCTCTCTCTCTCTCTCTCTCTCTCTCTCTCTCTCTCTCTCTCTCTCTCTCTCTCATGGGAAGAGACATTGAGATCTCCATAAGGTGGGGGTAAATTTCCAGGCTGATTATTGAAATCTAAAACCCCCCCAAAAAATCTCATACATTTATGTTGATTGCTTATTATCACAGCTTTCTCTCTCTTCTCTCTCTCTCTCTCTCTCTCTCTCTCCTCTCTCTCTCTCTCTCTCTCTCTCTCTCTCTCTCTCTCTCTCACACACACAACCACACACACACACACACACACACACACACACACACACACACACACACACACACACAAAGACTACAGCACAACAAACTGCTTTTTCCTTGACCAAAGTGATGATAACAGCTGTGTATTTCCCTTACATAGTTAATCAACTGAGTTTAGGTCAACTCTGAATCATGTAACTCGACTAAGAAGCAGGCATCATTTGGACTCCTATCTACATGCAAATGTAGTTCAGTCTGTTAACATTTCTACTGACATGCTATTAATACTCTCAATCTGTCATCTACAGATGATGATTATTTTAAACAAAACTACGATGGGATAACACATTAAGACTACAGAATAAAGTCATAACCCTATGATGTATTTCCCAACCAAGTATCAATCATGATTTCCAATCACAAAAATAACTCCAGTCTCAAAAAACAAAAATTATCCATAACTTATTGATACCGAGTTTTAAAAATATAGAGTTAATTCATCTTTAGGCATAGTTTTCTTTGACTAACAGCCTCTCGAGTTTTCTACTAAATAATGCTAAACCAGACAGTTTCAGAAATCTATACATTTCCTCTGTCATCCTTTTTTTTTATTTTTTTTTTTTACAGATGTCCAGACAAAAATAGGGTGGTCTTTTCAGATACACATTGAGCAAGAACAGCATGCAATACATCAGGACGGACTGACACATACAGATATTTGATCTGGATTCTTGATCATGGAGCATCTAGGAGCACAACAAATGCTCAAAATTGTGTATAGACTAAGATGTCATCCATTCCTACCAGCACGAAATGTCCTACTTTTCTGAAAGGTGGAACATATCTTTAACATGTGCTCAAGATGTTCTGTATGTGTTGGTATACAGTCTCGTCCAAAGGACTTTGGGAAAATGAAGTCAGTATTAATGTTAACACCAGGGGTAACATTCTCTAAAGCAGGCACCTCCATGGTGGCTCAATCTCAGACAGCCATCAGATCACAATCACAACTCTCTAAGCACTAAGCTATCCCACCCCCTGACTAAGAAGCATTAGCCTAATACCATATGAAAGAAGCTGTAGGAAATGGTGGACAGTTTGGAGAATGCTTCAAACAAAGATCTCCCCCTCTAGCCTTAAACTTGTGCACTCTAGGCAGGCCACGCTTGATCCAGATCAGGAGTTTTGGGTGCCCTTCTGCTGCTGCCTTTTTTCTTCCCCTGACCCAGATTCGAACCTGTAACTTCAGGTTTGGGGCACCTGCACACTGATCCAATCTGACATCATAGGCTGTGTCATATTTTTCTCAAATAAAAATTGTAAAAGTACAAGATATTTTATCCCATAGTTGTCCTCTTCCTTCAACCTGACTATCAGAGTCCCAGCTCTTTATAAAGTCATAAACTACAAAGTTCAGAGCCTTCAGCAAATGGACTTGGAAAAAATGGGACCTGTTGCTTGGATTTGAGTTTGTGAGGGGGAATGTGTTGCTTTTTGACCATCACAGTCCCTAAATCAGATACTCTGCAGGGACTATATTACAATCTACAACAGCATGTTCAACCAAAGGACTATAGCTTGAATGAATATCATTTACAGAGGATGTCAATATTTCCCTTGTGAGATGAATTCAATGCTCAAGGACTACTCCACAACTTATCAATTTAGCATCCAATATCAGTGCCTTAGATGATCAGTTAAAAATAAAATATCTTCTTCTCATAAATGCCTTTACCAGTGTTATGTAACATGATAGCAGCCTGGCTGTTTTGATAACTGCACAGGTTTTGTTGTAACACAGGGTGGAAACTGACTGCTTCTTCCAACTTTAACGATCACTTGCACTGGTTTATGAACGGTTCCTACCTGCATTGTCCAGTAAGGGAATTTCACAATGTTTGTTCTGTAAATGCTCTAACACTCATTACTTTTTCTCTGGAAGTGGTGGTTTACTTTACTTCATTTGACTGACACTTTTACATACATGTTGTTCTTCAAATTTGTTCCAGATAGCAAAAACAACCATTGAAACACACACACACACACACACACACACACACACACACACACACACACACACACACTACATATCTTAATCTCTGTATCTTCCTTCTCTTGATTCAACCAATGACGTAATTTCAAATCAGCACAATACAATAAGTCAATGTTCCATCCCTTTACCCACATAAAGCAAAATGTACTGATTCTAGTTTACATGAGTTGGGTCATCAATAAATATGATCCTGTCAGCATCAATGAGTATCAGCTGTAAAAAAACCAACAACAAACAACAACAAAAAACACCAAAAAGACATCCCCCCCCCCCCCCAAAAAAAAAAGACCAAAACACAAAACAAACAAACAAACAAAATTATCACACTACCATGGCTCACATATACATCAGTATCATCGGTATGGCTAGGAATGAAATTATGGATGGACAATGTCATTAAGTCATCATATCACATGCACATTCTTGTGAACAACATCGAATAACACCGACTACAATCAAGAATTAAGCACAACAATCCCACCTTGAGCAACGGCAATTTCAAAGTTCAACTTCATTGTACTTCATAGAGGCCTGGTCAGCTTAATTCTCCCATGGGAAAAGAATGTTAATTTCTGTCAGAATGTTTTGAAAATTGTATATAATAAAATAAAAAAAAACACCTCATGACCATTTCTGCTTAGTTTATGCTCAATTTTGTTGATAAATGAAATGATAAAGTAATGTAGCTTTTAGACTCCCCTCTTCTTTCTTCAAGGATCTATTGTTAATGGAATTTTATTTACACCCCAGGGGAGATTTCTGATTTAGGGGCTATCTTCATGGATCTCACAGGCCTATCATTCTACTCTTTCAAAATGAGAAAGAGTTACTGATGTTCCCTTTCCCCATGTCATGGGTCTGACAAACACACACTTTGTGTATTACAAAAATATCAGAGTCTGACAATTTTTTTGGAAAGTATTACTTTGTGGTTTAATGCACAAAGTGTTAGGCTCAGCTCGAATAACAAGCCATATCAGATGTATTTCAGTTGAAAACACATCCTTAATCAAATAGTTTTGTGTTGAACAATTGACCGTATCAACAACGTAAGATTAAGTGGGTAAATAACAAAGTACGGTAAAGGAAACAAAACAAACACAAAAAAAACTTGATACCGTAAAAAATATTTTTGTTCCCGATGCATGCAATCAAAAACTTAAAATACTTCTACAGGCATTTCTCTACTCCTTTATTCCTTTCATGAAGATTGCATGCATGCATGCATGCACCCACACACACACACTCTCTCTCTCTCTCTCTCTGCATTGTTTCATTTCATGACAGCAGTGCACAGTACTTTGTTTCTTTTACTAGAACAGTACACACATTTGCCTTGTTTTTTTCATGAGGAGAACACACTGTTCTCATGTTCTTTCCAGAAGATAAATGCCTTTAACGCTTTGTTCTTTTCATTCATGTTGTTCATAATGCTACACAATGACACACTCATAACTACAGACATGCCAGAACTATTTGTAACACGGACAGGTTCATCCAAATTCACACAAGCATCAAGTAAAAGTATATGTCACATCCAGTAACCCACATAAATCATACTAAAGGAAGCATGGCATAAACACATCACATCATGAGATAATCTAAGCCTCTATGCATTTGGATATAGTCATCCTAAATGCCAGCTTCATTCATTGATTGGTATGAAGATGTTTTGATGGCAATTTAAATTTCTCTCTCACTATCCCTCATGAATCATTGGTGTTTTTCTCACCAATCTGCCCTTATCTCCTGCTCAAGTCTCAGTTTAAGAACACATACAATTACAAGTAGGCCTACACACACACACACACACACACACACACACACAAACACACACACACACACACACACACACACACACACACACACTCACACACACACAGGGGGACGGATAGCCTAGTGGTCAGAACATTGCGCTGGCAATTTGAAGACCTGAGTTCGAGTCCGGTCGAGGAGATTTTTCTTCTGGAGTTAACATCAGTGCCGACTCCCCTCTCCCCAAAAGTCTTTCGGATGAGACTTTAAACTGAGGCCCCGTGTGCGAACGCACGCAGAACATCTTGTGCACATGTTAAATCCTGTTCCGCTTTTCGTAAGAGTACGCCATCGTGTGCCGGTGGGAACAGATGACATTTACAAAACTGCATACACACGGGGACTGGATGTAAAAAAGCACAAGAGTGCTTATCCCATTATCCTCGATATAAAAGAATAAATCAAATCAAATCAAATCAAATGAAAACTCAACACACACACACACACACACACACACACACACACACACACACCACACACACACACACACACACACACACACCACATGCATGCATGCACACTTACACAAAGAGTACTATTCCTTCAATGCTGTGTACAAAGTATTCACCACTAACATTACAGTATGACTAAGGATTGGGGTTTCTTTCAAAGTTTTTGTTGTTTTGGGTGGTGTTTTTTTTTTCAGCCTTCCCATAGAAATGACGATAACAATACTGAAGACTCCTATACAAAACAACTAAACACTCAACACTGAAACTGTTCTCCCTAGTCCCACAATCTTTTCTTTTTCTGATCTCTTAAGAAATTTCAAAACAGAAAAAAATGTTTAAAAGCCTATGCAAACAAAAAATGAACACTTTTTTTCAGAAAAAGCAAAAAAGAAAATCATTTTTAGAAAACAAACATAGACAATAGAACACATATTCCAGCCTGGATGAACAATGAACACTTCTCATTGAGATACATGTACATCTTTTAAATTAGTCACAAATTTTGTTGCACGAGTAGAACACATATTGTATTGAACCAAGCCAAATAAATCTCAAAGCATGATTTTAACAACAACACATTCAGTCTCTGATTACAATAGCAATGAGATATGTTAAGCATCACAGACATCAATGAAAAATAAAAAAGTTCATGAGGATAATTTTTTTTTAAACTGGTAGATCAAGAAAAATTTCAGGGATGTTGTTTGGACCAAGTCTTCTCACTAGTAGTCTTTTAAACTTAGCATTGAATGATGATACTGTACAGCAATCCAGCTAGTTTTTACACACTTATTTTTGCTATAAATCACTGCATTCTTGACTACTCTTAGAAAACAAAAGTAAACAATGAAGATGCGTAAAACCAAAGCGAAGGTAGAGGAGAGGAGGGGGGGGGGGGGGGGGGGGGGGTTTAAAAAATAAATGAATAAATACCTGCACAAAATGGACAACAGGAGCATACAATCATACTGATGCCAGAGAAATTTCACAGATCACTACAGTCAATGAGAAAAATCATGAAAATCATGTGATTGCTTCTTATGAAACATTTGTCAAACTTTTTTGACAATTTGATTTTTCCTGTAACTCCTTGAGCAGTCATCAAGATACTGCATTCAATTTTTCAGGCAGCATGTCACGGACAAGTTGAACTTGGAGGAGCCTGTACCTCTCCAGGTAACAGGATGCATGCTGAGTATGTTCATATCATCAATTTCATCGGCCATAGTGGCCTATTCCTTTACAAAAGGCTAATGAATTTTTACCATGCAAGCAACAAGGCTTCCATGAACACGCTAGTTCAACTCATTGCTAAGACAATATGTTAAATGTGTAAATGCAAATATTCATGAATTTCAGTGTCTCATTTCCTAGGTTACTACTGATGACAGTGGCAGTGTTGCTGCTTTTCCTATTGTTGTTTTTTAATGATTTGAGATGATAACGCCAAAGAAACGATTTAAATTGAAGAAGAAAAAGGAAAGATCAGGCACACCCCAACAGAAAAGAAGCAAGGCTTTGCTTCACTATGAATCTGACAGGGGGTGGGGTGGGGGGGTAGAAGAAAACAAGCCAGACGGCAACAGCAAGTAAACTATGACCACCAAACAACAAAAATATCAAGGAGATATCATCATCATCATCATCATCATCACAACCTCTATTCCTTACCACGAAAAGAACACCACAAAACCGTGAACGGCATCATCACAATTCATACAACAATCACTGGAAGACATGTCCTGGTTATGCCAAATTTGGATATGACAAAGTGTCAGCAAAACCGTTAACAGAGATTCCTTTGTACATAATCCTGTATCTGTGACAGCTGGCAGCATTTCTCATGGATTTTCTATCTAAATTCCAAACTGTACACCTAACCTTATCTTATAAACTGGACTAAAAACAACACTTTCAAGTTGTCCACTACTTTTTACCTTATGATAACATTTCATAAGCAAAAAGAAACTAGCCAAGGAATAAACACAACAAACAGTATGAATTAATACACATTTTAAAAACAAGTACAGTGGAATGTTTACCCATCACCAGCATAAGGAAACCAAAAAAAAAATCTACGTGAGCAGTGCTTGTTTTCTTCACCAAAAAGAAAAGAAAATTATTGCCAATGAAAAAAAATGTCAACTACTCATTTACAGATTTTTTAAAAATCCATCATTAAATACACATTTGAGAAAAAAAAACCATGTTAATGATGAATTTATCACATAGCTGACATCAAACAAAATGAAGAAATTATATAGCAATAACTCATGAATATGAAAGAAGAAACAAACATTCAAAGATGAGAATTGACAGAAACCCTTTTTTCTAAAGAAAAAAATATCTATAAATTTTCTTTTTTAAAAAAGGTTAAACAGAATCTAAGGCAAATGATAATTTCGTAAATGCTGTTCTACAAACTCTGAACATGCAAATTCATGTGAAAAACATTCTGGTCACTTCAGAAATACAAAATGCTTTAGAACTGATACTTAATGATGGCGGAAACTCTTAAATTAAATAATTGTTGCTTAACTCTTTTTTCTTTTCTTTCCACCAACCTTCAATAACTAGTGCGACATATGGCTTGGTACCCAAAGAACTTGTGACACAAAAGGCATATGGCAGATCTAGCCATATTTAAAACATATGATCATGTGTGTGTGTGTGTGTGTGTGTGTGTGTGTGTGTGTGTGTGTGTGTGTGTGTGTGTGTGTGTGTGTGTGTGTGTGTGTGTGTGTGTGTGTGTGGTGCGTGCGTGTGTGTGTGTTGTGTGCATGTGTGTGAAAGTAAGTAAGTGTGTGTGTGTGTGTGTTGTGTGTGTGCATGACATCTTTTCATAAGTGCAAGTAACTTTTTCAGGCATTTTTCAAACAAAATATGTATCATCTGTCATATATCCATAGGGTATATATAATGATTTTTTGTTATCAAGTTTGTGACATGAAAAAATCATTTCCAAGACCTTCTATTTTGGTGCACACCAACCCACGTCATTTTTGTTATACAGTTGCAGACATATCTATAGATACATTTATAGATCATTCCCAAGCTGAGAAACTTCTCTTTTTTTTCTCATGCTATTTACACTGAATGAACATTTTTCAACATAAAAAGCTTTATACTTTAAAGACACCCTCTCTCTCTCTCTCTCTCTCTCTCTCTCTCTCTCTCTCTCTCTCTCTCTCTCTCTCTCTCTCTCTCTCTCTCTCAATTAGGATTAACTTTACACGAGAAAAATATCAGTGGATCAATGGTCTAGATGTAAGCACCTACCTAGGAAGCAAGAAGTCTAGTTTCAATTCCTATTTGTGCCTGACACTTTTCCCCATCCCCTACATCATGAGTGGTAGTCTGGGTGCTAGTCTTTTGGATGAGACAATTCAACAAGGTCCCATGTACAACACGCATTCAGTGTATGCAAAAACCCCACAGCAACATGAGAGTTGTCCCTGGCAAAATTCTGTAGAAAAAGCTAGTCTAAAAGGGAAACAAACATACATGCAGATAGACAAAGAAGAGAAAAAAAAAAAGAGAGGCGCTGCTCTTGTGGCAACATGTTCTCCCCAGGGAGTGCAGTCCAAATTCCTTGCAGAGAAATCTGCGGTGACTTGAAGTGGTATTCAAATACAAACAAATATCCCTTTCTGATCAGTTTGTTGCTTTTGTTTCTCTTGCATAATTTTTTACCTTTTCTTCTGGCAATGCCATGATACAGACTTGACCTTTGCATAAAAACCCCTACATATAAACGTCATAGAAATTATTTTCCATGGAATATTTTTCATTCTGATACTTAACTCTTCACAAACGTTATTGTAGAATTTCCAACATGTAATGACCACTTAGTAAAACTAAAAGCAAAATAGTTTTTCAAGAGTGATTTTATGTAACCACAACAACAAATCAAGCCCTCACTCACAAACATTTTGTTGAATAATACTGCTTTCATATGTCTGCCTCGGTACATTGTGACACGAAAACCCCCATTCCCTCTGGTATATATCTGCTTTCACACTCTTTCACATTCACACAAAACAATTTCTGCACACTTGTCATGCTGATCATATCTAAAGCAGTGATCAAGTCTATGACAGTTTGTGAAAAGGTGGGTTTAGATCAATCCCCATCACCTACCTCCACATCAAACTGTTTGCTTTTTGTTTTCACTCAAAGCATAAAAAAAAAGATTTTTCTTCCCCTCCCATTCTCCCAACTGTATGCTGGGTAAGATGATTTCATCCCTACTGCTTCAATAAAAACTGGACTTTTTTAACACGTAATCACACTGTGACACATGTAAACTTACACAAGGAGCCCCTCACTCTACACTCTTATCTAAAAGGAATTTTCATCATCCCTGAATATTACTGTAAAAGAAAAAGTTTCCCATCCAGAAAGGAGATGGGGCATCTCTCTAAATAAATCAAATGACATCACAGTGCCAAAGACGAAACAAAACTTGAAAGATCATGAAAATGTTAAACAAAATGAATCTTCAAAAATCTAAACCTTAACTTTCTGTTAACTTGCAAATATTGCAGTCCCTTCCAAAGAGCTGATGTTGCAAATATTGCAGTGTCTTCCAAGAGCTGATGTTGCAAATATTGCAGTCCCTTCCAAAGAGCTGATAATAGCCACAAAATCTTTCTTTTAAGAAAAGAAAAAAACTGTCTTTAAAAAAAAAAAAGAAACATACTAAGAACAAAAAAAAAAGAAAAAGAAAATGCTATGATGTGTCCCTTACATGTGACATAAATACTTTACCACACTCCACATAGATGACTCCAATATTCACATATTACCATCATTTATTGGGGAGGGGGGGAGAGAGAATTGCAGTCTTTTTTTGTAGCTATATATTATTTGTTGTTGCTGTTGTTCTTTTGCTTTTTCTCTTTCTTACCACAGACACAGAACTTCTTTTTAGGCATTAAAAAAAAAAAAGTTTGTTACATGAAGGAAAAAAAAACAGCAGCAAAAACAAAAACAAATCCACATCTTTTTCGAAAATATGAGCCCAGATTTTCAAATAAGAATGCGAACAAAAGATTTTGCAAAAGATTTTGATCTATTTGGCACAGAAAAGCTTCACTGAATTCTTATCAACTAAAAAAACAAACAAAAAAAAGAATGAAACAAACAAACAATGTTGTATACACACTGAGAATCTGTTCATGAAGAAGCTTTCTTTTCTGGAATGTCTATATTATATATGTTCCTGCATGTAATACATCGCGAACATTTTCTTTTTTTCTGTTAATATAATTCCCAGAAAATGGCATAGATCTATGCAGCATCATCCACTCACTTTTACTAATGTTCTCTTCATTTTGGTCCAGTTTACTCTAGACACATATGGATCAGTTCAGTAACAAACTGAACAAACACTTTAATATTTGCAGAAGCAAACCAAAAAAAAAAAGAGAGACTGTTTCTGCAACGATTGGGAAGATATAATATAATATATCATAAATATCTTCTTCATAACAAAGTGAACGAGCCACTCTGACAGCACAGTATCAACAAATATAATTCTGACTGGACCTTTTCAAACAAGTCGGTTGTGCACAGGGGATGGACGACTCGCAATAACTAAGTGTTGTCCTCATCGCTGGACAGTTCGTCTTTGTACGTGGAGTTGACATGGCCGTTGGTGGGGGAGCGAGGCGAGCCGTTGACTATCAGAGATTTGTGGATGACGGTGTTCCCGTTCCTGAGCTGGGGACTGTGGGCTTCCTCCTTGGCCAGGTCCCCGTTCGCTTCCTTGCCATTACGCGTGAACAGGGTTGTCTCCTGCATGTCTTCCAGCAGGCCTGAAACAGTGGAGTTTCCTTCAGCTTTATTTTATCCTTTAGTGCAAGACTGTGATGGTAAAAAAGGTAAAGGTAAAGGTGTACCATAACCTGTGTGGTTGTAGGGGAGCTAGGCATCAGAGTGACAAGCCCAGGAAGACCTGGCACTGTGCACCCCATAGGTAAGGGAATGCACAGAGAGAGAGAAGAGAGAGAGAGAGAGAGAAGAGAGAGAGAGAGAGAGAGAGAGAGAGAGAGAGAGAGAGGAGAGAGAGAGAGAGAGAGAGAGAGAGAGAGAGAGGGACAGACAGAGACAGACAGAGACAGAGACAGAGACAGAGACACAGAGAGAGAGGGACAGACAGAGACAGAGACAGACAGAGACAGAGAGAGACAGAGAGAGAGAGAGGGACAGACAGAGACAGAGACAGAGACAGACAGAGACAGACACACACAGAGAGAGAACACACACACACACACACACACAACACACACACACACACACACACACAACACACACACACACACAGGAGGGGGAGGGAAGGAGAGGAGCATAACAAGATGAGTTCCATCTTACCAGTGATCTCGAGATCATACATGGGCAGGGGCTCTCTCCATTGACCATGAACAGCACAGACCTGGATGGCCAGAACAGGTGCAGCAACACAAGGTAGGCAAAAATGTCCACAGCGTAGCTGATACCTGCAACATCCAATGATTGAATTTATGAAAGAATAAATCAATCATATGCAGACCTGTAATTTATGAAGACAGCCAAATCCCATAACTACAGGTAAAATCATCAAGTGATTTAATTTATTGACCTGACATCTCCCTGATCTCTTTGAGGAGCCATGGGGGCATTTCAACTGATTTTATGGCAATGGATCTTGAGTAAATTAAACAGAACATAGCTGATCCTTCTCCTCATAAGGTGCATGTAGCCATAGATGTGATCATAGAGCATGTATATTCAGAATAAATTTTCACTGGTAAACATAATTATATTGTCACATTCTCACAAACTATGTGATTTGATACGGAGTGCATGAACTAATTATTTTCACCACACCTACCTGTGATCACAAAGTATGGTTAACAGAGGATACCAAAATCAATACCAATGATTACAGACTATGCAATTTAATAGCATATGAAAACTTCATTACACCAACATCAACTTTGTATTTTTACCATTGATTCTACAACATGCTGGAGGTGAACACACAAACCACAGCACCACTGTGGCTGGTTGAATCAAGTTTTACCTTACAAACAGAACACTACTTTCATATAATCAGAAACAATTCAATCAAACTGATGGAGGAAGGAGGGGGAGAGAGAGGGACGGGGAGGGGGGAGGGGGATCTTTCCTTTTTCAGTAGTTATTTAATTTTAGTTCTATTCATTGGTAAACTATAATCTGACTGGCCTCAGCTTAAATTTCTGAGAGAAATTACAACCATTTTGTAAATTTATAAACACAACTAACTTGAACTAAGAACTTACTTTTTAAAAGCAAAACAAAATTTGTAATTGGATTATTCTCAGAAACATGTGAGGTTTTTGTGACATAGACCTTGAAAAATAAATGTCCTTGGAAGTTTTTGCCTTCTTGTCATATATTAGAGTACTCTGTTGCAAGGTGCAATCTGTTGAAAAAATTATGAATCATTAATTTTTTTTGTGTGTAATTGAGGCATAAAGGTTCTATTTTTAGCTGTGTTGCGGTTGTGACATGGAAACCAAAAGTAGCATTAAAACATCTTTTTACACAAAATATCAAACAAAAAACACTCACAAATGCTTTTGTTTTTATCTATAAAACAACACTATCAATTGGAAGTATGACAATCATCGACAAAGCATATGTTTTTGCTTTTTTGTAATGACACTCTAAGACATTTTGTATACCCAGATTTAAAGTTTGGTTTTTGTTCAAATGACCACAGCAAGCATCCCCCAGATTATCCTGAACTTAAACCATAGAATGATATCCATTAAACTAAACAGTTTTCCTTACATAAGAATGGAAGCTGTTTAATATTAATGCCTTATAGAAGTAATGTTTCGGTTGTGACATGGAAACCGTTTGGTTGTGACATGGAAACCACACCCTTCAAAAGCACAAAACCTGAAACTGTAGCAATGAAAACACAAATTAAATCCAAAAAACAACCTACTTGATTTGGGAACAATGCATTCTATTAACATTATTATGATTATTTACATTGATTTGTCATTTTAGAGTGATCTGTTATGGTTGTGACATGGAAACCGTTTGGTTGTGACATGGAAACCGTTTGGTTGTGACATGGAAACCACACCCCTCAAAACCCACAAATCACTGAAGTGAAGCAATTTAAACACAAATTGAAAAAAAACCCACCATCTTAAATTAGAAACAATGCATTCTATGAACATTATTTATACTAATTTGTCATTTTAGAGTTAGATGTTTTTTGTTACGGCTGTAACATGGAAACCGTTTGGTTGTGACATGGAAACCACACCCTTCAAAACCACAAATCACCCAAGTGTCGCAATTTAAACACAAATGGAAAAAAACAACACCATCTTAAATTAGAAACAATGCATTCTGTTAACATTATCTACATTGATTTATGTAATCAAAGTGATATATCAATCAATATTATTATTGATCAAATGCTGCGTTTGGTTGTGACATGAAAAAGCTGGGAGAAACCAAAGACTGGAACTCTAATTATCGCATCGCGATACTCCTTTGGCGGGAAAAAGTATGTGTCAGAGATATTTAAGGTCAAGATGAAGTACCTACCTGAAAATCTCGGTCAGCGAAAGAATGTGCCGGATTTTGCAACAGATTTACATCGTTTGGTTGTGACATGAAAAAAGGGAAACCATGTTGGTCATCTGGGGTTTCAAGCAATTTACGAGGATAGGAGCTCCAGCTGATCAAAAACAATGTTTTCTTTATACTGTTAACAGT
This sequence comes from Stramonita haemastoma, assembly GCA_030674155.1. NCBI lineage: Eukaryota > Metazoa > Mollusca > Gastropoda > Neogastropoda > Muricidae > Stramonita > Stramonita haemastoma. The sequence goes on from CM060324.1 coordinate 33,137,795, forward strand.
TTAATTCATCCCTTGTGGCTATAATGTGTTGATGATAACATATAGTTCTTTGTGAGTAAATTGTTAAAATTGGGCCTACTTTGGGAAACCAACGTCACAACCGCAACAAGCTTTTAATCTGCCCTCTATTTAATGTCCATGACAAAGAAAGTACAATTTTTCTTCTAGGGAACTTGAAACAACATCTGGGCATTACTTTAATACAAGTTGTGTTTCAAATTAGCAGTCTTTCAAGTCAGAAGAACAATCTGAATAAAGTATGCACCAAAATGTCACAAATCCGCCATGTTGGAATGAGCAATTTGGTGAAATAAATTCACAATATTTAAAAGCAAAAACACAAATGGTCATAAAAACATTTAAATTTTATTTTTTTAAATTAAACACAACCAGTAAACAGCATTCACCACAATTTTAAACTTAATTCAGCCAAATGGCAGATGTGTAAAGTAGGTCACTATCATGCCTCACATGTTTCTGAGAATGACCCAATTATATAATTTGACTGGCCTCAGCTTCAACATCTGACAGAAGTTACAACCCACTCTCAGACCCTGAGGCATTCATAAAAACACAACTAAGGACATGATTTTTTTTTTTAAAAACAAAAAAACACCACCTCTCCCCCCCCACCCCCCCACCCCCCACCCCCCAAATCATCCCCAAAACACACACAATCTCTACCGACAACAACAACAACGAAAACAACAACGTACTGAGGATGGTCTTGTATCTCCAGAGGGGGGACACCTGCGTGCTGATGAGGGCCAGCACCGGCAGGTAGATGAACCACATGAGGAAGAAGGCTCCAAAGTGCTGGATGAAGCTCAGGTGGTCGTGCGGCGTGTGGTGAAAGGTGCGGCGCAGTTCCACCACGAACCACACCATGGCGATCAGCCGGAAGGCCAGCGTGGCGTAGCCAGGCCATGTCTGCCATTCGTCCGTGTTGGAGATGATGGTGTCGATCTCCACCTGTAAGTGTAGGTGGAATAATTTTTTTATAAGATTTGGTGTTGTCGTTGTTGTTGGAGTCAGTTGGTTGTTTTTATGGATACAGTGTGTGGTGTGTGTGTGTGTGTGGGGGGGGGGGGGGGGGGGGTACAGTGTGTGTGTGTGTACATATGTACATAAATATATTATATATAGTGTATGCATTCATGAGTATGTGCATGTATACATGCAGCATACAGCAGAGCAGAGTGAACGCAGAGACTGAGAGAGTGAGAGAGAGAGAGAGAGAGAGTGAGAGAGAGAGAGAGAGAGAGAGAGAGAGAGAGAGAGAGAGAGAGAGAGGAGAGAGAGAGAGAGAGAGAGAGAGAGAGAGAGAGAGAGAGAGACAGACAGACAGACAGACAGACAGACAGACAGACAGACAGACAGAGACAGACAGACAGACAGACAGACAGACAGACAGACAGAGACAGGGACAGACAGGGGCAGACAGACAGACAGACAGAGGAAGAGAGAGGGGGGGAGAGAGAGAAGAGGGAATATACAGAACACACTCAAGATTACGTTCTTGCTGTGCTCAGGCGGCAGATGGGCTTAATAAAAAATAAATTAAACCATACTTTGCCCCCACTCCCACCCCAACCCAATCTTCCCCTCTATTGTAGATCATACTCATACACTAGACTAACAGTTTATTAGACTTCAAAAAAATCTCATTTTGATTTTCCATCAACAGTCAATATTTCGCAATGTTCTTTCATTACTCTCCATAAAGTTCTTGAAAGCTTGCACAAGCTGGCATTGCTGTTTTGGGGTTTTTTTGCTTTTTTTTTTAAAAGTAAAACTGAATTAGCTGTTCATAACTTTGCAAATGATGCTTTTAGTATTCTGTACTTTATCGTGACATTTCCCTTGTCTTTGGTGGATGAAAGGGGAGCTTGATCACTGGATGGAAAGTAATTTCATAATTTAACACAAAGGAGTTGATCTAAGCAAACAAAGAGCTCTACTAATAATCATAAAACAGACTAGGCTTATAAGATCAAATCAAAGGTCAAAGATCTCAAAGTGTGTGCTATCATGAATACAAAATCACCTGGACTTTATAATTCATTACATGGACTTATGAAGAATTTCAATTTTAAGAGCTTGCATTATGTATTAATTTATAGTCATCTTTAAAAAAAAAAAAAAACTTTTAACTTTAAGTTCGATTAAATACATGTTCCAGAACCTAAAAGTTAAATGAGTTTAATATTAAGTTATCTGATAGTTTCATGTCCTGTCATGACATACTGGAGGGGGGGGGGGGGAGAGAGACAGAGTTCTAACAGACCTGTAGACACAGGCAGACAAAGTATTCATATTGGATGAGAAAGACAGACTGAGACAAAGATTTTGTGTATGCACATGTGTGTGTGTGTGTGTGTGTGTGTGTGTGTGTGTGTGTGTGTGTGTGTGTGTGTGTGTGTGTGTGTGTGTGTGTGTGTGTGTGTGTTTGTGTGTTGTGTTGTGTTGTGTCACTGTGTGTGATGTGTGTGTGTGTGTGTGTGTGCGTGTGTACCTCAAGTATCCATGCGCACTTGCATGCACTGTTGCACATAATGACACATGCATAATGTGTGTGAGCACATATATATTATATAATACATGTGCACATAGCTCTGGCTCTAGACAAAGAAAACTTTACCTAGGTAGACAGTTTTAGACACTGACAGTGACGCAAACAGAAACTGAGAAAGACAATGAGACAAAGATATAGATCTAGACTCAGTGGGAGATTATAAAACAGTTATCATGGTCTGCCACTCTGTGTTTACAAACTTGTGTGTGTGTCACACTCACACTATTCATGTGTAGCAAGCATGCATTATGAATAACCTGAGCCTTCTTTGTCAAAGATGATCTGGTTAGTTGGCTGTAACTTAGTGTAAGTGACATGCATTTATAACTAGTTTTGTAGAAAGTCAAGTGTGCTACTCGTCAACTAACTAAGCCAGTCTGCCTGCTTCACTGCTTGCCAGCCTACACCCTCCTTCCCTCCTCCCCCCCCCCCCACTCTCTCTCCTCTCTCTCTCTCTCTCTCTCTCTCTCTCTCTCTCTCTCTCTCTCTCTCTCTCTCTCTCTCTCTGTGTTTTAAATATCTCCTCCGGCAAGAAAATATCCGGATTTCTGCAGATCTGACTGTTCGTCAACGGGAAGAAGTGGAGCACTATCGCCAACAGGGCAAAACTGCCTACTTCAGAGCAGGCCGACTGCAAGTAGAAGACCGACACCAACGGCCTGATACGTACAACGGAAACTGCCAGAAGGATCAGCACACTTGCCACCACGTGACTGAAGAGGAACCAAACACAAGACACCAGAGAGATGGATATGGCTTCCCTGAAGAGTCAGCGCCACTTAGAGGCAAACACAGGGAGGAAGAACGCTGTTCATCCCTCCGAGGTGAAAGAAGAAACTGGAGGCAGACAGAAGCCCACAGAAGTCGTGACACTGTCTTGAGGTCTCACTCTTGTCAGACTTCAAGATCCCTCTCTCCGGAAACTCCCGGGCCACATGCTGCGGCGGTACCCATCACTCTTGGCTCACGTCCTTACAGTGAGGTGCTGGCAGGTGCTCCTAGGACCCCTGAAAGGACTGTGGATGAGCCAGACCCATGTCTTTCCCCAACCTGGAAGAACACTGAGGAAACCGCCAGTGATCAAAGGCCGAGTCTGTCGCCTAGGGAAACAGAACTGGTCAGCCCGCTGCTCCACGAATCAGTGTGTGAGGAGCTCAGTGCTCAGACCTGCCCTGCTGTGCTGGATCCTGCTGGCCCCGACCCTGTCCTCTCTTCAACAGCAAAGAAAGGAGAAGAAAGTGAGAAAGATGTGACAGCTGATAACAAACATGCTATGCAAGGAAAGAAAGACAATACACCAGTGACAGCAACAACAATTTCCTCTCTTCCCCCCTCCTCACAGGGAATGCTGTTTAACCCGGGTACGGTCATACCGCAAAATGCAGAGCAGCACACCGGGAATTCCCCAGGTCAACAACAACGACGTGAAAGCAGTCCACCTGTACTGAACACTGGATGCAATCAAAGCAAGGCTGCAGGGACTGTAACTAGTGTAAGTGAAGATACACCACAACAAGCCGCTTCAGACAGACAGACACGCAGAACGCAGGCAAGACTGCCATCAAACTGGACAACGCCTCATCGGAGAATCCAGAAGCAAGCTTCAAAACCCAGTGTGTCAAAGAAAAAGAAATGACATCATAATCATGACCCCCAAGAAAAACTGGAACAGTGCAACTCACTCCCACATCAGTGCACACACACACACTAGTCTAGAAAGTGAAAGGCTTAGCCTCCACACTGAAAGATGGTTCCCTCCCGTCCTTTGTGTCTCTGCATGATTTGTGTCGGTTTGACTAAAACCTTTATGAAGGATTTTTGTTCAAACACATTTTCTTTTATAGATCTATGTGTTTTCATTCAACAACACAATTTCAAAACATGGAAAAACAGTAGAGGAACAGTAGCCCTTGAAAAAGATGAATTTATGCATTTTGTCAAAGACATCTCAATACCGTATCACAACATGATCATACTATTACTTTTACTATAATCAAACTGACAGTCTATCTTAGATAACAGTGATTTCACAGATAGTATCTAAATGATTGAGTGTTATGTGCTTAATTCAATATTGTTGAGCGTAATAATGATGCAACCTAAGTGCAAGAGCTACAAGCAAACAGCCGTCGTATTCCGATTGACTTTTCTTCTTATTTTTTGCTTTGAGCTAGATGATGCCTTTAAATGTATGACACATCTACTGCTCTACTTAAAGGTTGCAGTTTTACAGTTTAAATGGTTATGGGAAAATTGTTCTATGTTTCCGTAAAAGTTCTGATCTGTATACTCAGTAGCTCTACTGCAGGTGATAAAAGTGGTTCTACTACATACTGGAACCTGTGTTGTATATTGTTTTCTATTTTTCACCTTTCGTTTTTCATCTCACATATATGTACGCTAAGAACCTATTGATTCAGAACTCATGCCCATTGTCATGTGTTATGATGCATGTATGGAAACGATCTTTAATTTACCTAGGTACTCAACAAAAATATTGGTGACATTTTGTTTGAAATCATATTTGTAAAAACTATAAATGCACATAAAGAACAACTATGCAGCTTCTTCTGAGCAAGATTATCAGTGTTTATTTGTCACAGTGCTGTAGAAACATAACTGTATTATCTCTTTTGTTGCAAAGTTCTAAGTGACTAATGACAGGTGTTTATTCTATAGACGAATAGCATGTATTCTCTGCTATCATCATTTTAAAGTTAAATGCAAGACAACATGTGTGTCCATGATCTTGTTAGGTATAATGCCAGAAAAGCTGTTAATATCAGCTTGAAATGCAATATTGTTTGCTTGTGACACAGATTGCTTCATTCAAATATATGTATATTATATCACAATGCCATATCCATTCACACCTGATTGCCCATGGAATTGTAACGGGTTGTATGGCCTATAGATACAATTAAATTCTTGAGTCTTGAGTCTTGAGTCTTGAGTCTCTGTTTTAAATAATCACTTGAGCTGATTTTAAATGTTACAAACTTGTGCTGTCTCAGTGTATGTCTACATCTCAATGTCTGTCTGTCTGTCTCTGGCTGTCTCCAGTTGTACATGTATGTATACATGTACATGTATACGTATGTACTTGTATACATGTATCTGTATCTACTATCTAGTATAGGTCTATCTTTCTTTCTTTCTTGCTCCCTCCCTACCCCCAAAACAGCCTCATTTGAACCATACTCAATACTGATAGTGATACTGTGATCAATACTACAACAATAGACACACATAATTCTGCAAACTATCAATTATCAATCATGAACTTAATCTGAACCACTAGAACAAAGGTTTGCATTCACACAAACACATGTATTTAACCAGATACTGAGATAGTGAAATACCATGACACAATATATGTAAACACACACTAACACATTATACACAGACACACACACACATATCCTCACACACACACACACACACACACACACACACACACACACACACACACACACACACACACACACACACACACACTCGCATGTGATGTAACACATTGACACACATGCATACCAAACACCATAGATATGATCTCCTCTCACACACGTGTGTGTACACACACAACTTAGTACTCACACAATATTATAAATTACCTCAATATTTTCAACATGAATGTAACATTAATACTAATAATAGTAACAACTGACATGCAATGATGCATACTGACACAGAACTTAGTTCTTAAATGAATTTTTTGTAAAATAATTTTTCTCATTCAAACACTGTATTAGGTGCATATTATAATTTAATTACTATATGTACTGTGACACAATGCAATAATCAAATAATTACAGTAACACAGTATTCAGTTCACTTTTATAATACACACACACACGCACGCACGCCACACACACACACACACACACACACACACACACACACACACACACACACACACACACACACACACACACACACACAGTGACACACACACACACACACACACACACACACCACACACACACACACCACACACACACACACACACACACCACACACACACACAGAGTGACAGAGTGACACACACGAGTGCATGCACGCATGCTCACACACACACACATACATGTATGTATACATGTATACAAGTATACATGTGTACACACACACACACACATGTATGTGAATTTAATTAATTAATTAATCAATAACACAAGCTAGACAAAGCTAAAAAAAACAACAAAAAAAACACACTCAACAACAGATACTTCACAACGAAAATCAACTCACCAGATTCCAAATGTACAAGAAGAGGTTGAGGACCGTGTAGACCCCACAGATCCCAAACAACACCGACTTCCACTTCAGCTGATCCGTGGTGATGCCCCAGCCTTTGCCAGCAGCAACAAGAACATCATGAACAGACACTGCACGCCGATATCCACCAACGTTCCCAGCTTGCTCATCCAGTCCAGTCCCTTCCCGTTGAAGGCAAACACCGCCACATGAGTCAAACTCAGCATTGTGCTGAGCAGCTCTCCCACAAACACCACTGTCAACAGTTTGGTGATCATGTGCTTCTGTTTCAGGAAGGCGTACATCCACAGTGCCAAAATCATCGAGATCAGTAGAAAAGCCCCCAGGTGGATTTCAAAGACGTCATGGAACTCGAATGAGAACTGGTGTTCGAAGGGGTTCAGGGCCTTGCTGGAGGGGTTGCCATTGACGAGCCAAATGTCGTAGGTGATGGTCAGGGGTTCCTTCATGGCGTGTGGCTGCCATTCGCATTGCTTGTGGCCTCTGTCTCGAGAGCACGACACGATGCTCAGGTACCAAAACCTGCACAGTTGGGAAGAGTGATTTTTTTCTGGAAATAATCAGCTTGTTACAGTGCAAACAAATATAGTGCAACTTTGCAAACTTGTGTTCATCCTGATTTACAGGTGTGTTTTTTTTTTTTACTACTGGCGTTTTATGTGCTTTTTATAAAAGGTTTCATAATATGAGTAGGCCACTGTGTGCCGGTGGGAACAGATCAGATGAAAACATTTACACAACTGCATACACATGGGGACTGGATGAATAAAAGCACATGAGTGCTTATTCTATTATCCTAGATCTATAAAAGAATAAAATAAAAAATTAATTAAAAAAACACACACAAACACACACACAAATCAAATTATAAATCAACTTATCTAGTGTCACTGTTTACAGAAGTAGTACTAGTCAGTATTACTCATACTGATGATACTGACTCAGTTACTGTAATACTAAGTTAAGTATTATTACTCGTATTAGTTCTCTAGTACACAATGTACAGTGTAAACTGCAATAGATGATTCATTACTAATTTACTTTTCCAATATTTCAATTGCAAGTGTCTAAATTCTAAGGCTTTGGATTCTTCAGACAACCCCTATTACCCAGAAAAAAATATCATTTTTGGTCACTACAAGTGTAGCCATTTTATCATGAGTGTTCCATTAGCCTACTTAGTTATTTAAACACAAAATTTTGCAAGCAAGTGTTAGCAAAGTGAATCAATCTGCAGCATGTACACACACACACACACACACACACACACACACACACACACACACACACA
>CM060324.1:33150935-33155935 GCA_030674155.1 Stramonita haemastoma
TACTGTTTGTAAAGGCGGAACAGATTTTAACATGTGCGAAAGATGTCCTGCGTGCTTCTGCACACGCAGCTACCGTTTATAGTCTAATCCGAAAGACTGTCGGGTATGTGGAATCTGGGTGATGATAACTCCACGATCCTCTTGAACAGGTGTCTCGGTGGTAGCTGGGATTAATCATGGGGTCGTCCGATCGCCAGCGCTATGCTTTAACCACCAGGCTATCCTGTCTTCCCAAGGGGGATGGATACCAGATCTGAATGCCAAAATTAAAAATGCAACCCAGTCGCCAGTAGGCCAGAGAGATCTCTTAAAGCAAAACAGCTGTTGCGGTACTGTGATGATGTATTATTCTTTTATTTAGGTTTTTTTTTTGGCTGCCGCTACGTTGTGATTAAAATGTTTGCCTATGCATTCTGACTGGTAAAACCGACGCAGCTTCCTTTACACACACACACACACACACACACACACACACACACACACACACACACACACACACACACACACACACACACACACACACACACACACACAATGCCAATTCTTTATAATCTCAATCGACAGAGAAATTCACACACACACACACACACACACACACACACACACACACACACACACACACACACACACACACACACACACACACACACACACACACACACACACACACAGCACACGAAATAACAGAGAAAGGTTTATCTGTCTATTCTACCTCTCAGTGTGTTGTGTGTGTGTGTGTGTGTGTGTGTGTGTGTGTGTGTGTGTGTGTGTGTGTGTGTGTGAGTGTTGTGTCTTGTACTTAGTGTGTGTGTGTGTGTGTGTGTGTAGGTTATGTCTATTTGTATCTGTGTGTGTGTGTGTGTGTGTGTGTGTGTGTGTGTGTTTTGTGTATGTTGTTGGTATTGGTTGTGGCGCGTGCGCGCGCGTGTGTAATTCCTATCAAGATAATAAACGAATTGTGTAATGTTTATAAGGCGTATAGTCGCGTTGTATTACATTTAGGACACTGTGAATTTAAAGTTTTTCGGTCTTTAAGACACTAACATATTCGGCGCCACCACCCCCCCCCCCCCCCCCCCCCCCCCCCCCCCCCCCTTTCGCCCTTTTTGCATCTGTTTGCAACCATATGTTATGAACTGCTAACCTAGTTTAATAGTCTCTCTTTTTTTTTTAATGAGACATTGTACATCAGTGTCATGAAATGTTTTACATTTCTCTCTGCGATTACTTTGTATAAAACTTATTGCCAGTAACAATTTTTTTAAAAGGTTTATAAATTATGTAACATAATTTGTGTTGTCATATTGGTGTCAGTGTTATTCAAACTGTTTTTCATTATTTTTTCACGCAATACCAATTGCAGACAGAAACAATGAAAAAAATCTATACATCGTCTGACACACTGGTAGGCTCATAAAATAGACCTGTTTCAGTGTCACAGACAGTTTTTCATAAAACTACTGCATGTCCTTTGCCCAGTGCCAATAGCAGATAAAAATTACGGGGCAAAAAGCTTACAGATTGACTGACATAATTATTGATACGTACATCAGTGGCAGTTTTACTCGAAGTGTTTCTCATTTTTATGCGTGCTTTGTCAAACCCTTCAGGCAGCACAACGCATTGTGGCTCATATCACAGACAATAGTTGCTGCGCTGTTTTAGCGCTTGATGATGAAGAAGAAATCTGGTTCTACAGCTCCAGCATAATAAGAGAAAGTAATCATAGATACTGTGCCAATTATTACACTTACATACAAACCACCACTGACGCAAGAAAGGCACAGTCTTCAGAAATAATTTTGGGTAGTTGAGACATGATACCCTCATCGAATGAATGGATCCGTTCACCAGTAAACAGAACATATGTATTTGGCGTAAAACCAATGATATATATTATATATATATATCTATATCTACATATATATATATATATATATATATATAATATATAATCTAATAATCTATATATCCATATAATGCATAACCCACAGAACCTTAAATTGGAAGACCAGACACGACGTAGGGAGATATATAGACCCATTGTACAACTTGCATTGGACTAAAATCCTAATGGGAAAAGGGTGGGGAGAGGGAGGGAGCGGGAAGGAGCAGGACTGAAAGGATGCTCCTGACAACACCCAAAGACCTTGAAAAACACACGATGAGGTGAAGTCAGTAGAAAGGTTCTGGGATGACTTAGGCTTAAAGGGGACAGCCCAAGAATCGAAGTGACGTTCTATGCAGTTCCACCGGGGAACAAAGCAAAAGGCGTTATCAATGGTGATCAGTAGGGACTGCCACTGGGTTAGAACTGGACTGCCAGACATTTTCTTTAACACATTAACGATTGATAGACATCACAGCGTTTTGTACAAACCAGTCATGAATGACAACGTGTACAAAACTGACCCGAATGAACATGAATTTCTCTGTTTGTTGAGATAATAAGGTATTGGTATAACTATTTCACCAGTTTCTCTTTGTACAGGAGAAGAGGAGGATGAGAGGAGGGGGGAGAAAAAAGAAGAAGAACAACAACACCAAGAAGAACAAGCAGAAGTAACAGGTTGTAGAACTGGAGTGGCAACGTGGCGTGGTCATTTCCAAGTTTCTGTGTTCTGGTCTGTGTTTTCAGTGAAAGAAAGTACACTTGACTGTGCCGAAAGGAGGATTAGAATGATGTCAATGGAGCGTGAACTGGTTAATATAATTATAGGGCAATCATAGGCTTGCCATAAATGGGTGGTGATCTTATGGTATGATTACACCAGCGCTGTTTACATTTTCTCAGGAGAGAATATTAAATTCTTGACCTTCCATTTTGTCAAGAAGTGAAGTTGAACAAGGAAACAGGAACAGGTTTATCTTTTATGAATAAGAAAGTCACCACCGTGGTCTGCACCCACCACCCATGATTTCAGAGGACCCATTCAAAGCCTGTAGAAATTCCTTATCCTCTCGGCCAGTGCACACACCCCGTCACTCCAGTGGTATAGGGGTTAAGCCGGGAACAAGGTCAGGCAGCTAATGTTTACTCAAGTGATGATCAACGCACGAATGTGGAAGTTCGCAAGCCTTCCGTCATCATGGAACAGGCCTAACATACCGTTATTAAGCCTAGCGTATTTTACTTTACTCAGAGAAGAGAGAGAGAGAGAGAGAGAGAGAGAGAGGAGAGAGAGAGAGAGAGAGAGAGGGGGGGGGGGGGGGGGAGCCCAATTTTCTATCTCCAGTGAATGTATAGGGTTAGGGGATACGGAAAAGGAATTGGCCTACCTGCATACTATTATTGTTAAGAATAAGGTGGCTTTTGTTGTTGCTGTTTTTGTTTTTAAAGAGTCAATCAGTTTTCTTATTCAACACTGCGGATTTCTGTAATATCTTGAATCTGGAAAAAGCCGGGATTTTTTTTTTATTTCTTTAATTCCACAAGGGAGTTTAGCTGAATAGAATATCAACTTTCTTTCCCTCTCCTTGCTTCTGTTTGGGTCCTTTTCTTCCTGTCACCCCCTCGTCTATCTTCTGCCTTCTTGGTCCATGCTTCTGCCTTTTTTTCCCAGAAAATACTTTAAAAGATGACAATTTCTCCCAATGCCGAAGTCGGATGCGCTGGGCCTGACTTGTCAGGCGCTTAACGGCAGTACAACATATTTTCGCTCATATGACAGACAACAATAGATGCTGTTTGAGCGTTTGAGGATGAAGAAAAATCCAGGAGCGAGTCAGGCCAGGTCAGGTCAAAGGCAGGTCCTTGCTCCAAAATGGCCATGATGCTGTCATTGAAAGAGATGATTTACTATGCTTTCATTAGTTTTTTTCCCTTGTTTATTTGATCTTTTAGCAAACCATTTAAAAAGATAAAGATGGAGAAGTTCTAACTTGTTACTTGCACTTGTTTTTATCTATCACTATTCTCTGAACAATCTGATAACCACCATTGTGAAGACACCTTAACTAAGATTGAACACACACACACACACACACACACACACACACACACACACACACACACACACACACACACACACACACACACACACACACACACACACCTCTCTCTCTCTCTCTCTCTCTCTCTCTCTCTCTCTCTCTCTCTCTCTCTCTCTCTCTCTCTCTCTCTCTCTCTCTCCTCTCTCTCTCTCTCTTCGTAAAGCACACTTGAGGTAATTATTTGCGATTATTGATGATAGTTCATTCTTAGGGCAAGGGCCGGATGAAAAAAAAAGTATGTCAATACTTATCGGCAACCCTTGAAAATAAAGATTTTTAATCAGTCAACCTCTTTCGGTAAGTGTGTGTGTGTGTGTGTGTGTGTGTGTGTGTGTGTGTGTGTGTGTGTGTGTGTGTGTGTGTGTGTTGTGTGTGCGTGCGCGCGCGCGCGTGCGTGCGTGCGCGAATGCGTGCGTGCATGTTTGAGTGTGTGTGTATGTGTACGTGTGTGCGTGCGTGCGTGCGAGCGTGCGTTTGTGTGTGTGTGCGTGTGTGCGTTCGTGCGCGCGCGCACACACGACAGAAAAATGATCCCGTACGTGGATAAAGGATTGTATCTACCTGTCTGTGCGCCTACATATCAACCTAAGGCTGTTTTATCTGCCTGCTGTCCAGGTATAAGCCTAAGCTCAGTGGGTGGACACACGTACAAATGCAAACATTACTGGCTTGATATTGATTAGGTGGCTTTGCCTGTCTCCATTCCGAAAAGTACTGCAGGTTCAGCTACAGTAATGAAAATAATGAAAATAACGAAAATGATGATGATGATGATGATGATGATGATGATGATGATGATGATGATGATGATGATGATGATGATGATGGAAATGATAATGACCATTATTATAACCCTAATAACACTACTACTACTGATAATAACAATGATAACGATAATAATAATGATAATCATCATCATAATCAAAACACACTACTACTACTACTACTACTACTACTACTACTACTACTACTACTACTACTACTACTACTACTAACTACTACTACTG
>CM060324.1:33165935-33178435 GCA_030674155.1 Stramonita haemastoma
CCACAATACATGCATATGCACGTAACCAAGCTCGCATGCACATAAACATTATTTGTATATACGCATGCACATGTGACAAGTGTGTGTGTGTGTGTGCGTGCGTGCGTACGTACGTGCGTGCGTGTGTGTATGTGTGTGAATGTGTTTGTGCGTGCGTGCACGCACGCGCGCACACGCGTGTGTGTGTGTGTGTGTGTGTGTTTTGTGTGTAACCACATATTAGTTATACACACATTTTTTTAATACCTTTCCGTCATCACCGAGTTGATTTTGTTAGTAATTTATTTAACTTCTGAGAAGTTTATGTATCTAACATCAATTCTTTTCTTTTTCCGGCCAGAGCATCGAGGTGAATTAATCAACTTGTGAAATTTTGCGTACGCGAACTTTTTTTTTGGCCAACCATTAAGGAAGCCCTATTCCAACTTAGGGCACATACAAGAAATAATTTCTCTTTCGATGTTTTGTTTCATATCTTTTTTTTTGTTTTGTTTAATCATTTTTATTTTTATAGATGGATGCTTGCCCATGTGTTTACACACACACACACACACACACACACACACACACACACACACACACACACACACACACACACACACACACACACACACACCAGCACACACACACACACACACACACACAAAATATAGAATATATATATATATATATATATATATATATGCTACTACCACTACCACTATTGTTGCTGCTGCTGCTGCTGCTGCTACTACTACTACTACTACTACTACTACTACTACTACTACTACTACTACTACTACTACTACTAACTACTACTACTACTACCGTAAAATCCCTAGCATACGCCCACCCCACCCCTATGCACGGATTTAGGGCAAAATTGGGGGGTGGGCGTTTGCTTGGGATAGACCCCTTTGCACAAAGTAATTTTTGTGCTCAACCCTGTAATTGAGTGAATACAAACCCCGAAAGCATGTATGTTAGGTCGTGTGAGTAGAAGTGAAGGAAAATAGAAAAAAAAGGGACTTTGAGGCAAAGAAGGCCAACGAGTTCCATGGCTTTCTGTTGTAGGTCCTTGTTTGGCAATACCCTGCCTTCAGATCTTTCATCTTCCAGATTATGCAGCACACCTTGGTCGACATGTTCAGATCTAACTGCTGGTCCTTTTGACAGTTTCCGTTTTTGTTTGTCTTTTCCGTACTGCTCTTCAAGTCTATTTCTGTTTTCACTCCCTTCCCTGATCCTCTTCCTATCCACAGAAAATTCATGGGCACACTCCAAACATTCCCACCTGCTTCATTATCCAGATACTGGAGGGCTTCCAATTTGAAAGATACAGTGTAAGACTGTGGCTTCAGCATTTTGCAAAAATGGCACAGAAGAGTTCAAGAACCAGCTTCCGGCCATCAGGAAGGGTTGTCAAAGTACTGGTACATCACTGACAGACAAAAGATGTCAGTGGACAAAGCATGACGTAATTTTAAGTCACTTTGTTGGGGATGGGTGGGAGTGAGGAGAGGGGACAAAGAATAAGGACAAAAGGAAAGAAACACAAAAAGGTAAAGAAGGGGGAAAAGATGACTTTTAGAACAGTCTGCACAAATCCTAGTGAAAGTGAGCATAGTCTCTTTGAAAAAAGCAGGGTGGGCGTTTGCTAGGTAGCTACCCCTTTGCACATCTTTTGGCCCAAAGTGGGGGTGGGCATTTGCTAGATGGTGGGCTTATGCTAGGGATTTTACGGTACTAAATAACTACCGTAAAATCCCTAGCATACGCCCACCCCCCTGTGCACGGATTTAGGGCAAAACTGGGGGGTGGGCGTTTGCTAGGGATAGACCCCTTTGCACAAAGTAATTTTTGTGCTCAACCTGTAATTGAGTGAATACAAACCCCGAAAGCATGTATGTTAGGTCGTGTGAGTAGAAGTGAAGGAAAATAGAAAAAAAGGGACTTTGAGGCAAAGAAGGCCAACGAGTTCCATGGCTTTCTGTTGTAGGTCCTTGTTTGCAATACCCTACCTTCAGATCTTTCATCTTCCAGATTATGCAGCACACCTTGGTCGACACACGCTCAGATCTAACTGCTGGTCCTTTTGACAGTTTCCGTTTTTGTTTGTCTTTTCCGTACTGCTGTTCAAGTCTATCTCTTGTTTTCACTCCATTCCCTGATCATCTTCCTATCCACAGATAATTCACGGGCACACTCCGAAACATCCCCACCTGCTTTGTTATCCAGATACTGGAGGGCATCCAATTTGAAAGATACAGTGTAAGACTGTCCCTTCGGCATTTTGCAAAAATGGCACAGATAGATTCAAGAACCAGCTTCTGGCCATCAGGAAGCATCGTCAAAGTACCCTTACGTCACTGACAGACAAAAGATGTCAGTGGAAAAATCATGACGTAATTTTAAGTCACTTTGTTGGGATGGGTGGGAATGAGAAGAGGGGACAAAGAATAAGGAAAAAGGAAAGAAACACGAAAAGGTAAAGGAGGGGAAAAAGATGACTTTTAGAACAGTCTGCACAAATCCTAGTGAAAGTGAGCATAGTCTCTTTGAAAAAAGCAGGGTGGGCGTTTGCTAGGTAGCTACCCTGTGCACAACTTTTGGCCCAAAGTGGGGGGGTGGGCGTTTGCTAGATGGTGGGCTTATGCTAGGGATTTTACGGTACTACTACTTGTAACAAGACCACCTCTACAACTGCTTGCACTGAACAATTCGCTTTCTTACACTGAAAAAAAAAGTTCAATTCTCTACGGACACCCCCCCCCCCCTCTCTCCACCCTAGCACTGGGAAGTTCTCATCCCACCAATGCAGACATCAAGGACCACCTTACACAAGGCGGCAAACACTCAAAGCCGGAGGAGCATACATAACAGTTTGCTGAATGATACAACCATGTGCAAACAAATATTGTGTCAACATCAACAGCTGCAGAGTTTAACAGCAGTGAGCAAAGATAACGCTGTACTAGGCAACTCTCCCCCCCCCTCCCCCGCTCTCTGTCTGTCTGTCTGTCTGTCTGTCTGTCTGTCTCTGTCTCTGTCTGTCTGTCTGTCTGTCTGTCTGTCTGTCTGTCTGTCTGTCTGTCTGTCTGTCTGTCTCTCTCTCTCTCTCTCTCTCTCTCTTCT
The DNA here is from genome assembly GCA_030674155.1 of Stramonita haemastoma. NCBI lineage: Eukaryota > Metazoa > Mollusca > Gastropoda > Neogastropoda > Muricidae > Stramonita > Stramonita haemastoma. The sequence continues at coordinate 33,169,050 of CM060324.1, forward strand.
CTCTCTCTCTCTCTCTCTCTCTCTCTCTCTCTCTCTCTCTCTCAAAAGTCCTTCGGATGAGACTTTAAACCGAGGCGCCGTGTGCGAATACACGCAGAACATCTTGCGCACACGTTTTAAATCCTGTTCCGCTTTTCGTAAGAGTAGGCCATCGTGTGCCGGTGGGTACAGATAACAGTTTCAAAACTGCATACACATGGGGACTGGATGTAAAAAAAAAAGCACATGAGTGCTTATTCCATTATCCTCGATATGAAAGAATTCTCTCTTCTCTCTCTCTCTTCTCTCTCTCTCTCTCTCTCTCTCTCTCTTCTCTCTCTCTCTCTCTCTTCTCTCTCTCTCTCTCTCTCTCTCTCTCTCTCTCTCTCTCTCTCTCTCTCTCTCTGTTGTTGGTTTTTTCAATAGGTGTTTGTTGTTGTTAGGATTTCTTTCTTCGATTCTCAGTATTGTTTGAAAGTAAGAAAGGTTTATGTGAGAGTTTTGATACATGGGGACGGGATAGCTCAGTGGTCAGAGCACTCGCTTTCCCACAGCCAAGGTTAGGCAGCATCGAGCGTGGTTACCAAGTGGACGGGTGACGGTTTGCGCCTATTGACTTCAGTACAGTCCCCCAGTTCACCCAGCTGTAAACGGGTACCTGCCCTCTTTTGGGTCAGGGAATGTAAAGCAGTGAGGGAGAGGGTATGGGCGCCTCCCTCAACATGCTGGCCCCTACAGAAGCTGAGGCCTCGATGCCTCGCTCCCCTACGACCACATACGTTATGGGACACCTTTACCTTTACCTTTACCTTTACCGTTTGATATTATTAAATCAAATTATTTTGCTTGGGTTATTTGATATGGATACTATCTGAAGGAATACTCTGTTTGTGTGTTTGTGTGTTTGTGTGTTTGTGTGTTTGTGTGTGTGTGTGTGTGTGTGTGTGTGTGTGTGTGTGTGTGTGTGTGTGTGTGTGTGTGTGTGTGTGTTTTCATTTTTCTTTTTTGCTGGTTTGTTTTTCTTCTTGTTCTTGTTTTGCTTGGTCGTTTGGATGCACTTGTTGGCGAACTATTCCTTCCTTGTTTTTCTTCCTGTTGTCATAATTTTTTTCAGTTGGCACTTATCTGATCAGATATGTTTATGCTGTTAACTGGACGATGCTTTATGTAGTGTGATTTAGTCTATTATCTTCTTTCATCTTTTTGAATGTGTGAATGTGAAACAAAAATGAATAAAAAGAGTTTTTGAAAAAAATGATAGTGTGTGTCTGCGCGCGCGCGCGCGCGCGCGTGTGTGTGTGTATGTGTGTGTTGTGTGTGTGTGTGTGTGTGTGTGTGTGTGTGTGGTGTGTGGTGTGTGTTTTGTGTGTGTGTGTGTGTGTTGTGTGTGTGTGTGTGCGCGCGGCGCATATGTGAGCATTTTCTGTCCGTGTGTGTGTGTGTGGCGTGTGTGTGCTCGTGCATATGCACGCACGGATATGCCATTTTATGCCAGTCTGAGTATACAAACTGTAGCTTTGTCCAAAGAACAATCCAATCTATGAATAATGTAGGCCTATACAAAGTTGGTAACCATTGCAGTCACGATAACATTCACCGTACCTCGTTGTTGTTTTGATGATGCTTATCAGAAGACTACGAAAAGAATAGTTATGACACACAATCGAGTTACAACATTTTCAGCGTGACTTTATTACAACAATTTATCAATGTAATATCATGACTGTTCATCAACGTTAAAAAAAAATCCTGTAACAAAATTGTCATTATGACAACAATTTGATTGTACATCATGACTACCTGGCAATGTTAATGTAAGACCCTATAATGAAATTATCAAGCTCCCATAACTATATTGTATCCTTGATTGGACAGTGTGGAATTGATTAATACAAATTTAATCAATACACATTTAATGTCAAAGTTATATTTACTGAAAATAGATCTTTGATATACTGTTCAAATGAACGAAATGACCTATGGCTTTGTGGGGCTGACGGGATACAGAAAAGATTAAGTAGATATTGCAGTCAGAGCAAGCACTTTCTAATATAAAAAAATTACTAGAAGTAGAGAGAGAGAGAGAGAGAGAGAGAGGAGAGAGAGAGAGAGAGAGAGAGAGAGAGAGAGAGAGAGAGAGAGAGAGAGAGAGAGAGAGAGAGAGACAGACAGACAGAAGACAGACAGACAGACAGACAGACAGACAGACAGACAGACAGACAGACAGACAGACAGACAGACAGAGACAGAGACAGGACAGAGAAACAAACAGACAGACAGACAGACATGGTTAGTAGGAGGAATCAGCTACAAACTGATTTTCGACCAAAGTACACAGAAAATTTGATACATTAACCCCTTAAGGTACAATACCAACAAACAGCTGTCGCAAGTTGTGATGATGATACAGCCAAACACCACACGCTGAGGCTCCCCCCCCCCTCCCCCCTCTCCTTCACCCCACCCTTACACTCTCTCTGTAGTTTAGTACCACTCCCTTCCCTCTCCTTCCTCCTTCCATCTCCTCCAATCCCACCTCAACACTCTGTTCAATTAATCACTTATGTACGCCTACGGAAATTGTCGCCTTGATATAATCAATGGATCAAAAACAGAACATAATTATGCCACCCTAATCTTTGTGGGTGTGCATGACATTATGTAGTGCGTTTGATCGCACAGGCCGAGGTTTTCCTTTTTCTTTGCTTACAACATAATATTTTTTTTTTGGGGGGGTCCTTTTTGCACGTCATGACTTTCTTCTGTTTAAAATATTTATTTCGCATAATTTATTGTGAGAACTAGAGGAAAACAGATGGAGAAAGAGGCGCTGCGCAGATTGACAACCATGATAAAGGTACAGGTAAAGGTGTCCCATAACCTCTGTGGTCGTAGGGGAGCGAGGCATCAGAGACCTCAGCTTCTCTAGGGGGGCCAGCATAATATGGAGGGCGGCGCATATCTCCTCTCCCTCGCTGCTTTACCTTCCCTGACCCTAAAGAAGGCATGTACCCATTTACAGCTGGGTGAACTGGGGGGACTGTACTGAAATCAAGGCGCGCAAACGGCCACCCATCATTTGGTAACCACGCTCGATGCTCCTTGACCTTGGGGAGAAAACCAGTGCTCTGACCACTGAGCTATCCCGTCCCCGACAGCCGAGGTACGGCTACAAAACTCCTTGGCAGACTGACACCAGATGGTTTGCTGTGATGAGGGCATCAAGAGACACATAGGGGTGATGTGGCACAGAGAGAGGCACAAGACAGACACCAATGGAGGGATTGCTGCACAATACAGAGTGATTACATCATGCAGGGGACTGACAACACCTGGTTCCATCACACAAAAACGAAACCCAACAAAACTACAACAACACGAAAGAACAACAACACCACTTCCACCACAAAATCAAAGCCTAAGAGACACTAGAGTGTATCATTGAACTGAAATGAATTGAATTGAACACCACTTTTAATCACAGCAGATTTTGCGGCGTGAAATTTAGGGCTGCTCTATCCCGGAAAAACGTGTGGCTACAAGAGCAGCAACACCTATATTTTGTTGAATGTGGTTTTCCTGTATCTGTATATATCCAAGTGTATTCATTTCCCTACCAGAGTAACGTTTTTTTTTCTACAGAATTTTGCCGGGGATGGGTCTCTTGTTGCCGCTGGTTCTTTTACATGCGGAGAGTGCGTGCTGTGCACGATCTAAGCTTACCGTCTTATCCGAAAGGCTAGCATCAGGCAACCGCCTAAGGTCTACTGGATTGATTTTGAACACCAGTAGAGTGACCCAGAAGCAGTGCAGGGACCCTCTGGCTGGTGGCCCCATGGTGGCTTGACAGTGATGGGCTCCCTGTGGAATTCTAACCCTGAGATTCCACAGAACGAATCTGGGTATGGCTGGGGCGGAGAGATTGGAATGAGCGGCGTGGGAACGGCAGAATAAGATCGTCACAGAAAAGATGAAGTGGTCAAAAAATGAATTGACTACACACTCAGTGTAGCTGTTCTTGTTGACATCCATCTCGGATGAGACTGTAAACCGAGGCCCGTGTGTGAACGCACGCAGAACATCTTGCGCAAAGTTAAATCCTGTTCCGCTTTTCGTAAGAGTAGGCCATCGTGTGCCGGTGGGAACAGATGACAATATTTACAAACTGCATACACACGGGACCGGATGAAAAAAGCACATGATTTCTTATTCTGTTATCCTCCATAAAAGAATAAATAAATAAATAAAATAAATAAACACTTTTCCAAAACTTTTAGATTTTCTTTCTCCCTGAAATCAGAATGTGGCTACCTTAATGTGGGCAAAAAACGGTTGCATACATAAAGTCTCATCATTGGTGAACTCGGACTCTAGATGAAAACAAAAGCCCCACTTCTTTCCATCTATCTTATATCCCGTTTTCATCGAAGTCGGAATGCAGCTACCTTCATGCGGGCAAAAACAGTCGCTACGTAAATCTCACCATTGGTGAACCTCGGAGCTCTAGTCGAGGAACAAAATATAAAATTAAAAATCATACATATCCCCATGTTTGGTAGTATTATTCAGCTGTTTATGAGTACGTGCTACTGCCACTGCCTCTATTTTGCCCCGTTGTCCTCATAGAGATTCTGATGCGCTCTGCAAATCAGCCATTCATTATTCTATAATTCATTCATACTGGACTGCTGTGAACAGTGATGAGGTCCCCTAATGCTTCTCACACCAAGGAGCAAGCCTCAGCCACCCAACAGGCGCCGAGGTGTAAGTGGCGGGGATCACCAACCCACCTCTTCCCAGTCTTCACATTAATCACCACTGTATGCTGTAAACATTAGTTTTGACGGACCCTGGCCGAATAGTAAAGATCGTTCGACTTCAATCCCAATCAATCCATGAAGTTGTGGGTTTTTTTTTTGTTCCTCGGCTAGAGCTCCATGGTTTACCAATGGTCAGATTTTGCGCATGCGACCCTTTTTTGGGGGGAGGAGGTTGTTCAGCACGAAGACAGCTGCATTCTGAACTTTGGGGATGTATGCTAGACATGTTCGTGTCTCCGCAATCCGCCGAACGCTAACATGAATTGCAGGATCTTTAACGTGCATAGTTGTAAAAATTAATAGGATTAAAGTTGAATGGTCTTAACCGCTTGGCTATAGCATCCGTCTAGTTACTGATGACAAACAAAGTGCCAATGCCTACACTGAAATGCCATCAGGCTTTGAACTGTTATACTGGGATTGTCTTCAGTCATGGCAACCTCAAAGCATGGCAGCTGGTACCTTCATGAAAGGAAAAACAGTTCCCTGGAGTCAGAATATAAGAGGGCTTTTAAACATTTCTTTTCACAGACGGTAAATGTTGTTATGGACTCTTTTGCTTTTTCTCTTCGAAGAACTTTTTTTTGCCTTGCTTTAATTGGAATGGGGATGGGATAGCTAAGTGGTCAGAGCGCTCGCTTTCCCCCAACCAATGTTAAACAGCATCGAGCGTGGTTACCATTCGGATGGGTGACGGTTTGCGTGCCTTGGCTTCAGTACAGTTCCCCCAGTTCACCCAGCTGTAAATGTGTACCTGCCCTCTCTAGGGTCAGGGAAGGTAAAGCAGCCAGGGAGAGGAGATGGGCGCCGCCCTCAACATGCTGGCCCCTAGAGAAGCTGAGGTCTCTGATGCCTTGCTCCCCTACGACCACACTGGTTACGGGACACCTTTATCTTACCTTTTACCTTGGAATGATTTGCTACGGAAAGCATATGACAGCGAGGAGCGGAGGAAGCTGGTTGCAAAATCTTCAGTGGTGCCCCCACGGTCTACGGGACAACAGGATAGGTGAAGGTGAAGAAGGATCTTCTGCAAGCCACAGAATCAGAGACACTTTTCTTTTCTTGTATGGTGATCAACGACGATGAGGATGATGTAATACTGCTGCTATGGAAGTGCATCTGCTTTGAGACTACGTGACAGGGCTGTACTCTACGCTTCCTATCAACCGCCGTCAACCGGGCCCGAGAGATACAGATACCTGCAGTGTTGGTCAGGTAATTTAAGCAACACTCCCAAACTCGCATCCGTAAAGTGGATGAAGCTCGACTGTATGGTCCCAGTCTTCCCAATGAGCCCATAGCACACTCACTCTGGGTAGGAGCCGGCGGGAGTCCAAAAAATCCCTATGACTCTTATGGGAATTGAACCCGCGACCTTCCAGTGCGTAGCCCAAGGCGCTAACCACAGCGCCAAGGTGGCTTGTCTAGCAGAAAATGTTGACAACTAGCATTCAGATGAACAATCTTTGATGGAAGATGTACCTGTGCTTTTTTGCTGTGTAGCATTGTTTTCGTCATTACATGTGTTTTGCCATGTACATCTTCTATTAAGAACGCGGTATTAGCTATAAGCTTGTTGCTGATCTCATTACAGATTTGTTGATATTGTAATAATACCTTTATGACATACCGTGTCGTTCAAAATAACTAAGGATGACATCTAATACCGTCTGCACGCATTTGGATCTCCCTGACAGTGTTGTAGATCTTGAAATATAAGATCTAGGTAAAAACGGTCCCAAAAGCAAAATCTCACCAGTGCTGAACATTTGACCTCTAACCGAGGAATGGAAGAGCCCCCCCCCCCCCACGCCCCCCCAAAAAAAAAGATATAAGGGTTCATTAGTAAAATGATAAATGTGTCCTATAACTTATGTGGTTATAGGGGAGCGAGGCATCAGAGACCTCACTTCTCCAGGGGCCAGCATGTTGAGGGCGGCGCCCATTTCCTATCCCTCGCTGCTTTGCCTTCCCTGGCTCTCAAGAGGGCAGGTGCCCATTTACAGCTGGGTGAACTGAGGGACTCTACTAAAGCCAAGGCGCGCAAACGGTCACCCATCCACTTGGTAACCACGCTTGATGCTGCTTAACCTTAGCTTGGGGAAAGCGAGTGCTCTGATCACTGAGCTATCCTGTCCCCACAATCATTAATTTTATGACTTAAAACTATCTGTCCAAGTAAACTTACAGTTGTTTTTTTCCTGTTAATATTATGGGGACGGGATGGCTCAGTGGTCAGAGCGCTCGCTTTCCCCCAGCCAGGTTAGGCAGCGTCGACAAGTGTGGTTACCAAGGGGATGGGTGACCGTTTGCGCACCTTGACTTCAGTACAGTTCCCCCCTCAGTTCACCCAGCTGTAAATGGGTACCTACCCTCAGTAGGGTCAGGGAAGGTAAAGCAGCGAGGGAGAGGAGATGGGCGCCGCCCTCAACATGCTGGCCTCTAGAGAAGCTGAGGTCTCTGACGCCTCACTCCCTTACGACTACATGGGTTATGGGACACCATTACCTTTTTTACCTTTAATATTATTTTATGTCAGCTTTTGGTAGACCCAATGCTTGTGACTTTCTTCCTGTCAGCATGAAACACAGTGCTCAGTTATGGGCAGTGCTGCACTGCATGGTACCAACCGCAGCATCACAGTTTCACCCATTGCCCACATTTACACAGAATGTTCAATCACTGAGCCGCCTTGGCGCAGTGGTCAGCGCACATCTTCGGCTACGGACTGGAAAGTCGTGGGTTCGAATTTCAAAGAAGCATTGGGATTTCTTTTTTGAGTACCGTCGACTCCCACCCAGAGTGAGTTTGATATGGGCTTATTGGGAAAACTGGGGACACACACACACACACACACACACACACACACACACACACACACACACACACACACACACACACACACACACACACACACACACACACCACACACACAACACAAACACACCAGACATACACAGACACATTCACACAGACATACAGATACACAACACACACACACAAACGCACGCACGCACAGACACGCACAAAGACACAGACAGACAGACAGACAGACAGACAAACACACACACACACACACACACACACACACACACACACACAACAAACACAAAACACACAACACACATTCCATTTCACATTTTTTGACAATAATGGAGATGATAGCCATGAATGAAAATACTAGGACTCGCTTCCGTTTTGTATTTTCATGTGTCAACCAGGCCCGAGAGATTCAGACACCTACATGTCTAGTACAGTAATCTGAGGGCGCGCGCGTGTTCACGCGTTTCTGTGTGTGTGTATGTGTACGCGGCACACGTGTGTGTATGTAAAAAGACAGGTTTCTAACTTTTAGACAGACAAACAAAAAGAAAAACTCCCACAGAAGAAACAACAACGATAGAGCCAATTTACCATGCTACAATCTGTTCAGAAATCAATCAAACAAATCTCCCCCACTATCCTGCGCTGACAGAGAGGTCTGTTTGCTGCCATCCCTCTTTCTTCTCCGTCTTCTTCACTCCCAACAAGGCATGCAACGTTTCCCTGTACTTTGTTCCAGCAAAATAATACACCACGAAAATTCACAGCAGAACTCAGGTAAAAACACACACTGGAACAGTTCGACAGTATACGATACAAGTTCACTCGTCGAGCAGGACTAAGAAGGGCAGGAAAGAGTCGAGTTACCCGAACAGTGATGATCGGAGTGGACAACACGACGAACTCAAGCGACAGACATATCAACATTTTGGTCAGACCGACTTCTTTAGGGCTCGACATCGTAGACGCTGTTTCGCTTCTCCACCGAACGATGTGTCGAAGTTTGATGGTGGTGATGACGGTGGTGATGAGACGACAGCAGGGCATCCGAATGAGAGACAGAACCCGTAGAACCCCCCTTCCAGGATTCTTAACATGTCTTGATGCTTGGAGACATAGTCTTCGTTTAGCACGTACTGCCAGGATATTCTTTGCGTCTTCTCTTCAAAGAAACACCCTGAGCGGTATTGCGCGGTGACAATGAACCGCATCAAGCTGACGGTGAGCACAACACACACCACCACAACGGTGAAGGCCCGTGTGGGGATGCAGCGCTGGGCTGTAAAAGGAAACAACACGCACAAACAACGCTCCGTGGAGATAATGGCGGCCAGTAACATGGAACCGTAACTGAAGCCGTAAAAGCCCAGGAGGTTGTTGTTCATCATGGAGCGGTAGATAGGCCCGCTGCGGACTTGGTTGGTGACCCAGCTGGGGATCATTTCCAGCTCGAAGATGAACACCGGAGTGAGGTGGAGGATGTCAACGAGAGCGAGGAGGAAGAGACAGACGTTGATTCTCTCTTTCAAACCGTGCCTGTAAAACACCACCATGTTGAGCACGTTGGCTGGGGTTCCTAGGATGAAGAAGAGAGGAGTCAAGATCCCCCCGCAGATTTTGTAGACCAGTTCTTCTGTCTCCCGGCTGACGACGTTGCCGGCATGATTCCATGGGATGATGGTGTCGTTCTTGATCACTCTGCAGTCTCCTGCCGCGCTTTGTGTTGTTGGTGTCTGGGTGTCTAGGTGCTGGGACATCCAG
>CM060324.1:33183435-33248435 GCA_030674155.1 Stramonita haemastoma
AAACATAATCATATGCAATGTTTTTTTGCAATAAGATTATTTTATGAACTTTGTGAGTATCACGTAAACTTACTGTAAAAACCACAAGGGATCTCTGTTTAGTCAGAAGCCAGTTTGTACGTTTTGAAAGTTGCTTTTTTTTCTCCACGATCTGCGATTAGACCTCAGAGGTCCACTAATGGTGAGATTTTTTGTGTATGCAGCCGTTTCCCCCCCCCCCCCCCCCCCCCCATTAAGGTAGCCACATTCTGACTTCAGAAAGGTTTACTTAATGAACCGACGCCCGCGTGCAAATACGCGCAGAACATCTTGCGCACACGTTAACGTTTGTTCCTTTTTTTTTTCGAAGAGTAGGTCATTTGTGCTTGTGGGTAAGAATGACAAAGGTTAACAAAAGCACATGCAAATAGGAACAGGATGTCAAATAAGACATGGCTGCTTATTTCATTATTCTCGAAATAAAGATTAAAAGTAGAAAAAAAAAAAGAAGTCATGTTTAAGTCAAGTATCAAATAAACTTAAAGACTATCCCATGTTAAATTTTGAGTCTAATATGCATAATGAACTGCTTTTGATCATAAACACAACTAGCATATTTCCTCTGCTTTGAATTCAAGATGACGACACGACGACGATAATAATAAATAATGATGATAACAATGATGAAGATGTTGATCATGATGTATGCAGCGCCTTAGCGCCACATGCACCTTGCACCCGCATCTCACCCCATCCACCCTCACTAATTACATCTCCTACTATACTAGGCCTCGTAGACTAACCTACAGTAATCACTCACTTGTTTTACTATTCCTGACGTCACACAATACAACAAATCGCGTCATTAGAGCCAGGAACGTCAAAGGTCAAATGTTTACGACCGCCCTATCTCCCGGCTTTACGCCACCTAGGCTAGAAACAGAATAAACCTACTAACCCACTTTGACCCACTAAATGCCACATTCGAAAGGTAGGACAGGTTTTTAACGCGTGTGCAAGATGTTCTGCGAGCATTCGCACACGGGGCCTTGGTCGACTCGGGGATTATGTTTTGTGAAACCAGAAAGTAACCTTGGTCAACAGTCTCAGTACTGATGTTAACTTTAGGGTAAAATCCGTTAAAACAGGCGACTTCATGGTGGTTCGAACCCGGGCCTTCAGATCACGAGCACAACATACTCTGAACCACTAGGCTATATCCCTCCCCCATCATCCCATTCTCATTTTGATTCACAAAAATGTACTGAAAACGAATCAACGCTGCGTTTAACCCAGCCACAGAAATAGAGAAGAGAACTTTTATTGCTTATTAACTTAATGAACCAAGAACAATTTTGAATTCGACAAAAACAATAGCAGTAGCAGTTGCAACGACAATAATAACTAATAGTGAGCCTATTAGAAAAAAAACCAAAAAAACAAAAAAAACAACACCCAGCAGCTGCAGTAGTTTCACCACCACCACCACCACCACCACCACCACCACTTTTACCACTACCATCGCCACCACTTCTACCACCACCACCACCACCACCACCACCACTGACATCAACTACCACCACCACCACCACCACCACCACCACCACCACCACCACCACCACACACACTATCAAACAATACCACCACTACTACTAAACAATACCACAACCACCGCCGCCACCACCACTACCTCCACCACCATCCACCAAGCTAACAATGAAAGCGTGCTTTTTTGTTTCTTTGATATTTTGGATTTTAAAAAAAGCTACACTGTGACAATAGCAAGTAGCCACAATGATATGATAACAGCGACAAAACAACATCACCATCACCATCACTACCACCACCGCCGCAGCCACCCCAACCGCCATTGCCACAACTTCAGATGATGCATCATGATAACACACTTGGCGCTATCTTTTATCTACATTTCGTTTAACTTGTTTCTGGTGGGCCTTTGATAAAATGCAGATCACAGACTCTTTCTCTGTCTGTCTGTCTGTCTGTCTGTTCTGCTTGTCTGTGTCTCTCTCTGTCTTTATGACTTTGTATCTCTTTCTCTCTGTCTCTCTGTCTCTGTGTCTCTGTCTCTGTCGCTGTACGTGTGTGTGTGTGTGTGTGTGTGTGTGTGTGTGTGTGTGTGTGTGTGTGTGTGTGTGTGTGTGTGTGTGTGTGTGTGTGTGTGTGTGTGTGTGTGTGTGTTGTTTCTCTCTCTCTCTCTCTCTCTCCTCTCTCTCTCTCTCTCTCTCTCTCTCTCTCTCTCTCTCTCTCTCTCTCTCTCTCTCTCTCTCTCTCTCTCTCTCTCGATGTGTAGTACATGTCTCTCTCTTCATAAGTTTTTTTTTTCTTTATTACACATGGATATTTGCATGCCATCAATCACCCATCAGCATGCTTGTCTGGTTTTGTCTCTTCGAACTGCTATCAGTTGTGTCTCTATCTAGAATGGATCCATGCACCGTTATCAAAACGTCGTTTTGCATACTTGATTTAGTAAATATAATGTGTATCCATCTGTAACAACACAAGCTGTTCTCTCTCTCTCTCTCTCTCTCTCTCTCTCTCTCCTCTCTCTCTCTCTCTCTCTCTCTCTCTCTCTCTCTCTCTCTCTCTCTCTCTCTCTCTCTCTCTCTCTCTCTCTCTCTCTCTCTCTCTCAGGCACGCAGGCACGCCCTGCCCCTTCCCCTACCCCCCCCCCCCCCCACACACACACATTAGCATCAGCGCCGACACCACTCCTCCAAGAGTACTTGGGATACAACCATAAACCGAGGTCCCGTATGCGAATGCACGCAGAACATCTTGCGCATATGTTTAAACCTGTTCCACATATCGGAAGAGCAGGCCATTGTCTGCCGATGGGAATAGATGACAACACTTCCAAAACCGCATACGCACGGGAACTGGATGTAAATTTTAAAAAGCACATGGGTCCTTCTTCCATAATCCTCGAAATAAAAGAATGAAAATAAACACTCACACACACATGTGTGCGCGTGTGCGCGCACACCACACACACACACACACACACACACACACACACACACACACACACACACACACACACACACACACACACACACACACACACACACACACACACACTTGTAAATTGCTCTGTGAAATTGCTATGCTGTTGAAAGAGAGTTGTGTTAGTAATTTGTTATAATGCAAGTAAATATGTCATTTATTGATTTTAAGCAAAGGCATTCTGCCCACCATGGTATAGTTCTCCACATTGTTTTTCTCTACTGTTCTTTTCACATGGAATGTATATGATTATGCCTTTTTATTTTTAATCTGTTGTCGTTACATATATTACACAGTTACTTATAGTGTGAATCCAATTACTTCACTGTTTTATGGTTATAGTTGTTAGTTCCTTTTTTTAAAAAAATTGTTTGCCTTTTGTGTCTAATATCACTGATTGAGAATAGACGTTAAATTGAAGAACAACACACACAGAGTACAAAAGATAGACTACATACAGCGCAGACTTATTCCCCGTCTACCTATGGCCGTAGCAGTGTATAGTACAAGCACAAACGGCTTCAAATAGACGAAAAATGTCGGTGCACTATGACAAAATTAATAATAATAATAATAATAATAATAATAATAATAATAATAATAATAATAATAATAATAATAATAATAATAATGATAAGAGAGACTTGTTGAAAACAAATAAATAAGAAATATGCAAGTTAAAACAAATTATCTAAAAACAAACAAAACCACATCCAACAACAACAACAACAAAACAAAACAACCCCACCCCCTAAACATGAAACAAAATAACACAGCTCCCAAGCCTATCGCCAACAACAGTCACTAAAAAAAACAACCCATATATAAATTATAATATTTTGGCCAAAAAGGGAAGAATGCACTTCAAACAGTATTTTGTCATTTTGGGGGGAGAAAGACAGTAATGACAATCAACTACACAGGAACAAATAATCTATCATACATTCGAAAGAAAAGGAAAATTGCGCAAACATGTAAAGGAAAACAAACGCACGCACACACGCACTCACGTGCGAACTCACACGCACAGGTTCACACACACACACACACACACACACACACACACACACACACACACACACACACACACACACACACACACACACACACCACCACGACCCGCACCAACGAGCGCGGCATTCGCGTAGAAGAGAGAGAGAGAGAGAGAGAGAGAGAGAGAGAGAGAGAGAGAGAGAGAGAGAGAGAGAGAGAGAGAGAGAGAGAGAGAGAGAGAGAGAGTAGTGATGTTACGAAAACAAATAAACAAGCAAAATACATGATAAAAAAAAACTTAACTAAAAAAAATAAACAAACGAAATCCGATCAACAACAAAAAACAAACAAACAAACAACAAACAAACAACAACAACAACAAAAGCAACAACCCCATTCCCCAGAAAAAAAAACAACAACAACCAAACAGACAAAAAGCAAACACAACCCCTTACTATCAACAAGTCAGTAAAACCAAACATATCAATTGTAATAGAGTGGCAAAAAAGAGAAGAATAAACTTAAAACAAGATTTATCATGTAAAGGGAGGGGGGGGGGGGGGTGGAGACAGTAATAATAACAAACTGCACAAGGAACAAATGATAATTATTTATCATACATTCAAAGGAAAAGGAAATTACCCCTGAGGGAAAATAATGGTGTAAGACAACCGCGCACGCCCACACATACACATAAGCACGCACGCACGCACGCACGCGCGCGCGCGCGCGCGCGCGCGCGCACAGACACAGACACAGACACAGACACAGACACACACACACACACACACACACACACACACACACACACACACACACACAAAAGACATGAGGGCCCCCAGAAGTAGTGTCCTTGACCTGCACTGGTCTGTGTACCGCCTCCCCCGCCACGTTTTCCACGTGCGTTATGTTCCATGTCAATTTCACCCTGTCTGCATTCCAAACCGCCTTAAGTTCACGTGGAATCCGGGCGCTGTGGCCTTGACCGTCCTAAAGGGCGTTGTCAGTTTCACCCTGTCTGCATTCCCCGGTAAGTTCACGTGCAATCCGGGGCGCTATGGCCTTGACCGTCTGATAGGGGTTGTCAGTTTCACCCTGCCTGCATTCCTCCGTAAGTTCACGTGCGATCCGTGCTCTCTGGCCTTGACGGTCTGGCTTGAGACAAAAAGGGGAATCCCCGCACAGAGTCCCTGTGCCTTCCATTCATTGCTGCCACTATAAAGGTTACACTTCAGTATTTGGTATCTTGTATAGAGCGCATGTCGGAATTTTTTGTTGTTGATTTTCACAGATTGTTTAAAGTATGAAAAAATGCACTGTGCACTTGTTTTAGGGATTGAGGACATAGAGCAATACCAGGTAGTCACGAGAAAGTTGGAAATAATCATCAAATGAGGATTGCTTGTGTTGCTATAGCATTGACCCTGCAAATGCATATTGCCATTGGAAGCTAGCAGACAGCAAAGGACTTACAGTGTTTGCTGAAAAATTGATAAAGGCTTCAAACTTTCTAAATTTGTGAAAAAATCACATACGTTTTGAGTCAGGAGCTAGTCTTTCTGAAAGAAAAAAAGTGGTTTTTATGTCTGTGGATGCCTTAGTAAGTGTAGTGCAAATGCAAGAGCGATAACAGAAGGAAAAGTAGTGAAATCAATACTGGTGTATAGCCTGAGGGGAAGGGGGAATTCCCACTGTGGTGTGTGTCCCCACTCCTTAGAGGCTGCACCCCACCTTTAGTTTTTGCCGCTTTTCCTTGTGTTTACCTTTCACCCTTGCATTCATTAATACGTGTGTGTGTGTGTGTGTGGTGTGTGTGTGTGTGTGTGTGTGTGTGTGTGTGTGTGTGTGTGTGTGGTGTGTGTGCGTGCGTGCGTCGCGTGCGTGGTGCTGCGTGCGTGCGTATCACACGATTATTTTCCCTTACGTGTGTTTACGCAATTTTTTTTCTTTTCTTTCGAATGTATGACAGATTACACCAAGACATCCAGAAATAAAAATAAGAATTGAAAAGACAGGAAAACAGTTCTTGTGAAAACCAGCCTCTGACCACCCATAGCTTTACACATCTGGGAGCTATGGTATCGGATGAAGGATCAAAACCTTAAATTCTCTCCAGGATAGCCCAGATCACACAGTTGCAATGACCAAACTGAAAATCCTCTGGAACAAAAGGAGAACATCGCCATCAGCTGCAAGATCAGAATGATGATGATGATGATGATGATGATGATGATGATGATGATGAGTGAGAGAGAGAGAGAGAGAGAGAGAGAGAGAGAGAGAGAGAGAGAGAGAGAGAGAGAGAGAGAGAGAGAGAGGGGGGGGGGGGGGTGCATCTTTGTGTATGTTTATGCGCATACGTGCGAGTCCAATTATGTGGATAGCTCGGTGGTGCGTATTTAGCATACACGCACTTTTTCAGCATAACATATTATGTGTTTATGTGTCTGCTGATTTGTTTGTTTCACTTATCGGTGTTTTTTTTTTTTTTATCAGTTTCTGTTATCAAGTTTCTTTTCCCTTCTTATCAAACTTGATAATTATCCATTTGATACCATCTACTTATACTCTGAGAGGTTTTGTTTCAACAACTCATTTAATCATCGCCAGTGTGCAAATGAAACCCAGATCCAGAATCTGTCCTCACATTATCGGAGGTCGTGTGTGGTGTGTGTGTGTGTGTGTGTGTGTGTGTGTGTGTGTGTGTGTGTGTGTGTGTGTGTGTGTGTGTGTGTGTGTGTGTGTGTGTGTGTGTGTGTGTGTGATATTTCTTTTTTATTTATTCTATTTTATCAATTCTTTTATATCGAGGATAATGGAATAAGCACTCATGTATTTTTTATACATCCAGTCCCCGTGTGTATGCAGTTTTGAAAATCTTATCATTTCTTCCCATCGGCACACACTGGCCTACTCTTACGAAAAGTGGAACAGGATTTAACATGTGTGCAAGATGTTCTGCGTGTGTTCGCACACAGGGCCTCGGTTTTTAGCCTCATCCGAAGGAATTTTGGGAAGAGTGGTGTGTGGTTGTGTGTGTGTGTGTGTGTGTGTGTGTGTGTGTGTGTGTGTGTGTGTGTGTGTGTGTGTGTGTGTGTGTGTGTGTGTGTGTGTGTGTGTGTGTGTGTGTGTGTGTGGTGTGTGTGTGTGTGGTGTGTGTGTGTGTAAACATACATGCATACGTTCTTACATTCGTAGGTGCGCACATGCGTGCATGCGCACATGTGCGTGCAGGACAGGGAGTAGGCAGGAGAGGAGTGTTTGTAAATGAACCAAAGGTATTATAGTACCTCTATGTTGAAACAAAAGTGTCATGTACTATGCTCCGTGAAAATATCATATTGTATTAACCCAGCCAGTATCAATCACGAAATAGTGCTTTGTTGAACATAGCAGATTGAGAAGTAAGAAGTAATTAAAGAGACTTTCTGTGTGCAGTACTCTCTGAACAAAGCATGTTTCAAAACTTCCGTTGCGATATTGTCTTAATAAATCATACTATAAACCTACATTAACAATGCTATGTTCTGCAACTTTTTTTCGTAATTGCCTGTCAGCTGACAACCTCTAAAAGCACTTATAGGTTAACCTTTTCGGGAAAAAAAGAAACAATACAAAACAAAAAAAACAATACAATACCCTACACGTCTAAAACATGTGTTAAATTGTTTAAAAATCATTATCATTTCTTCACTCTAAACGACTCCTAAGAAATAAACTACTCTTGTTTCTTTCTTTCTTCAGAACAGCTCGAACCTTTTTTTTTTTTTTTAGGTATATCACAGAAAAAAACCACATCCTAAACCTTTCTTGTTGTTTTCTGGTGCTTTGTTTCTAAACGTCATCCAAGAAAACACGTTCCAAAACTTTTATGCAACTCCTTTTGCATTTATATTATGGTATTACACTGAAGTGTGGTATCACACCATTCCAATAGTTATATCGGCTGTGTACCAAAGCTTTTGTCTCAACAGAGTTCTAAGATTACTTTTTTGGAAACACTTTTTTTTTAAAGGAAAATCATCTCAACAGCAATGTACTCATCGGACCACCCCAGAAAGACAAAAAAGGGCTGACTATCTCGGCAGCTTGTAGGCCTATGTTGTTACAATTGGTAAAGGTAAAGGTAAAGTGTCCCATAAACTGTGTGGTCGTAGGGGAGCGAGGCGTCAGAGACCTCAGCTTCTGTAGGGGCCAGCATATTGATGGCGGCGTCCATCTCCTCTCCTCGCTGATTTACCTTCCCTGACCCTAAATAGGACAGGTACCCATTTACAGCTGGGTGAACTGAGGGGACTGTACTGAAGCCAAGGCGCATAAACGGTGTTACAATCGACAGTGCTCAAATCTGTTCAAAATGTCTCTGGGGTGGCTGAATTTCTATGAGGGCAACCTTTCTAGAACAACACCTGGTTGATTCGTCGGCCCTTGTTTGCTTAATTAATAGACTTTGCTGAAATCTTGTATGCTAAACACAGTGCATGCTTGTTTAGTACAGAAAGCCATTAAGCATACTAATCACTTTTCCTCTGCGCCCAAATGGCAGTCAAACACACACAGAGAGAGAGAGAGAGAGAGAGAGAGAGAGAGAGAGAGAGAGAGAAGAGAGAGAGAGAGAGAGAGAGAGAGAGGAGAGAGAGAGAGAGAGAGAGAGAGAGATTCTTCTATTAACCCTAATACTGTAGCCTACTACTGTTTCGTTTTCTTCTTTAACACCTTAATATAATTATTTCTATCCAATAGCCGTACCAGGCTGAGAGCATTAATTATCCTCCGATTACTTTATTTACTGTAATTACTTTATTCTTTTATATCGAGGATCATGGAATAAGAATTTATGTGCTTTTTTCACATCCAGTGCCTGTGGGCATGCAGTTTTGTAAATCTTGTCATCAGTTCCCACCTGCGCGCAATGGCTTACTCTTACGAAAAGCGGAACCGGATTTAACGTGTGTGCAAAATGTTCTGCATGCGTTCGCACACGGGCCTCGGTTTATAGTCTCATCCGAATTACTTTTGGGGAGATTGGAGTCAGCACTGATTGTTAACTCCAGGGGAAAAAATCCCCTCGAACGGGAATCGAACCCTGGTTGTCAAATTGCGAGCGCAATGTTCTGACCACTAGGCTATCCCGTTCCCCCTATTTCGATTACCGACGATGAGATGAATAGCATCGCTGTACATGGCTCGAACCTCGGACTTGTGATCTGCAGTACATATTGTGAGAGCACAGGTTCGAAACCTCAAGCAAGTGCACATCCACGACATCAACATGACATCATCCTCGTCACTTCCACGACATCATCATGACATCATCCTCGTCACTTCCACGACATCAACATGACATCATCCTCGTCACTTCCACGATATCATCATGGCATCATCCTCGTCACTTCCACGACATCAACATGACATCATCCTCGTCACTTCCACGACATCCTCATCATGACATCATCCTCGTCACTTCCACGACATCCTCATCATGACATCATCCTCGTCACTTCCACGACATCCTCATTATGACATCATCCTCGTCACTTCCACTACTCATCATGACATCCTCCTCGTCACTTCCACGACATCCTCATCATGACATCATCCTCGTCACTTCCACTACATCATCATGACATCATCCTCGTCACTTCCACGACATCCTCATCATGACATCATCCTCATCACCATTCATCATTATCCACTAACAGAAAGTCGCTTCTGATTTGGTGCTGCTCCCAGTTGATTGCTTGTTCTAGTCTCATGGTGACCCTATTTTCCGCTTTCCCAGAAACTTTCATGCCTATGCTGACCTTGTGTGAAAATCTTCTGGGCTGAAAGTTCATGGGATATGGTCCGTGGAGAACCTTTACGGTAGTCACCACACTGGGGTGGGTGTCTCAGTCAGTCTGGATCCGCAACTAAGCTAATTACTGTTGTCAGGAGTAAGTTTAGTAGCTTATTACCTCAGAACAGGCACCACTGAGCACCTTTAAAGGGATCCAGCAGCAGCAGTGCAGGGCCCAGATACCCTACGGCCCCACAGCGGCCTACCATTGATAAAATTAATTAATTCCCTGTGGACTTCTGACCATATAGGGACGATAACGATGATGAGCTTAAGTACGGCATGGCGGAAAGATCAGAATGAACGGCTTGGCAACAGTAAGGGATGATGATGATGATGGATGATGATGATGATGATGATGATGATGATGATGATGATGATGATGATGATGATGATGATGATGATGATGATGATGATGATGAATATATAATAAAAAATAATGATGATGATGATGGATGATGATGATGATATAATAAATGGAATTTAAATAGCGCTTTATCCTGCCAAAACAAATCAAAGCGCTTGCATTCGACCTATACAACACAACAGCAACCAATCACAATTAATAGTTTTAACAAATTCGAATGTGCACACACACACGCACGTTCACACACACGCATAGGCACGCGCGCGCACACATAGACATTAAGATTATACACTTTGGCAGGGTGATGGGGATTTCAGATGTTAAAGGCAGGGACAGATAGATAAAAAATAGGAGGCGAAAACCTTAGGTTTGATATAAATAAATGTGCCTTGAGGTTGGATTTAAAAGTGTCATAAGTAGGCTTTTGGCGAAGGGAGAGAGGGAGGTCATTCAAGATCGAATATTACAGAAGATAATTAGAAGGTCGCTAATAAAAGTATGTATACTAATTATGCTTTGCTGATCTTAACTGCTGTGCCTTCAGCGCCTGGGCTTTGTCACAGTTCTTGATTAAACCATTGGTGCTGGGGGCAACAGTAAAGTGAGAGACTGTATGATCAGTGGCTTTCCCCACTCATGGAATTCTTATTTACATCTTAGTCTTTAGCCATCGACTATGACTCTGACTAGGAGGTTTGACTTGCACAGTCCTTATGTGCTGCAGTCCAGGAGGCTAGTTGGCCTTTGGAAAACATCTCCAACGCTGACTGTCCTTATGCCTCTTGGCCGAGAGAGAGGGATGTACTGTGGGCAAGGCATCTCCACTATAATCAAATTTCTGCCCAGTTTCCGAAACAGCAGCTGCCTCCTCTGCTGTTTTGGAGGTAATCGTCGAACACGACGGACAAACAAACAATCATAATTGCGTTGGTCTCGAGATTTGACGGCCCAGGTTGTGCCAAGGTCCAAGCCACCACCGAGGCTTCGATGAAAGGGGAAACTTTTTGCCTACATGTATACAGCTAACATCAGTACTGACTGACTCCACTCCCCCGAAAGTCCCTTGGACGAGACTATAAACCCACACCCCGTGTGCGAACGCAGCACGCAGAACATCACGCGCATACGTTAAAACCTGTTCGACCTTTCAAAAGAGTAAGCCATTGATTTTGTGCCGGAGGGAAAGGATGACGAATTTTTGATGGATTATTCCAGTTTTAGTTTTCGACAAAACAATAATTCATTCTGCAATGGACCAACACCCAACTTCTCGCTGTGTGTCTTGTTCTAAGATAAGAAAAGAACAGAAAAGAACAGAAAAGATAAGACAAGATAAGATAAGTCTGTGAATGTAATTGATGCTGGTGCACACTGCACCCACCACTTTCACCTTCTGCTAGGTTTCTCGTATTGTAGGCCCAGTGACAGAGGTTTTGCACAACAGTACTTCTGTCTATTTGTGATGGAGGACTAGGCCTACTTACGGGGATTTTCCCCTAAAGCTACCATGTAGTTCTGCTGATGAAAAGAGTGCTTCTACAACGATAATGGTTTCTATCGATTGAGACTTCGTTTTCTCTCAGAATGATGCACTTTTGCTCATTTTGATAGATACTTGAACTAATACATTCAAGTTGCTTGAAGGCTGACCACAGTCATTTCTTTACCCCCATAAAATATAGTAAGAAAAAAAGGAGACAATCTTCAGAGACGAAACGGTTCTCCGGCAAGTTTAGAATTTTGCGCTCTAGAATAAACTTTCTTACATTATGCTGTTCTTTTTTTTTTTTTTAATAAACAAAGGAATTACTTCTAACACGTATAATTACGTTTGGGGCTGCGTTTTTGTCACAAGGTTCCTTTTAATATTTGACATTATTCAGCCAAAATTTGAAGGAAGGAACATAATATTCTAGTAATATCGGGCACAATGAGAGCAACAACAAAGTGAGAGGCTGTATGATCAGTGACTTTCCCACTCATGGAATTCCACTCTAAGCTCAGTTTTTCGTGATCGACTATGACTCTGACTAGGAGGCTTGACTTGCACAGTCCTTATGTGCTGCAGCCCAGGGGGCTGGTTGGCCTTTGGGAACATCTCCAACGCCAACTGTCCTTATGCCCTCTTGGCATAGAGAGTGGGGATGTTACTGTGGGAAAGGCATCTCCTCTATAATCAAATTTCTGCCAAGTTTCCGAAACAGTAGCTACCTCATCTGCTGTTTTGGAGGTCATCGTCGAACACGACGGACAAACAAATAAACAAACAACAAACAAATCTGGTATTGTAAACAGGTTTTTGCATTGTGGTGAACAAAACCATAGTTTTGTCTGCGGTGCGCAAACTTATTCTCATAAATTTGTCATGCTGTTTTCGTAAAAACAACAACATAGTTTTATCAGCTGTGGGCAAACTTATTCTCATAATTTTTTCAAGCTGCTGTCGCTAAAAAATTGGTTTATCAGTTGTGTGCCAACTTCTTCTCATAAATTTCCCATGCTGTTATCTTGAATTGCAGACAAAAAAATCTCTTTTGTATAAATCATAATTATTATGATTTTTTCAAAGGTGGATGAATGTATAACCTATTTTCCAGCTGTGTATATCATCATGTATTTTTTTTGGTCTTTCATGCTAATTTTGCTGCCACAAACTGGTTATCAGGTTGAATTTAAACCCACGAGGTCATTGGTACGATTACATCTAGCAACAGAGGTGTGTGCGTATGATTGTGTGCGTGTGAGTGCGTGCGTGCGTGCGTGTGTGCGTGTGTGTGTGAGTGTGTGTGTGTGTGTGTGTGTGTGTGTGGTGTGTGTGTGTGTGTGTGTGTGTGTGTGTGTGTGTGTGTGTGTGTGTGCGTGCGTGTGTATGTGAGTGTGTGTTGTGTGTGTGTGGATATGTAGCAGAGTTTCCTTTATGTATATGAAATACACAGTGAGTATGGGATTATGTATTTCTGCTGTTGTGCAGAGCTTTATCATCCAGTACAAACTAATGTCCATCATCACCAGAAATGGCTTCACACCCAACTGACTGTGAGAGTAACCGACACAGGCAACCAATCACACCCACACATTCCTCATTACAGATAATTGCCCTCTCTAGCCAAATGGCACTCACTAGAAGCGCAGTTAATCATACCATTGCTGCTTATTAGTGAGCTTTCCATGCCAGATGTATACAACTGTAAATGGCGTTTTACTAGCTACAGCTAAAATATGTTGCATTCACCAGGTACAGAAAAAGAGGAACTTCGATAGTAAAGAAAAAAACCCAGAATTAAATGACATTTCATTCAGACGATTAAGCAAGAGGATAAGGACATATTAAAAAGGTGAAGGTAAATGTGTCCCATAACCTACATGGTCTTAGGGAGCGAGGCATCAGAGACCTCAGCTTCTCTAGGGGCCAGCATATTGAGGGCGGCGCCCATCTCTCTCCCTCGCTGCTTTACCTTCCCTGACCCTAAAGAGGGTAGGTACCCATTTACAGCTGGGTGAACTGGAGGGATGTTACTGAAGCCAAGGCGCGCAAACGGTCACATATTCAATGGTAACCACGCTCAACGTGCTTAACTTTGACTTTAGGAAAGCGGAGCGCTTGACCACTGAGCTATCCCGCCCCCTAAGGACATAATATTCTTTTTCTTTTTGCCTGCTCAGCTTCAGTAGCACTCCTGTCCTGCTGTTCCCACGCCGTTCATCTCGATATCTCTCTGCCTTAGCCAGGCCCATCAAATTGATCATGTGGCATTCATATCGCCAGAAGTCTACAGAGAGCTTATTAATGGAAGGCCGTCGTGGGACCACCACCAAGAGGCGCCCTGCACTGCTGCTGGGTCTCTTTGGTGCGTTCAGCGGTGCCTAATCTGAGCTAACATAGGCTACACTAGACACCTTTTTTTTAAGCCTCCTACTGATGATAATAATGACTTTGTAGCGGAGCCATTGTGAATGAGACACCAACCACGGGCAATGACCACAACAACGACCTTTTTTTTTGTTGTTGTGAATATCCAATCCCAGAGGCTTTGACACTGACTCATCTCAGGCTCAGAAAATGTATGTGAAACAGAAGCTGAGGTCGTAAGGACATGTTTCTGCTTCCATTCAGCTTGGTACAGTTGAAAGTTAGCTATAGTCTGAATAAAGGTACATGTAAAGGTAAAGGTGTTCCCATAACCTATGCGGTCGTTGGTGAGCAAGGTGTCAGCGACATCAGCTTCTCCAGGGTCCAGCATATTGAGGGCGGCACCCATCTCCTCTCCCTCGCTGCTTTACCTTCCCTGACCCAAAAGAGGGCAGGTACCCATTTACAGCTGGGTGAACTGGGGGGGGGGGGGGGGGGGACTGTACTGAAGCCAAGGTGTGCAAACGGTCACCCATCCACTTGGTAACCATGCTCATTGCTGTTTACCCTGGGCTTGGGGAAAGCGAGTGTTTTGACTACTGAGCTATCCGTTCCCAGTTTTAATAGCTAGAGAATATTATTATAGTTGAAGCATGTGTGATGGTGCAGTGAAAATAGTGTTGTAAAATCAGGAAACCGTCTGAAAGCAGGAGTCGCAGGTTCGATTCCAACTTTTTATATATTTATTATTATTATTTTTTTTTTTTAACGATTAATATTTTCTCTTGTTTTTATTTGAATCTATTGAAATTATTATGCCATTATATATTTGTTTGAAAATGACAGAATCGACACAATATCTTGTCTTTCAGCTGACTCTAACTGAAGAGAGAGAGAGAGAGAGAGAGAGAGAGAGAGAGAGAGAGAAAAGAGAGAGAGAGGAGAGAGAGAGAGAGGAGAGAGAGAGAGAGAGAGGAGAGAGAGAGAGAGAGAGAGGAGCTTACATACGCACAGACACACACAGACACAGACACGACACACAACACACACACACACACACATACACAGGCACACACACACACACATACAGGCGGTTCACAAACAAACAGATAACATACAGACACGAGAAAAGAAAAAAATGTATATGTAGCTCCCAGCTGTAGCCTGTCTGGTTTTGCATACATATGTAGTTGGCACTCGTGCTATAGCTGCATACCCAGCTGTTTCTACACTATTGTTGGTCTCGGACTAAATGACAGACGACTTCACCCCCACCCCAACTCCACCCCCATCATCCCATCCCCCTTTCACACGTATCCCCCGGTAAATATGACAAGTTTTCTGCCCACGTATCAACATTTGTTTTGCCTGTCTGAAAAACTGGCATTGTCTGTGTCTGACACCTCGCCCATCATTGCAAACATCTGAACGTGACAGTTCGTTCTTTTTTTTTTCCCCATTCATCTTTTTTTTTTTTTTCTGCTGCATGTACAGTTCTACCTGAGATGCTAATAAAAACAAGTTGCAAAATGTTGCGTGGAGCAAAAAGAAGAAGAAATAAAATTTAATGTTTGGCCTATTCAGCGTTTAGGCAATGTGTTGTGGATTGGTGTTGAGATACTACCAGTTCTGCACTAGCCCCCCCCCCCCCCCCCCCCCCCTATTGTATTGTGTTGTATTGGATTGGATTAGATTGTATACAACTTTTAAGTCACGGCAGATTTCTCATTGTGAAATTTGAGCTGCTGTCCCTGGGGTGAGTGCATCGCCACAATGACAAGAACAGCGCCACCCATTATTTCCTGTTTGGCATTTGCATTAGTATCCAATTAGAGTGGCTTTTTTCTACATAATTTAGCCAGGGACAACTCTCTCTGTTGACATGGGTTCTTTATGTGTGCTTAATGAGTATACTATTACATACGGAAACTCTGTTTATCGTCTCATCTGAAAGACTGGCACCCAGACCACCACTCATGGTCTAGTGCATAGTGGTTGGGGAACAGTTTCGGGCACAAGATATAATGGGGATCGAACCACCTCACACTTGAAACCCAGCCTTTTCGCTTTCTATGCAGATGTGTTAACTCTAGACCACCGATCTACCTTGTTAGGTATTTCATTATCATTATTACCTTTGTGACAATATCCATTATTCTCAT
This sequence comes from Stramonita haemastoma, assembly GCA_030674155.1. NCBI lineage: Eukaryota > Metazoa > Mollusca > Gastropoda > Neogastropoda > Muricidae > Stramonita > Stramonita haemastoma. Next base: position 33,199,656 of record CM060324.1, read on the forward strand.
TATTATTGTTATTATCTCAGGGCAAAACCAGTCCTGTCACATGTTGGTAGATAGGTAGTGTAGAAGTGATACCTGCTTAGAAAGTGAGAAGTTGTGGATTCTATCCTCATTTGAACCTGAAATTGACCCCGAAACTTTTCCGCCATCCATTAGATCTCGGGTGGTGGTCTGGGTACTAGCCTTTCAGATAAGAGATAAACTAAAGTCCTGTATGCAATTCATATTAAGGATACGCAAAAGAACTCATAGCAAACTCTGTGTAGGAGCCAACCAGAATCTGAAGAGAAAAAAAATCGGACTCGGTCTCATGGGATTTGAATCTACAACCCTTCTGCCAGAACCCAACATGCTGACCACTGAGCCATGGTGGCTGGTAAAATATTCATATTTTTTTCTTCCGCATTCTGAGAGGCTTAAAAGTTTTTTTTTTGTAATGGAGTTGACAGCTAGTGAAAAAGAACATCTTCTTGATCACTTGCATCAATGTCTTTTGGGTAGGCAGAGCAAGCCTCATCTACACTACGCTTGTGTACAGACATTTGTCTGTTTCCCTCACAAGTTCATGGAGCTTGTAACTGTCAAGGTTTTAAAAACAACTTTTTTTCTTAATAATATCCTTTTCAATGATGAAATGTAAAAATTATCACTCACTTGATCTCCTGGGTAGCAAACACTCTCGCTGTACTGAACTAAAATGCACATAAATTGCAGTTTTTTTTAAAAAAAATACTTCTCAAGGTAGTATTTCTTTGCATCACTCTTTAACTTTGTAATTGATATTACACCTATACACCACACCACTCCACACCACACCATACCATACAATAAAACTCCATAGCACAACACTCACCTAACCACCAACACACCTACCATCCCATCCACCCACATAAACACTTGAAAGCCAAAAGAATTGTTGGGAAAATCTTATTTGCTCATCATAATATGAACAGGAGTGACACAAATATATTTCAAATAAAAAATATCAATAAAGAGAGACCAATGCAAGTATTAACGTACAGACATACCAATGATATGGCGTAACTAAAATAAAGAAAACAGACCACAAACAAACAAAAAAAGTAGATTCAAAATCCAATTCAAAATGTCTCTCTTCACAACACACAACACACACACACACACACACACACACACACACACACACACACACAAGTTAGAAAAAAATCACATTGTGAAAAAAATAAAGTAAATGTTTTAATTAATAAAAGAAATCATTCAAATTCAAGTGAAAACAAATCAAACATTTCTATACATAAATAAACCACTTGATTATAAAAACGTCCAAAATTCAACAATCATGATCAAACTAACAAAACACCTGGCCCGTAACTGTACAAACACACAAAAATGCTGCTTCATATCATCCAAGTAAGGATAGAGCAATTTTGCTAATGACACAATTCAGTGATAACCCATGTATAAATGAAGTATACCACAGATATGACTCCATTGAAAACAAGTATGCTGCAACAACAACAACAACAGTAAAGAAAAAGGATGATATCAAAACTTGTCACACTACAGAATGCTCTTGGCAATAATGACAATCTTTTTTTTTAAACCTTCAAACATAACCTGATTTTATGCAATATGCCAATCACTAATGTCATGAATAAGCATTTTTTATTTATTTTTCTGAACTTATTGTATAGTGAGGAATTTACACAACATATTGAGAGAAAAGTTGACCGATGCAATAACCAAGTGGTTAAGACCATCGACATCAATCCTGTGGGTCCATGAAGTCATGGGTCTGAATCTTTAAGTCAAGGGTCTGGTGAATTTGGGGTGGGGATATTTAAGGATCTCCCAGGTCAACTTCAAGTGCAGACTTGCCAGTCCCTTCAATCCATTTGCATATATACACATGGAGAAGATCATATATACATGTTAAAAATCACATAATTCATGTCAGGATTTGTGGGTTTCGGAAACACAAATATCCAGCATGCACCCTGTATAATGAGGTAAGCTGATCTGAAGCCAGAATGTACTACTGAGGACAGCATACAAACAGTTAGCTGAAATGTTACAAGCACAGGTAAGACCTGGCACTATGCACCCCACAAGGTAAGGGAATGCACAGACAGACAGACAGAAGACAGAAGACAGAAGACAGAAGAGAGAGAGAGAGAGAGAGAGAGAGAGAGAGAGAGAGAGAGAGAGAGAGAGAGAGAGAGAGAGGAGAAGAGAGACAGACAGACAGACAGACAGACAGACAGACAGACAGACAGACAGACAGACAGACAGACAGACAGACAGACATATAGGAAAGCAAGATTTTTTTTTTTTTAATGGACATGTACATGAATACACCCCAAAACCTGCCTAAGGTAAGTAGGCATGTGTATGTTTAGTTTTGAGTACATGTGATGTGAGTGATGTGAGTGGATGTGATGTGATGTGATGTGATGTGTGTGTGTGTGTGTGTGTGTGTGTGTGTGTGTGTGTGGTGTGTGTGTGTGTGTCAAACTTTTATTTTCTTATGGTAAACTGAATAAGCAGAGCAATTGCTAAACAGAATAAGCTATACAAATGAAACAAACAGAAAAAAAGAATATTTTAAAATACACCCACCAAAGAAGAAAAAAAACAACACTTTTGTGTTGTGAGGGGAAAATGTGTGTGACACACAGAGAGAGTGTATACATGTAAGTGTGGGTGTTATTACTTAATGTCTTTCTAATATCTCTCCATTTTCAATTCATATAAAATTATCTATATCTGTACAAATGTGTGTATACAATAACAAAATATTCTGTTCATACTTTCAACCTGACTCAGCAAAGATTTACCCTTTTTAAACCGTAACTATGCACATTATAACAAAATAATCTAATAGCTTATTTTAATTCATCCTTATCAACAGTACCAGTCATTACTGAGAGAAACTCAACCAAACAACCTCCCCCCCCCCACCAACCCAAGAACAAGCAAAACCCATTTAACCATGCAAAAGAAACAAAAATCCCCCAAAAGCATTTCCCTAAGAAAAAATCCTGACCATTTAAACAAACCTTTACAAAACAAAGTATTTTTATTTCACATCACATCACATCACATCACACCATACCACACTACATATCACACACACACACACACACAACAGACACACAACACACACACAAACACACCTATCCCTCTACCTACCCGACTAAATACATACACAAACACCCGTAAGACTGCTCACAATCATCACCATCTAACTTTCACCAAAAATAATCCAACCCATTCCTATGATACACATTAATCAACACTATCAACAGACACAAGCTTTTTCTTTTTGCACTGGTCACTACTATACATTCTGGCCTTGGTCGCTGATTCCTTCAGAGGCTACTCTTTCTTGTAGAGCCCTTTTCAGGTGCCTCTGCTTCATCCTCTCCTGTGCCAGGGAGTAGCGACAGTACATCCTGCAACACATAATACACATGATGTATATAATTTTTTGCACCTGATTTCTCTGTTAATCCTCGAGAAGTCTTTGGGCCAATGAACTACATTTTTCTGGTCGGGTGTTTTGTCTATAGATGCATGCTATGATATGTTTGGTTTACTTTTGTGAATTTTGATAGTGAAAAAACATTATATAACTAAAAAAAAAAAAAAGGCAAAAATAGTGCAGTGCAGTATTGTTGATATGTGAAACACACTGAGATCACCAATGAGTTAAACTTTTAGAGAAGCCCCTTTTTCACATAATGTTATGTGAGGAAATGAAACGTATACAAAATTTCTCCTTGGCTCCACCAATTTGAAGAAAGACTTTCATAATGTCTTCCAAATTGACCTTGTTTAAGTGTGGAAAATGCAATTAAGCTCAATTTATTTCAGCATATAAAAATCATTATCTGGTTGATTTCATTATTTGCTGTTTGAAATTTGAAAAAATATTCTGTTGACAGAAGTGGTACAGATGACTGATGACTTTTCACTGTCAATTTAAAAAAGTGAATGAAATGCAAGTGATTCATGATTTTTACTTAACATGTTTCTCATGGTGGAATAAGCCAAAACTTTTAGTGCAAATCAAGACTGTGCTCTGAATTTGGTTCCATTAGAACCTGGTTTATTACATGCTTGATACTGCTCAGTCAGCCAGTTTTCCCTGATAAGGCACTTGTCCATTTTGAAGTTTTTGTTTCCTTTGCCATAATGTGCCTTCACTTGCCACACTAAAGAGAGGTAAATGTTTCTAGGTCTTTTCCACATCTTACAGGCCTAAAATATATTTTCCTGAACTTTTTGGATTTTCCCATTTCAAAGACACTGACACATAACCCTAAACATTGCTCATATTTGACTTACCAAGTTCCCATGGTGACCAGGAATAACTGCCAAATCCAATGTTTGTCGATCGTTTCACATTGCCTGAACACAAAATTTGCAAAGATTAAATTTATTACCAGGATATATATATATACCAGATGTACTCATAATGTCATATCAAAACTTTCAAACTCTTTCATTTTAAACAGATTTTCTGACCTGAAATCTGAGTTCAGTATTTAAAACAGCACATTCTGGCATTCATTCATTTAACAGCCTTTTCATGGAAGCTACAATAGGGACCTGTCATGACTTAAAAAAAAACCCAGTGTCTGAATTCTGAGTTTACTGCATGCCACTACCACTACAGCTGAAAGCAAGCTAATATAGAATCCTCTTAATTAGACAGGGTTAAACAACAAAAAGATTCTTGACAAGAATTTGGAACAAAATCTTTTAAAGTGTACCTAGACTTGGAAAAAGAAAGATAAACACACACACACACACACACACACACACACACACACACACACACACACCACACACACACACACACACAGAGTCACAGTGACATCGTACAGAGATATGATATCTGTAATAATTATCATTACAAAGATAATTTTACTAAAAATATAAATAATATAAATAACCATAAATAACATATACATAAATGATCATAGTATATATGTATATACTAAAAATTTTTTTAGTATGTACACTATAAGCTTACAAACGGATACATTTTGACAGCCCCCCCTCCCCCCCAAAAAAGCACAACCAAATCCGCATCATGTATACATACACTAAAATGTGACTAAAGAAAGTTATCATAAGTACACAGAATTGACATTTTTAAGATATCAAACACACATCGAGACACAGGCAAATGCACATAATATATCAATCATGATTGCGCTGGCAATTTGACGACCTGGGCTCGAGTCTGGTCGAGGAAATTTTTCTCCTGGAGTTAACATCAGTACTGACTCCACTCTCCCCAAAAGTCCTTCGGATGAGACTTTAAACCGAGGCCCCGTGTGTGAACGCACGCAGAACATCTTGCGCACACGTTAAATCCTGTTCCGCTTTTCGTAAGAGTAGGCCATCGTGTGCTGGTGGGAACAGATGACAATATTTACAAAACTGCATACACACGGGGAGCAGATGAAAAAAAGCACATGATTGCTTATTCTGTTATCCTCAATATAAATAAATAAAATTTAAAAAAAAGAAAAAAAGAATCATGATTTGTTATGCTGGCAATGCCATCAATATGAAAACTACAAATTTGGACAATATATGATAACACAGGTAAAAAATATTTGATTCCACCCATTTCAACTTGTCCACCATACACATTACACTGCTGAAGAGCCCTGGTGACATGTCAAAGAGTTTGGCCAAAGCCAATCTAATTCAGTAATTGTCAGTAATGTAAGCTAAGTAAATAAATGCCAATATGTAGATCAAAATAGTCCTGCTGCTGTGTTTAGACTGCCTTCAGCCATTACAAGTTCTTACTAGTTTTCACTATATAATTTAACAACCTGTAACTTCTTTAAAGAAGATAAAAGTCCTCTGACGTTGGAGTATCTGTATGAGCAGTACGGCTGCCTATGCAGAGAGCTACTAGAGTCATACTCGCAAACTTCTCATCCAGTACAATTATCAGGTGGAATGAGTGAGTCACAGTTTATTCTGGGTGACCACCTGGGTGTTATTGTTAAGAATGAAACATGCAATTTTCAATAACAACTTGAATTTAAGAATACAGGGAGAGGTCAACTCTAAGTCAAGTCACAGGTGGTGTGGACACTCACTGGTCATGAAAAAGAAGCCAGCTCCTATGCCCAAGCCACTGGTGATGCCAGCCAGGAAAGAACGCCGTACACAGGGAACATGTCCTGGGCTGGTGAAGACTTCCTGCCATCGACTCTGCCACAACCAATATATCATATATTATATATCTCCATAGATCTATGCGTACATACATATGTATGTGACTGTGAGTCAATTTATGGGATTTGAAAAATGGTAAGATCAATGTGTTTCTTTTCTATGTGCCACTGTCAGCTTGTGTGTGTGTGTGTGTGTGTGTGTGTGTGTGTGTGTGTGTGTGTGTGTGTGTGTGTGTGTGTGTGTGTGTGTGTGTGTGTGTGTGTGTGTGTGTGTGTGTGTGAGTGAGAGAGAGAGAGAGACAAGGCAAGGCAAGGCAAGGCAAGGCAAGGCAAGGCAAGGCAAAGTATTTTATTCGAGGATAATAGATAAGCACTGGTGTGTCTTTTTTACATCCAGTCCCCGCCCTTTTCAGGGATACATCAAATTGAGAAGATACTAAACAATGAAACTTTACGCAATACCAAACAACACCCAAAAATAAGAACACTATATATGATAAGGTAATACAAAAAAATGCACTCGTTCAGAAAGCAAAAATCTGAAGTCACAATTAAAGATTTGATTATGGAAGAGAAGAAAGCGTTAATAGATAAAGAGCAAACAAGAGAACAAAATGAAATAAACAACTCAAAAAAACATCAATCCACCACCATCTGTCTAAAATTATACATATGTATAAATCATACATTTGGATAAAGGGGAAATTTTAAAAACTAATATCCTTATTTGAGGGGGGGGGGGGGGAGACATACTACCAATAAAATATAAATAAAATAAATCAAAATTATTATTGTTATGTTTTGTTTACATAGAACATCCTAAATGTTTCAAAATAGGCAAAACATTTTTATCAATCGGATAATGTTTTACATACATTCACACACACTCACACACAGACACACACACAGACACACACACATAGACACACACACACACACACACACACACACACACACACACACACACACACACACACACACACACACATTCTCACACACACATATACACAGAAACATACACTCAATCACACACGCACGCACACACACGCACACACAAACACACACAAACACACACACACACACACACACACACATATAGACACACATACACACACATACACAAACACACACACACACACACACACACACACACACACACACACACACACACACACACACACACACCACATTTTCACTGGTTCTCGCACATTTCATAAAAGAAAACTTCATTCTAAGGAAATATATGCCTTGAATTCTGAGTGAAATCATAACCGAACGGAACACAAGAGGAATCTATCCGCTGTAAGGCACATATTTTGGGACATATATACCCTAATATCTTATCAATCTTCTGAGCACAATCATAAAATGTATGTTTCTAATTATATTTTATGTGGTAGTGGACAAAGTTATTCAGTGTTTTTTTTAATTATTATTATCATTTTTTTTTTTTACGATCATTAATTAAAATTTTACAGAAAATCTTTACATTCGTCACACGTAATCATCAAAAAGGGAGTACAAGATATGAACAAACATTTCTCAATATGGATGGTAAGAGAGAGAGAGAGAGAGAGAGAGAGAGAGAGAGAGAGAGAGAGAGAGAGAGAGAGAGAGAGAGAGAGAGAGAGAGAGAGAGAGAAGAGAAGGCAAGGCAAGGCAAGGCATGGCAAAATTCTTTTATTCGAGGATAATAATTAATAGATAAGCACTCATGTGCTTTTTTACATCCAGTCCCCGCCCTTTTCAGGGAAAACATCAAGATAAAAAAGATACTAAACAGTAAAACTATATGCAGTACCAAACAACATAAAGGAATAAGGACATTATACATAATAAGATAATAAAAATGCACACTTTCAGAAGACGAAAATCAGAAGCCACAATAAAATGATTTTGATTATAAAAGAAAAAGAGAAGCGTTAATAGATAAAGAGCAACCAAAGAAACATAATGAAATAAACAACTTAGTAACCAAGAAAAGTCCACCCAAAAATACTTAGCTACAACATTGTTACAACTCATAACAACAAAATGAACTCAGAAGGAACTAAAGATAATACAATGATTATAATGATGACAATAAGAATAATATCAACAATAGTGATAATAGTATGATAATAATACACGTAAAACTCACTCCAACTCCTACAGTAGGTTACACACACACACACACACACACACACACACACACACACACACACACACACACACACACACATACATACAATACATACATACATACATACATACATACATACATACATACATACATACATACATACATACATACATATACGCAACTCACTCACGCATGCACGCTGCAGGCAAATGCACATACAAATCACACACACACACACACACACACGTGTGTGTGTGTGTGTGTGTGTGTGTGTGTGTGTGTGTGTGTGTGTGTGTGTGTGTGTGTGTGAGTGAGTGTGCACGTGCATAATTTATAGACTATTTCAAATTCAAGTACCTGTTGCTACCACTTTGACAGTGCACCATAAACTTCACATTACCTTCTGTTGCTCATTAAATATATGTCTATTCTGCATAAATACCTTCTAAATCTAACAGCAATGAATAAATTTACTTAAATTGAACTGAAGAAGTGACTGCATAGTGTATTCCACTAGTAGTGGTACTGGTAGTGTCTTGAGACGAGCAGTAACACAGCATGCCAGGGACTCGCTATTCTGTACGTGGAATGACCCAGCGTGAAGATAGCGGTTACATCGCAAAATCGAAACTGACTACAAAGATATAATGCAGTTACAGCTACTCACCTGTTCTTGATCACTTGAATCAGCGCCTGACATTCTGATCAGTCTTTAGTAAGATCAACAATGTGACATTCGTACGCTTGTGTAAAGGGTCTCTGAAAGTCGAAAGTAGGAAGAAAGTGATCTTTTCATTGGATGAATGTAAGTCACACCAAATATGATTGGATACTCTTAAACCGGAACAGCATGGCTGCGTGCATGACTGCATGTAAGCAAGCACGAGCGTGGTGAGTTTTTCTTATCCAGCCTACTAATGAGTGATGACAAATCTGATCCCTACCGTAAGGTAGGAACTGCATCAATCTTTCCTATGTGTGTCATTTGTAGGGATTTTGATCTACTCTCCTGTGTAGTGCAGGATCCCCATTCCAACATTGAACATTCATCAAACGTTATATGATAACAAGTCTAACAGTAACAGCAACAAAAAGTTTTCCCTTCTTCTCCTGCATATAATGTTTGACAGGAACCAAAGGGAAGAAGAGATTTTCTTATTGCGATCTGCCACTGCATTTACATCAGCTGTAGGCCAACTCCTTGGGCACTTACATACACCCGTCCGCATGTGCGCACTCGTGCACACACACACACAGTGACACACACACACACACACAGTGACACACACACACACACACACACACACACACACACACACACACACACACACACACACAGTGACACACACACACAGTGACACACACACACACACACACACCAAACACACACATGCACATATGCGCGCACACACAGACACAGACACAGACACACACACACACACACACACACACACACACACACACACACACACACACACACACACACGAATGAGACTATAATTAAATATAAACCGAGGACCTTGTGCAAGGTCCTAATGCACACAGAACATCTTGTGTACAAGTTAAATCCTGTCCCCATAAGAGCAGGCCATCATGTGCCCGTGGGATCAGATAAGATTTACAAAACTGCATACACACAGGGACTGGATGTAAAAAAGCACATGATGCACACACACTCACACACTCACACACACACACACACACACACACACACACACACACACACACACACACACACACACACACACACACACACACACACACATACACACACACACACACACACACACATTGACACAACCACCAACCACCACCACACCACCATCACCAATCATAACTACAGCAACAACAATAAAACAACATATTAATAACAAAAATAGCAATAAATTGAATAATAATACCAGCAGCACCATCTAAACAATTTCTGTTTGTTTGCCGAGTGTGTGCATGTACACTGTACAAACATAAACCATAATCAACACTTGCACAGTTCTCATCACCATTACGTACCCCACCACCCAAACATTTGCTCTGTTTTTAAATATTTTTTTTTACAGACATGATCCACTGTCACTAGTCGATCACTTCTCAGCACCATGGCAAGTCATCAAGATGAAGCGATGGCAGAAGAGCAGCCCAGCGGCTCTGCCACAGAGTCAGGCACTGCAGCACCAGACCAGCAGACCTGTGGCCCAGCACAGAGAGCTAGAGAGAAGCTGAGGAGGATCATGTTGGAGAGACTGGCCACCACCTCGGCTCATTTCGTTCACCTACAACGCGATGCTCCGGACCTGACATCTCAGGAAAAAGTCGACATCGCTGCTGAAATACTGGATAAAAGTCCTGCCACTTTTCTGGGCAGGTAAGCAAGTTGAGTCTAGTTTGACGGTAAATGGTAATAGATCATTTTAGATGGAATGATGTTACTAACATCATTATATCTATCACTATTTACCATCATTTGTTAGCAACAATGATAACACTCATTAACAGTGATGATGATAATGAATTGGAGTTATATTTATAGAAAATATGAATGACAGCAACATCAGCTGCAAGAACAGTAATGGCAATAGGAAGGAGGGAGAAGTAAAAGGAGATACCTAGCAGATGGAGAAGTTTAGCTCAGACCAAAAGCTGTATTAGTTATTGGTGTTCGCAAAGTGCAAATGAAGATATTTTTTATGCTTTGAACTGTTATTGTTGAGATTATCTTAAGTCATGACAAGCTCTTGTCTTTAGTAACAATCTATGCTCTTCATTACAGGAGGAAAAAATCCTTTGAAGTCAGTATAGCTCCCTTTATGCCAAGGACTACTTGAAAACAGCCATGCATACAAACTTCTTATCTAGTGTGTATTTCTGTATAAATTTATGGTCTCATAGTAATTTCCAGGTAGGTTGAGTGAGACAGAGTAAATATTTTAACTGACCCCAAGTGGTGTTATTACTGTCAAGCAAGGGTATGTAACTTGTGCAAGAATAAGAACACAGAAGATAAAGATAAAAGAAGACAATCCATCAACATACAAAACATTCACATGAATCTTTTTTTCTCTCTCTCTCTCATTTTTTTCCTCCCTCTCCTCGGATCAGATTCGGCAAATTTCTGGAAGCTTCAGACCTGGCGTTCTTCGAGGACCTGGAAAAAGACAGCTACGAGGTCGGCTTCTACCTGAAAGAGATCAGACACCGCTGCGCTCACTCCCAGGTCATCGTGAAGAACCGCCGCTACGCAGCCATGAGGGAGCTGGAGAAAGGGGGGGCCTACTTCAGCGAGGACGAGATGAAGCACCGCGAGCCCCTGCTGTATGAGCAGATGGTGGGCCAATATCTGACGGAGGAAGAGCAGAAGGAGAAGGTGGCGGCAGCCATCGATCGTACGGATCTCAGGTTCTCCACCATTCTCCTGACCCACATGGACGACTTGCAAGAGAGGGCCCTGTATCAGCATCAGAAGGACCGGGAGGTAAAAGGATGATGAACTCTTTGAAAGGAGGAATGGATAGTGTGACTGTTGTGGTGGTGTTGGTATATTTGGTGGTTTGGTGGTAAAGTGCTCGTCTAGTACTGTAGGAGAGAGCTAGAAGTTGTCTGTCTGATTCATGACATTTTTATTTATTTTATTTATTTATTTATTTATTCTTTTATATCAAGGATAATGGAATAAGCACTCATGTGCTTTTTTTTTTTTTTTTACATCCAGTCCATGTGTGTATGCAGTTTTTGTAAAGCGTATCTTTGAAGTCCAAGTACGGCTTTCTGTATGTTGAGTTATATATATTTGAAAACACATGATCTTCTCACCCAGTGTGTACTCTTACAGTGATTCCCTGGTGTGGTGAGTATGATAGAGTGCATGTGTGTGACTCCCAGTGTGTTAAGCTAATGAGCCATGTGAATGTTGCTTTTATTTATAACTTTTTTACAAATCATAATTCATATGGTTCAGTTTTTTCAATTTAAAGAAAGACCAGGTAGTTAATAAATTTTGTTGTATATTGCAGGATGATCAGGAAGAAGAGGAGGAAGACAGTGATGAAGAGGAAGAGGATGAGGATGAAGAGGATGCCAGTAACCAACAGAAAGGTGCAAAAACAGGTAAAAAGTTAAAGTCTGTCCCGAGCGCGGTAGTCGAGTGGTTAGGGCGTTGGACTCGTAATCTGAAGGTTGCGGTTCGATCCCAGCTGTCGGCTATGGCGTTGTGCCCTTGGAAAAGGCACTTTACGGCTATTTTCTCACCCACCCAGTGTAAAAGGGTTTCCAACCTTGTGTTGGGGGGTTAACCCTGCGATAGACTGCGTCCTATCCAGGGGGAGTCTATGACTCTCAGTCGCTTAGCGCCACAGAAACCGGATAAGGTAAAAAGATGATAAATGTTATGTGACCTGTATGTAGTTTCTGAACAGAATAGCAGATTAATGTGAAGTCACCTCCTGCCTCACCTTCTCTCTGCTGAGATGTGTTGTTGAGAGAATTTTATTATAGTAATAATAATACAAAATAAATTCTTAATATGGAATTTTTGTAGCACTGAATCTTGTAAAGCAAACAAACCAATGTGCTTGCATTCAAAATATTGACATACCTGCAACTTTTCACCAAAAAATGAACAGATTTTAAATTTAGACACACACACACACACACACACACACACTCACACACACACCACACACACACACACACACACAACACACACACACACACACACACACACACACACACACACACACACACCCCCCCGTAACATTAGTTCTGACTCCACTCCTTTGAGAGTCCACTAGATGAATCTGTAGACTCTGTATGCAGGACATCATGCGCATATGTTAAAACCCTAACTGCCTTTTTAGAGGAGTAGCCCATCTATGTATAGTGCATTGTAGGGGTGGAAAATATAAACATACTTAGCATACAGGAAGAGGACTCGACTGTGCCAGGTTCAGCTTGTCATGTCGTGACACACTGCCTAAACCAGCAGTCAGTACAGTGGCCTGATGACTCCTGTAGAAGTTAAGGCAGATGTCAGGTTTATTCAGCTGAGGGATAACAAATGTCTTTGTTTTAAACAGCTTTTGGTGTGCTCTTTACACTGTTTGCTGACTGTCTGTAAAGTAATGTGTGCCTTGTGTGTTTTTAGTTTTAAGCTGATTCTCTGACTAGTACTGAAATAGATGTATGTACTGGGCCCCTGTTTTAACTTAGGGACTATTCATGTACTGTGTAGTTTGTCGATCACAATTTTTGTGTTGACAAATAAGATTTGTAGGGGTAAATCAAAGTTTGTGTTAAAACCTTGAAATGTCCAAAATTTTGTGCAAGGTGAAAAGATTATATCAGTTAGTGTGAAAAAAAAACTAACAAAACTGTGTCTTATGTCACTGTGCATGAAACAGTTGTCTGCTTTTAATTGGCAGCAGAGAGGCATGTGGCTGTCACATGCTGCCACACTACTTTGATGAAGTTGTATGAAACTAACTCATGATGAAGGTTCTGTTGCTTCAGGTATGAAGAGGAGGAGGAAGAGGAGGAGGAGGAGGTTCCAGAGATTTCTGGTGTGCGGGCATCAGACATATGGCGACAACAGCTGAGAGATGAATTCACAGCCATCATGCATGAGAAGTTTCTGTCAGGGGAGGATTCACACTTTGATTACAGGTGTGTGGACAACACACTTGCTCTTTCTCTTTCCTTGCTCTAGCTTCCTTGAATGCCTTTCCATGTCTTATCCGCTGTGCTGTTTCTGTTTTCTTCCTTCTGCCCATCTTTGAAGTTTATGCTTCAGTCTGGATGCTTAAGTTGCCTTCACATATTTTTGTATCTTTTCTCTGTTTTTTTTAATGAGTACATTTATTTTTATGTATGGTAGATCAGTTATATTTTTCTAACAGAAGAATTGTGTATGAAGAATATTCCACCGAATATTCCATGGTTTTCCAAGAATGTAGTCAGACCCTTAAGTCAGAGTGGCAATGCATCTGATACATAGCGATCTTGGACATTTATTTAGAAGATTACTTGTATGTACGTAGCTTTTCAGTAATCAGTTTGATTTAAGAAATATTGAATTTGAAATTACTTTTTAAAAAGTCCTTGTTGCACTCTCCTTCTTCTCACCCTAATGCAATTACATTAAAAAAAAAAAAGTCTTTTGGTCAGAGCTCTAAAATTCTCTAATGGTAAGATTTTTGTGAATGCGACTGCCTATAGCCCACCTTTAAATGAAGCTGCATTCAGACTTCAGCGAATTATGCAATGTAAACACTTTTTTTTTTTTTTTTGCCTTTTCCAGCCAGGTTGACGACAACCCAGACTACGACTCCCTAGTGATAGTGGCACAGGATGAGGAGAACAAATACTTCCTGGCCGAGGATCCCCACACCGTGGATAAAGACAGCACCGACAGCGACAGGGAGTCTGTGAAACGGGATGTGACCAAAATGGAGGAGCAGGAAGAGGAGGAGAGGAGGAGGGACTAATGTTGTAGAGCCACCAGCAGATCTTGTGGCCAAGAGTGCTCGCTTTGTGCAGACAGGGGCCTGGAAAGAAGAGGGGGTGGAAGATGGATAGGTTGGTGGTTGGGTGGGGGTGGGGGGGGGGGAGGGGGGGTCTTTTTTTGTTGTTGTTTGTTTTGATATGGATTGTTGGTTTTTAATTGGCAGCTACAATGCGCAGAATTACTGGAAGACAAAAACTGCTTTGGTGGAGTGTGTGAGTTGTGTTGATGAGTTGGGAGCGGTGTTCGCCTAGAGAGAGGAGAGGAGAGAGAGAGAGAGAGAGAGGAGAGAGAGAGAGGAGAGAGAGAGAGAGCACTGTAGCAATGAAGTGTATTTGAATGGTGTCTGACCTGAGGCAGTGCAGAAGAGGGCTGTCCCAGTGAGTTTATATGTCCAGGATTAAGAGAGAAGGTGGCAGGATGGCTCAGATGTTCACCTGCATAACAAGTAAATCATGAAGTTGTAGGTTTGATTCCCAGCCTTGCCTTTTCTTCTCAGTTTGATGGGTAAATCGAACTGTGTGTCAAAGTCCTTCGGATGAGACTATAAACTGAGGCTGTGTTTGCGAACACATGGAGAACATTTTGCGCACACATTAAAAAACTGTTCTGAATTTTGGAACATTAGGCCATTTCATGATCGTAGGAATGAACAACAGATTTTTTTTTTAAAAACGCATGCAGACGTGTTGTTTTCAGACACCATCCCCAAAGTTGGAATGCGGCACCTGCAAAAATCTCAACAATGGTGATCCTTGAAGCTGTAGTCTGGAAATGAAAAGTGTTAGTTACAAAAAACAAAATGTCCATGATACATGTTGCAAAAGGTGCTAAAGATACAGAACAATTTATTATGGCTGTTGTTTTGTGTGAAGAGTGTAAAATTTAGTCCAAGGGAGGCAACTGATCAATGAACTCCAGCTGTGGAGTTGATTCCCTTGGACTAGATTAAAAAAATATATTATTATTATTATTGCTATTTATTATTTTTTTTATACAAGAACAATTAGGGACTTACTGTGCACTGCAGGTTGCTAGCAAAGTTATGGGATACTGATTTGTTTTAGGAATTTTCAGACAAATGAAACTGTTGTACAGAGCATTTAATGAATCAGCACATGTTTTGGTGATTGACTGAATTGGGTGAGTTTTACTAAGTTTATCTGGAAGTGTGTGTGTGTGTGTGTGTGTGGTTGTTCAATTTAAAGTCTATCCATACTGGGTGATGGTTTGTGTGTGTATGTGTGTGTGTGTGTGTGTTTGTGCTGACTTCCTGGGTTTGTCTGCAAGTGTGTGTGTGTGTGTGTGTGTGCGCGTGCGTGCATGTCTATGATTCTCAACATTTCTGTGTCTGTAGCTGTGAGTATGATTATGCAGATATGTTTGAGTTGCAACTTTGGTTATTTGCAATAAAATTTAAAAGCAAAAATGTCAATGTGTTTGTAGCATTATGTGTGTGTGTGTGTGTGTGTGTGTGTGTGTGTGTGTGTGTGTGTGTGTGTGTGTGTGTGTGTCACTGTGTGTGTGTGTAAGTGTGCATGCGTGGGTGTGGTGTTCTTTTTTTCTCTTTCTTTTTCTTTACTGCTACTATTACTACTACTTCTTCTCCATCTCCATCTTATCCTCCTCCTCCTCCTCCTCCTCCTCCTCCTCCTCCTCCTCCTCCTCCTCCTCTTTCTCCATTTCATATTTACTTGCCCCAATAATGTGAAGCATGTAGTAATTTAACATTGGGGGTCTGCTGCATGGGTAACAGCTTGCTCTCCATACTTAATTACCCAGGATTTGTGCTCAACAGCCTAGGGCGCAACTCCATAGTCTTCTGAGACTGATGGATGCCTACTGGTAAATAGATGGTAAACAGCACTGTACTGGTTGTCACTGTTGACAGGCTCCAATGCAGTTTGTTTTGATGTAGTATCAGACAAGGAACCACCACCCCTATCAATAAAACAAGGAATACCTGGAACATTGTTATTTGGTATGATTGTGTACAATTCACTGCATATGAAAGATTGGAAAGATAAAGACATTCATTTCTAATTGTTTCAAATAATATCATATTTACACACAGACAGACACAGACACAGACACAGACACACACACACACACACACACACACACACACACACACACACACACACACACACACACACACACAGATGAAACAGATGACATTTACAAAAACTACATACATACGGGACTGGATGTAAAAAAGCACAAGAGTGCTTATCCCATTATCCTTGATATAAAAGAATAAATCAATCAAATAAATCAAACACACACACACATACATATGTATATGTATATAGTGTACACACACACACACACACACACACACACACACACACACACACACACACACACACACACACACACACACAAGTCCTTCGGATGAGACTATATACCGAGACCCCGTGTGTGAACGCACGCAAAACATTTTGCGCATACGTTAAATCCTGTTCCGTTTTTCGTAAGAGTAGGCCACCGTGTGCCGGTGGGAACAGATGACATTTACAAAACTGCACACACACGGGGACTGGATGTAAAAAAAAAAAAAGCACAAGAGTGCTTATCCCATTATCCTCGATATAAAAGAATAAAATAAAAACAAATAAATAAAATCACCTATTTCCACCATGGGTTATCACAATTTGATGGAAGGACGTTAAACTGAGGAACTTTTTAACACATTTGCATAATTGCATATCTATGCACCAAATGTGTTGCTTTTCTATTTTTAACTTTTTTATGTAGGTTTATGATTTGTTAGTGAACTGATCTTCTACAATCATCATCGTAAAAGTATCGCAATCATTTTTTGTTCACATAAAGGGGAGAAACTTAAAAGCATAATCGTTATCTTTGCACGCTGTTATTTCCCTTAGACCGGTCGCAACGTGATTGGCAATTTTTGAGGTTGTGGCTGAATATTCAGACTGGTGTTCAGAGCATCGTATTCCTGATCTGATGTGTGTGTGTGTGTGGGGGGGGGGGGCGTGGAAAACTGCATGCACACGGAGACTGGATGTAAAAAAAAAAGGGACACGACAGCTGATTCCAGTAATCTTGGAAAAAATGAAGCTAGATGACTGAATGCATTAATGAATGAATAAAATTTATGATATCTGAGGGTAGGGTTTGAATCCCTGATGAAGGTGTTCAGTTTGTGTGGCTGCTTTTCTCCTAGAGTTATTATTGGTGCATACAGACTCCACTTTCCAGAAAATTCTGCTGCTGAAATCTCAAACCAAGGTCATAATTATGTGATAATACAGAACTATCCAGAACACCGTGCTCATTCATTAACACCTGATCCACCTTACAAAGAAGAGTAGGCAAGAAGCTAATGCCAGTGGCTTGGATCACACAAACATACCTAGCATGCCCATGCCGTCTGGAGAGGGATGGGCTCCGCCGCGCCAGGTATACTTTGCTCACAATACATTGCCTGAAAAAGTTAAGTAGGCCAACAGCAATGTCGTAGTGATTCCTCAAGGATTACGGGCGAAATCAATTCAAATCTTTCCTCGAAGTTGAAATGCAGCTACCTTAATGGTAGGTAAAAACGGTCGCATACGCAAAACCTCACAATTGGTGATCTCCGAAGGTCAAGCTGAGGACGGGAAAAAGTCTCCATGTATAATTCTTTTTAGTCTTCTTTCCATCGGTTTATTTTTTTTAAAGATGTAAACAATTCAACATTTTTCACATACAGAGTTAGTACATTGTTGAACAGTACAAAATCTTTTTTTTAAAAAGACAAAGAAAAGATAAACTAACAGGTAAAAGAAGGAAAAAGGTGTACAAACAAGAAACTGCAGAATAAAAAAAAAAAAAGCAGCAATTGCAAGGAGAGGGAAAAGAAGAAAAAGTAGAAGAAGAAGAAAAAAACAGGAGAAAATAAGAAACTAAAGAAAGAGGAAAAGTAGAAGAAGAAAGAAGAGGAGGAGTAAGAGAAGTAGAAGCAGACGTAGATGAAGATGAAATAGAAAGATAGCAATAAAGAATACAAAGACGAAAAAGGAGAACCTGAAGCAGAGTCATAATGATAAAGAAATGACCAGAATATCAATGAGTTTGATCAGTTCCATCTTGTTGGAATATCGACGGTTGTGAAAGGCGAAAGAATCAGACTTTGTTGACGTGATTAGAATTTGATTAGAATTAATTTAGTGGCTCTGTTTGTCATCTGCGAAATGCCTCATTTATCACTTCAACCAGTTTTTTCTGTCAGTCGGCCAGCCAGTCTGTCTGTCCGTCTGTCTGTCTGTTTGTTTGTATGTCGTTATCATTATCCATCTCTTTTTTTTGCTTGTCTGACCGTCCGTTAGTCAGTCAGTGTGTTTGTTAGTAACTGTCTGTCTGTCTCTTTTTGTGACTTGTGTCCCATTGTGTGTGTGTGGTGTGTGTGTGTGTGTGTGTGTGTGTGTGTGTGTGTGTGTGTTGTGCTTGTTGCTTGTGTGGTGTGTGTGTTTGCTGTTGCGTGCGTGGTGGTGCGTGGTCGTGGTGTGTGTCTGGATCTGTCTCTGTCTCTCTCCACCTCCCCCCCCCTCTCTCTCCCTTTGGTTTTCAAAAACGAAATTTTATGCCTTACACGTTTAATCTCTTTTTGTTTTTCTGCTTGTTTGTTGACAGTACATATCATGTTGTGCAATTGTTTTGGTGGTTGGTTCTTGTTTACACTACACTACACTACACTACACTACACTACACTACACTACACTACACTACACTACTCTACCCTACCCTACCCTACACTTCCTTACCCTACCCTACCCTACCCTACCCTACCCTACCCTACACTACACTACACTACACTACTCTACCATACCCTACCCTACACTTCCTTACCCTACCCTACCCTACCCTACACTACACTACACTACACTACACTACACTACACTACACTACACTACACTACACTACACTACAGTGCTTATTCCGTTACCCTCGATATAGAAGAATAAATAAATAAATAAACAATGAATAAATAGACAGACAAACAAACAAACAAATAAATAAACAAAAAAATAAATACCCTACCCTACCCTACCCTACAATTCTGACGAGGGGGCCCGCAAGCAGGAAGCAGCAATGATGATAGCCTAGTTGTGAGATTTGATGCGAAGCTGCACACAGCTCGGCAGCCATAAAACGGCCTCTCCTCTGGGCCCATAGCAGACGACCACTCATTGGAATCATCATCTCCAGCGCCATTTCTCTCCTCAGCCTCGTTGTGATTGACAGGGATCACATGACTCACTCCTCAGACGGCAGGAAACGAGAGGGAGGGTGGGGGGAGGGAGGAGTGGAAAGGGTGATGTGGAGGGAGGTGAAATGATCAGGGATGTAAAAATTGCCGTGATGTTGTTTCTATGTCTGGAACTTGGTTCTTACAATAGTTGTGCCTCTGCAGTGTTTAGTATGGTGGTTACGTGGTATAGATATAATATATCAAAATCTCTCCTGTTATTGCTGCAATTGATTGCTAAAAAAAAGGGAAGAGGTTTTGAAAAAAAGAAATTATGACTGAAACTACATAACAAATGATCATTCTGAAGACAAAATATCAGGCAGAGATAGAAAATTAATGCAGGCCTACTTTCCTCAAAACATGTTCTCAAAAGAGTGAAAATTACCTTCCCTGGCTTTCCGTAAGAAGAGATGAAGACACTCTATCAGATGGATTATCACACAGACAGACAGACAGACACACACACACTGCTAGTTTCCCTCCCAAAACATTATCTTGTTTCTATAAAAACATAACAAAAAAGCAAAAGCTAGCCCTCATCCCTTTCTCCACCCCCTCCGCCCTCTCTCCCCAAAGCTATCATCTTCGGGAAATGGCGACAGACGTAGAATCATGAGGCATCCTCCCGCAGACCCCTGTAACATTACTGGATATCAGACACGACAGGCAGCCATTTATCATGTTGCCTCCTGTGGCCGCCATTTGCATTTTGAACACACAACGCTTCACTTCTCGCCTTCAACGAGATCTGCTAGTGAGGCCCCAAAAGTTATGGGAGAGAAGGAGAAGGGTGGGGTGGGGTGGGGTGGGGTGGGGTGGGCGGTAAGCTTGTGTCCCTCTAGATACTGGGAGTGTGGAATGTTACTCAATTGCTGCAATTGTAAAGCAGCTGAAGCCCTTGTTTGTTTTTAGAATACTTTGGCAGCTTTTCTGTAGTTTTTACTTTTCTTATAAAATTTTTCCCTGATTTTTTTTTCCAGAATATCAAAATTAATGGAACAGATCTGGATTACATAAAAAATTTCAAATATCTAGGTTCTGTAAAAATGAATTATGGCTCCTGTTTGCAAGACGTCCAGTCTAGAATCGTTATGGCCAAGCAAAGGATGATTTTAGTTAAGCAGCATTTGGCCGGACATGACTCTAGATCCATGGATATTCCAAAGGGGCCATCTGCAATGATATCAACCAGACCTGGCTGATGATTGGCTGAAATGTCTAACTCTTTGCTTGACCAGTTCCTGTTGGTTATATTTATGGTTTCATAACCCACCCAATGTTGACACAAAATTAATACGTATACACACATGCTAGTGTTTTACCCGAATGTGCACCATATGCATGGAGAAAAAGTAAGGCAGTGCCAGATCTGCACATAAACTGACTTTAAGGAAAGTTTAAAAATCCATTTGTAATCCACTACAACTCAACCGAACTGTCCCTGTCGCCGCTGTCTTCGGTAGGAGCTCCACGCAATGCCACCAGGGCTCGCCATCTTTCTCTGTTTCTGCTGAGTTCTACCATCTCCTGTAGCCCTCCCAGACCACTGATCTCAGTGATGCAGGATGCTGCTGGTGGTCTGCCTCTTTTCCTCCTGCCCTCAACATTACCTTAGAGAACTGTCACAATCACATTTGTCTGTGTTTCTTTTTGCTTGACCAACGTATCTCAGTCTGCGCTTATCAATTTCAGCCAACAATTTGGTCTTTGTACTGAGTTTTTGAAGAATGCTTTCATTTGTTTTCCTGTTTGAACATTTGACTCTTAGAAGTCGCCTCTAGAACTACACACCAGACTAGTCTAGTCTGCCTGCTTGTCTGTCTGCCTGTCTCTCAATATCCCATTGATGAATAGAAAGATAGAATAATAAGACAGAATAATAAGACAGATAGATGGATGAATGGATAGATAGATAGATAGATAGATAGATAGATAGATAGATAGATAGATAGATAGATAGATAGATGGAAAGACGGATGGGTGGATGGATGAATTGATATATAGATAGTAAAAGATAGAAGCAGACAGACAGACATACAGATAGGTAGACAGACAGACAAACAAACAAACAAATAGATAGATAGATAGATAGATAGATAGATAGATAGATAGATAGATAGATAGATCGCGCGTGCGTGCGTGCGTGTGTGTGTGCGAGAGTGCGTGCACGAGTGCGAGTGAATGTGTAAGTAAATGTGTGCATGTATGAGAGAGAGAGAGAGAGAGAGAGAGAGAGAGAGAGAGAGAGAGAGAGAGAGAGAGAGAGAGAGAGAGAGAGAGAGAGAGAGAGAGGAGAGAGAGAGAGAGAGAGAGAGTCATCTATTCATTCTTTTATAGCGAGGATAATGGAATAAGCATTCATATGCTTTTTTACATCCAGTCCCCGTGTGTATGCAGTTTTGGAAATGTCATCTGTTCCAACCAGCACACGATGGCCTACTCTTAAGAAAAGCGGAACAGGATTTAATAAGTGCGCAAGATACTCTGCGTGCGTTCGCACACGGGACCTCGGTTTATAGTCTCATCCTGAAAGACTGTTGGGGGGAGTGGAGTCAGCACTGATGTTAACTCCAGAGGGAAAAATCCCCTCGACCGGGAATCGAACCTGGGTCGTCAAATTGCGAGCGCAATGTTCTGACCACTAGGCTATCCAGGAGAGAGAGAGAGAGAGAGAGAGAGAGAGAGAGAGAGAGAGAGAGAGAGCTGTGAACCCGGCCCATGCGTGGTTACAAGTAATCACGGTCAGTGCCGATGTTTCATGATTCTCGTGGAAAATGCTCTTGTTTACCCTCACAGAGGTGAACGGGTGAGGAGGACTGAGTTGCTGTACCGACACACGTTTCATTTTCCATTTGGCAGCGGCGACGAAAACAGGCTCTTCCACACAGGCATACAGAAATGAAATCGGCACATTAATGTTCTAAGTCGGCTTTGAGAGCCAGTCAGATTTAGGTCTGCATTCAATGGGTTATGAAAGGAACAGACAGACACTGCATTCAATTCAAGTCGATTCAATTCAGTTTAAACACTTGTTGCCTCAGACAGACAAAGCATGAGCCTGATGCCTGGAAAAAGAATGGACCTCGCCAAAGTCAACTAGCCCTGAAAACTTCAGTGCCTTTCTCCAAGGACCCCACCACCAGGGTGAGACTGAGGAGGACGTGACATGAGGTTCAGTATGCTGGACATATCGTCGCCACTTCGGGCAGTTTTGACCAGAGGCTACAGGTAACGTACCACTTTTGTCTAGTTAAGACCCGAACTCGATCTTATGGGTCCATTAAGTCGTAGGTTCATTAAGTCGTAGGTAGGTTAAAAAGTCATCTATATCTACCGGCAAGAAAAAGTACACTTTTCGCAAATGTGGAGCAGGTTATTAAAATGTGTGCAAAATGCTCTATAGATACATTAACACATGGGGCATTAGTTTACAGCCTCATCTGAAGGACTTTTTGGGGAGTGGAGTTACTACTGATGTAAATGCCATGAGACTACGTGGAGGAAGATATGAGGGAGGGAAGTATTCAACCAAGAGACACGGGGAGGAGATGAAATTTGAGGAGAAAGATTCGCACGGGCAACTTTGAATAACTCGAATAAAGCCAGTACAAGACGTGTTTACCGTCAGCCAAATTGCATCCCCTCCTTTCCCCCTCTTTTTTTCCATACAGAAAAAGTAGCATAAGGTGTGATGCTGGAGGTAGAATCATTTTGGCGTTTCATTCACGCTGCTCTCATAGTTTCGCATTTAGCCTATCAGAGTGAAAAAAATCCTAGCATAGCAACGCTATTTGCTGATAGGTCAAATAATTACAGGCTAAGCCCCGCCCCCCCCTCCCCGTGCTGGACCAGTGATTGTAGCAGAGTTACTGGCCTTATGACACGTGACATCTACAGCCGGGTACTGCACGGGGTGAGGTGAGTGCAATGGTTGCGTTTGATTTGTAGCTCAGGTTGGTCTTTTCTGCCTCTTCCAAAAGAAAATAACAAATGAATTGGAGAGCGTAATATGCACGCTGAATGCTTCATACCAAACAATTGTGGGTTATATCTATGTAGTGCACTTTGGTTCTGATACCAACGCTTCAAAGTCGTGAGCACACCGGCATACCGGTTTCAGTTCTAAGATTCAGGTTGGCCTTTTTGACCTGTCATTAACTTTAATTCCTAGAAATGTCCCTTTAAAGTTTATAATATGTAAAGCCTTGTGTAAAAAACAACACACTAACCATTTAAACCAAACTCGACCAGCTTATTAAAAACAACCTCAAACCTATAGAGCCAGTCCTTTCAACAGGACTAGCGTTAGAAACTAACTGGGGTAGTTCAGTAGAAAATGTATAACTTAGCACTTGATTTACAATTTTCTGCTGCAACAAAAGTTTCGAAACAATGCGAACAGTGGTATAAAAAAATCCCATTATCTTTCAGGTTAGACCACTTAGTGAGCAGGGATGAGGTGCCAGCAGGAAAATTTTTTTTTCGTAATTGTTAATCCATAAATTATACACATAAGTTTGCGGTGTTGTTTATTCAGTGCAGATTTTTAATGCAGTATTCCTTTGCACGTTATTTCTTTATTACTTGTACAGAAAAGTGAAATGAGTGACATCTTAATTTCATGGTGGGAGGGGCTTACAAGAAACTTACAGCAGCATGTTGTGGGCAAGATGAATTGGTGGAGCCCATCACTTTCAAAATTGTAGTGTGTATGCTGGGAAAGATAGTGTTATTCATACCGCTGGCCATAGCCAGCCTACCTTACTGTGAAAAGTGGATTTTTAACGTGTTTGCAACCTGTTCAACGTGCGTTTGTATACAGAATATTGTATGGTCTCATCTACCCGACTTGCTATAATTATACATGTGTGTGTCCGTCCAGTGTATCGTAGCTTCTGTGTAACATTTCACAGGATGACACAACACTTGGGGAAAAAAAAACCTTCAGTGAATTACACTCTGTTTACAGGTCAAAACATACATACTGAACTACAGTATTCACTATTGTGGTATAAAATGGTTCCAGCTGACCTGCTCATGCTGTCATACAGAGAATGCAGTGCGTTCGTGTAGCCCGAACCTTGTGCTAGAAAAAGCAGAGTAATTGGAACCTAAAACATGTGCATGCACACACACACACGCACGCATGGCGCATGTGCATGCATGCACACATACACCTCCCTCCACTGAATGCTAACAGAAAGTTTGATGTTTACAGGACTCACCAGAAAGATGACAGATGCAACCTTCCCCTTCCCATCAAAAGAACAGGTCACCCTGCGTATCTACAGACAGGTCTTTCCTGAGAATACCTCCGCCTACCTTGATTGAAGACATTTCGAAAGCAACTCCCTCCAACCCCCCCCCCTCCCCCCCTCCCCCCGCGAAAAATAACTAAATACCCATCCCCCCTTCAAATAGGAAAAGAAGAAAACGCACTAAAAGCAAAAACCCTTAGGCGTGACGGTGTTGCAGCGTGGTGTTACCTTCACGGTAGAGACTTTTATGACCCATGTCAAAAGCAAAAAAACCAAAACCCCCCAACAAACCAAACAAAAATTCTAAGCGAACCCCCCTCCAGCAAACATCGACAACCAAAAAACCTAACAGCATCTTGGACTTGCAACGTACTGTTACTTTTCATCGCCGTGACTAAACTGACCTCTGTCCACCCCCCTCCCCCCAAAGAAAAAGGGGAAAAAAAGACAACAAACCCTCTACAGCAACTGAAGAACCTGTATCCTGTTGGCATCATCAATGCAGTGACTGAACAGACATCTGCCGAACGCAAGCAAGAAAAAAACACCCCCCCAAAACAACTTCGAAGACCTGCAGTGTACTCCCTCCTTAAAAAGACTGAATCGCCCACTGTAAAACGCAAACAGAAGAAAAAATATTCTGGCACCAGCAAAGAAATTGCAGTCAAGCTTGTTTGTCGCAGCTGTGGTTGTCACTTCTACTGACTGCAGCTGGTGACATGTCACTTCCACCATTGGCTAAACGTGAGTACGATATTAGTTATATTTGTTTTGCAGACACTCGAATTAAGACAGATAGCGCCATGTTTGGATGTGTAGATTAAAGTAGGCGTACTTTCTGGCAGTAGACAGGCAAACACATGCACGCACGCTCTGACAAGCGCGCGCGCACACGCACACACACACACACACACACACACACACACACACACACACACACACACACACACACACACACACACACTCACTCACTCACTCACTCACTCACTACTCTCTCTCTGTCCTCCCCTTTTTCTCTGCCCCCCCCCCCCCCCTCTCCTCTTTCTCCTCTTTCTCTCTCTCCTCCCCCCGCCTCTCTCTAATTTGTTCTTTTATGCTTTTTTTTTTTTCGTGTGTGTGTGTTCTATACATCTTGTGGCAATGGCCTGTACACGATAGTTGTTGGAATCTGTCCGTCTTTCTCTGCCTATGTGTCTGTCTGTCTCTCTCTGTCTCTCTGTCCGTCTCTCTCTGTCTCTCTGTCCGTCTCTCTCTCTCTCTCTGTCCGTCTCTCTCTCTCTCTCTCTCTCGCGCACACACACACACACACCACACACACACACACACACACACCATACACACACACACACACACACACACACACACACACACACACACACACACACACACAGTGCGTGTACACAGAAAAAAGTCTGAAATGGCTGGCACTGCTTTTATGGGGAGAGCAGTCCCGAATTTTTACTTATGCTGTGATCTTAAGTGACACACATAAAGGCTCGCGCGCGCGCGCGCACACACACACACATATTCACACACACACACACACACACACACACACACACAAACAACTATGCAAGCACACATGCTTGAATTAGTGCTATACTTGTACCACATATTTACGTTAATCTTTGTTTTCGGGTACTTTGTAGCAATCTTTGGCCTCACCACAAACGCCATGGAACTATCAAGACGCATGTTCTATTTGATTTCCACCTTGTTAGGCCCTTGTTGTTGTAGCGTAGGGAACGAAGGAATCGAGGAATACTAAAACAATGCCTTTTTAAGTGTTGGAATGCTATACACACAAAAATTCGATGGATGTCTTCACAATGGGGATATACCGCTGTCCCATACTTGTCGGTTTTCCTGAGGACTTTGGCATTTTCGCAGATTTTAACAGGACTGAGCCTGAATACTTGTCAAATAATAGTTGCGTTGTTCGCATGAGTGACACAACGTGTTCACATTGGAATGCACACATGCATGCGAAAGTTACCGTGAGCGGAACTGCGACTTTGTACGGCTGGTTCAGAAGCGTGACCAAAAAAAGACAATCGGTTGGAAACGTGTTTGTCATAAACGGGACTCCCCCTCCCCCTGGCCTTCGCTCGAATCGAAACTTGCCTCCAAATTTTGATGTAAAAATTACTGTCTTTGCCATTTGACTACCATGTCAGTGTCATTTCAAAAGACCACTGGGCACCACACTTTCGATTGCATCCATGATCTTTGCTGAAAAAAGACAACATAAAATTAGGTTCAAGGAAAATAGATTTATTAAAAAGTAAAATCAGATCACAAAAATTAAAAAAACTAAAGGATATAGATTTTAAAAATAATTTGAAAATGTAAATTTAGTTTTAAAAAATCTAAAAGAAAAATAGATTTTCAAACAATAGGAATAAATTAAAATTAAAAAAAAAACAAAACATTAAAACATCCAACAGAATAAAATGAAATAGATTGATTTCTCACTCTGTTTTAATTTTATTTGTTGATACAAAAATGCTGAAAACATAAAATGAAAGAAAAAATTAAACCAATTATGATAAACCTATAGAGATAAAACTAGATATAAAAAGTAAAAGGGCAGAGATCATTGAAGAGCAATCATGGTAACGGTGACAGTGATCTTGTGTCCGTGATCGTGGTGTCGGAAAACACCACCTATAAAGGCTTTGAGACAGAGGTCATGAGGGATTGTAACCGTCACTCCCTCACGCTTTTTTGAATAATTTCCCCACCCCCCCCCCCCTCTCGCGTTTCTGAAAAAAATTCCTCGACTTTTCGTTCCCAATCGTTATTCCGCACGGGTCCTAACTAGGTGAGTCATCATGTGGACCATCTTGGAGGGGTCTTCAGCAGTGGGCTATCTTCTGTGACACTGGCTCCATCAAGTCCTCGCATGTGTAAGTATTTAACATCAGCACAACTACAGCTAAATGACTTTCAACATATATCATTCTGACATGTTTGGCTTCAGATTTGTTTAGGAGAAAATAAAGTTACGGTTCTGTTGAAACACGAGTTACTTAGGCCTAATTTTTTTTTAATTTGCTGTGAGCTTGTAAACCTTGGTTGCTGCAGATACGACATATTTATATTGTCTGGAATACAAAGTTATGAAGTTTATTGGGTATAAAGGAAAGTATCCTTTTTTGTAATACGTTTAATAAAATCTACGGAAATAATGGTTCATGTCAAATTACGTAATGATCAGATGTTAAATGTTTGACTGTTTTACGCCACAAACAGACTGGATTTTTAACTTTACTGAAGTTTGAAATATTTGGTAAAGAAGCAGTGAATTCAGTCAAAGTTATTAAATCTGGTTTCCGGATATGAGCAAATATCAGCCTTAGTAATGACTTCTGTTTTCAGGACCGCTGTGGAATGGAGTGTCGGTGACCTGACATAATGGCTGCCTTCATGATTTGTGTTCTCCTAAAGGAAGGCAGGGTACTTTTTTTTTTTTTTAGTGGAGATGGTTGGTTGACTATGATGGTACAGTCCCTACATGGGATAACTCTGCTGAGACACTAACACAATCAAATCACTCTCACTCACTCATCACTCACTCACTCACTCACTCACTCACTCACTCACTCACTCACTCACTCACTCACTACTACCACCACACACACACACACCATCAACACACACCATACCTACTCTCTCTCACACACACACACACACACACACACACACTCATACTCTCTCTCTCACACACACACACACACACACACACACACACACTCATACTTCTCTCTCTCTCACACACACACACACACACACACACACACACACACACACACACACACACACACACACACACACACTCACCAAACACAACACACCCACCCCATACACCTGTAGGCCCCGTGTGACAACTCGCGCAGAACATCTTGCGCACACGTTAAATCCTGTTATGCTTTTCGTAAGAAATAGGCCATTGTGTGCCGGATGGAACAGATGACACAATTTACAAACTGCATACACACGGGGACTAGTTGTAAAAAGCACACGAGTGCTTATTCCATTATCCTCGATGTAAAAGAATAAAAAAAATGCGCGCGCGCGCGCCACACACACCACACACACACACACACACTCAACATACACCAAATTAAAATTTGTTGTGTGTGTCTCCAGGATTTTATGGTGAAACGAAGCAAACATCTGATATTGGAAAAGGACACGCTACGCACCTGCAGTCATCGAAGACGACACCTGCAGTCATCGAAAGTGTGACACCTGCAGTCATCGAGACGACACCTGCATCATCGAAAGTGTGACACCTGCAGTCATCGAAAGTGTGACACCTGCAATCATCGAAAGTGTGACATCTGCAATCATAGAAAGTGTGACATCTGCAGTCATCGAAAGTGTGACATCTGCAGTCATCGATAGTGTGACATCTGCAATCATCGAAAAGTGTGACATCTGCAATCATCGAGAAGTGACATCTGCAATCATCGAGAAGTGTGACATATGCAATCATCGGAAGTGTGACATGACATCTGCAATCATCGAAAATGACATGACATATGCAATCATCGAAAATGTGACATCTGCAATCATCGAAAATGACATGACATCTGCAATCATCGAAAATGACATGACATCTGCAATCACCGAAAATGACATGACATCTGCAAACATCGAAAATGACATGACATTTGCAATCATTGAAAATGACATGACATCTGCAAACATCGGAGAAATCCCCATTATTATATTGAAGCAGAAATTCCGGATTTTGTTGAGCAGATAAACGAAATTTAGATATAGGTAAAGGTAAGTGGATTTTGTGAATGGGTGACCTTGTGCACGCCTTGGTTTCAGTACAGTCTCCCAGTTCACCCAGCAGTAAATAGTTATAATATCGTCTTTAAGGTTAGAGAAGGTAAAGCCGAAGTTTACCAAACATATTGTGAGATGAAGAATAAGTGACAGAAATAATGCACAAGGAAAGGAAACAGTTCCCAAGAAAAAAAACCCGAATATGTTGCTCCACAAGCACTCCAAGTAGCCAAACTCAAAACAAGCAAATTGGTGTACGTGAAGCGCGACCCTCATTGACAATATCTATGAAAAAAGTATCAATACATTACACACAGATTTGATATGCAATTGAATGTAACACTGCAACACACACTAGAGCACTAACAAACTCAAATTTGATCATAATCACCCAATGAGACTGCATGCATTAGCATACACTAGAGCAGCAACAAACCCAGACGAAATGTAATCATGGGTCATATCTTAGATGGCATGTGACTATCCACACTAGGGCAGTTATTGCTCTAGAAGTTGGGCACAAATGAGGGAACGCATTTTTTGTTGCTTGTTTTCGCCTATGATTAAAGATATGTAAAGCCAATTACTAAGAGCTATATAGAAAATGAAAAACAAAAACAAAAAGGAAAAAATGTAAAAGCAAAAACGAAGAAAAGATGATTTACAGTTTACACGTTGGAAGAGTTTATTATGATGCATTATAGTTATATAATTTTTTGCGTTTAGAGATTTTGTTTACAGTTTACACGTTGGAGGAGTTTATTATGATGCATTATAGTTATATATTTTTTTGCGTTTAGAGATTTTGATTTTGTAAAATGGATTTTCATTAACTTAATTAGAATTTAAAATGTTTGGAAACAGAGTTAAATGATCTGTGCTATTGGCAAAATTAACGTATGCTCTGGCCACCGATGACACATCGCTGCAAGATCTGACGGCAACATAATGCATGTTGCTGGCAAATCTGTGCAATGATCTGTCAATGGTTGCCATGGCAGATTGGACAGCAACACTAAAAATGCATATTTTGATGCATTGGTTACTAAAACGATAGGAGTGAATTGATGTTTAGTTTCATGCTTTCAGTTCTGAGTGGGAAACAAATTGAGGAAGAAAAGGCAAGATGACAAAAGATAAGAATTTTTTTCTTTAGATAGTGAATAAGAAAGGATTTACGATTCCTGTGTATGGGTCTTTTTTATATTTTAAATCGGGACTGGAAATTTGAAATGAATTTTATGAAGGATGGCTCTCTTTGTTGCTTTGCTTTTTATTTCATAACGATTCAGATCCAATGATTTTACAAAATGCTTTTCTCAGATGCTACATTGATGCTTGTCAGATTGACATTATAAACAGTGGCAAAGGTTGTGATGTAAAAAAAACCCAAACCAAGCTTAATTTTTGTGAACGGAAAACGGCGATTAGTTATAAAGTTTTCTATCTAAAATGCCTTGCTATTCCTGGCAGTAATGTGGAATAACTTGTTAAAAGAAAATTTGATCAATTAGTAGCTCGGGAAAGAATTTGTGGTAACTTGCCCAACACTGCCCCACATACCACTGGCAAATTATTGCTGATTGCACTGTAGTGCAAAGTAAAAGCAGAAACCAATTATATAAAACGACAGTCATTTTATTTGTAAATGAAGAAACTCTCCCATACTTTACAAAATATAAGCGTAAAGGCCTATAAGGTTTTCGGTAAGAGTGAGGGTAGGTGTGGTAGTGGGTGGGTGGTAGTGTGTGTAAGTGTGGTGCATGTCCAATCCAATCCAATCATGTTTATAGCCCCACCAACCACACATGCAATATCAGAGCAGAGGAGGTGATGAAGAGGGGATATGAGGTTTGGTAAGGGAGGTAATGAAGGGAAAGGAGCTTTTGGGAGGAAGGGGTATTCTATTTGATCTATTATTTATTTACCTATTTATCTTTATTTATTCATTCATTTATTTAATTTGTAGATAATGGAATAAGCAGTCATGTGCTTTTTAAAATCTAGACCCGTGTGTATGCACTTTTTGTAAATATTATCCATTCCCACCGGCACAAAATGGCCTACTCTTCCGAAAGCGGAACGGGTTTTAACGGGTAGGGTACGCATATTTAGGGCCATGTTGCGAGCCATATGGATAGAGAGCCGGCCAAAACATAATGGGGATTGTTTTTTCACTTGTTTTATCATCGGTACCTGTTAGTTCCCTGTCTTTAAATTTTTTTTTTATTATAGTAGTTGGTTAGGCCGATGGGTGTCTGACTTTGTTACACTCGACATCTTTGTCAGTTGATTGTCATCGGCGGTCTTGTTTGTTGTCTTTGCCCTTCATCCTTCTCTGAGCCAGTCTTCATTACATGGCGCTCTGTCTCAAATATTCATATTATTTTGAGTTTCTTTTTAAAACCAGGCCCCAAATTCTTTTAAAATGCCCTTTTTTGCCTTTTGGCCAAGTTTATTCGTAGGAGTCTTTTGTAGAACCCCAGCTCTCTACTTTTATTCAGTATTTATCTGCAGATCTATCCTACAATAAACAGGCCAATTTGGTCTATGCAGTAAGTTTTGGCTATTTATTTTAAGATACAGGGTGCACTATTCTTTTACTTGATTGAACAATTCTTGCCATAATCATTAATATACCGAGACATGAAGGTCAGGGCCCCAGGTATTTGAAATGTTCAGCAATTGTGAGGGACTCTCGTCACTTTGTAAAATTTCCATCTATGGATTCACCAATATGCATGCCCGTAGTATTCTAGGTATTGAGTATAAGGTCTGCAGTTCTGTGTCAATGATTGTTTACATAGTATCTCTTCCGCCTGATTCGAGAGCACTGTCATCCGCGTATCTGATTTCTTCCCTGCCAGTTTTTACACTAAATTCTTATATGTGTTAGTACAATCCTTTGATTTTTTTCTCAGTTTATTTGGGACTTCATTCTAAAATACTGTTTGGGACAAAACTTTTAAAATTGTTACAATTTATTCGAAAATGCCTTAAAGATTGAAATTACGCGGCTAATAGCTGAAATCGAAATTGGTGATTAAAAATTTGATCACTGTTAAAAATTGCTAATTGTTGATAAGACTGATAATTTGTAACTAAACCAAAAGCTGCACCATCGTGTCTAAAGCTACATACCACGGTGTCTATGCTCTTTGCGTCCACATGCATTCAGGCTGGCAGATAGCCAGCTGGTGACCCTTGCCCTTTGGCTAACTGTTAAACTAACACTAACCCTGTTAACTAACCTCAACTCTAACCCTGGCCCGTCATGTGGACACAAAAGGCTGGTAGAAAACGTGGTAGATCTAGATGCTGACATAATGTTCAACATTTTTTCCCTCTGGGGTGGGAGTAGAATTTTATGGAAAAATATGGTAGGGAGGTAGAGGCACAGATATGTAGGTCGACAGTTTTCTCCAGGCTGGTCTGTTATCCTTTCGCTGCAACGCTGCAAGACCAGTGTATTCTTGTTCTCTATCCATTTCGTCTGTATGCCCCTGTCTCTTCTTCCCTCAGCTGTCCCCAGTAAGATAGTTAAGGTAAGAGAGCAGTGATGTGGTTAAAGCACACAAGCCAGCTTCTTCGTTTTGGTCCTGCTTTTATAGTTACCTCTTACCCACTTGACAGTTCTGTGGTCCTGCCAGATATATAGAAGTATTTATGATTTTTTTTTTCCGGAAGTGGTCCAGATTTCACACCGGTGCAGCATGGAAATGGCCGAGTGCTCTAAAACGAGTTTGTTAGGAAGCTGATCTGTTTGCGTAGAGGTTTGATTTCCTGAGAGAATCGGGCATTTCCCGTCTAATGAGTTACCGCGTCATAGTTACTTAATACCAGAAACAAACGTGGGTTTTGAGGATTCGGGTATTTTTTATATTTTTTATTCAAGTGTCTTTGATACGAAGGAAGAGAAAAGAAATGCTTTTAAACCCAGTTTTAAGCTGTACACACCTTCTCAGTATTAATTTTGGGGGGCGAGAATGCCTAGTGATCAGAGCATTGCGCTCGCAATTTAACGACCTGGGTTCGATTCCGTTCGAGGGGGCTTTTGCCCTAGAGTTAACATCGGTGTTGACTCCTCTCTCCGCAAAAGTCCTTCGGGTGAGACTTTAAACCGAGGCCCAGGGTGCGAACGCACGTAGAACATCTTGCGCACACGTTAAATCCTGTTCCGTCTTTCGTAGGAGTAGGCCATTGTGTGCTGGTGGGAAGATATTTACGAAACTGCATACACAAGGGGACTGGATGTAAAAAACGCATGACTGCTTATTCCATTATTCTCGATATAAAGGAATAAATAAAATTAAGTAAATAAATAAAAAAGTGAATACACAAACAAATAAATAAATAATAGTCGAAGACTTGTTAATGAGTTGACAGTCCCGAGTGTTGGCCCTGTGGTCGGCAGGGCTATAAACGTGATTAGATTGGATTTGACTGGAAAGAGGCGATTACAGAAATGTTTGTACAATGGTTTACTTACTTTCTTTCTTTTTAAAATTTTTAGATGGATGGCCGTGTATCTTTAAGATTTATTTCAACTTTTTGCTGCATATTAAGAAAAAGAAATGACATAAAAAAAATGATATAGTCCTGTTAATGCCGCGAGAATGGCAACAGTTTTAGATCATACAGGAAGCTTGAAAATAATTTCCTTTTTGCAATTTATCTTTTTCTGATAACTCTAAAGTGCTCTATATACATCCTTAAGCTTTTCATTAACAGCATAACTCGACCCATGCACATCTAGAATACTCTGTTTTTCCATATTTGCTTGGACCAATTTGTACAGAGAATATTTTTAACTGTGTTTATAAATGGATCATATTTACTATTTTGATAGCAAGCAGTCATATACCTACGAACATGGTTTCGATTCTATCAAATGTACCCAATACTTTATCTGCATGCTTATAGTCTGAGAGTGGGCGGAAATTTTACGAGTTCTCACAGTGAATAGCATGAAAGTTATGTTCAACTGTTAAGTTTTTAAGTTGCTTTTGTGTGGCTTAGATGAAATGTCAGTTGAGGACGGGGAGTTGGCAAGGGAAGTAATCAGAGTACGTAGTATAATTTTAAGAGTGTGGTACGCATCTGTTTATATGTATTAATCTGTTATCTAAAATTAAGACTTTTATGACAGAAATGTTAGGGTTGTGCAGTACAGTGCACCATGCAAGGTATTTCGATTTTGTGTTTTGTTTTTTTAAGGGATAAAGTGTTGAATAGCTAAACAAGCCAGAACTAAATGACTGCTGTGCAGTTTTAAGTAAATGTATCAGATTCAGATTCAGCATATTCAATTGCCATAAAAGTCATACTTGACATAAAAAAATCATTTCTATGATTATACTATTTGCTCAAAATTATGTACACTAAAAGAAAATGTTGCATTCTACATGTTGCATTCTTTTTTATTTTATTTTATTTTTATTTATTTATTTATTTATTTTTTATCTCGAAACAGCCATTAACATGTCCGTTGTACATGTACATTGAACTTATTTTTGTCAGATTTTTTTCTCCTGTGAATTATACGGAAAACCAGTTGTAAAGGGGTATCGGGTCCTGTGATTACCTTTCATGTTGGTATAGATGGTTTGTAGTTTGGGCTGATTGCTAGTCTATTGATTGGTTTTCCCTTGATTAGCCGATAATCAGACTTTAAACCAACAGATAATTATGCCGTAAGAATGTGTGTGTGTGTGTGTGTGTGTGTGTGTGTGTGTGTGTGTGTGTGTGTGTGTGTGTGTGTGTGTGTTTAAAATACAGTTCTGTACATAGTTTTGTTTCATAGTGGTTACAGATGTGTGGATATGTTTGATATTTATTGAAATTGCCTTTTGGTTTTCTGACTTTGTGTGTTTTGTGTGAGTAGAATAATGCACCATGCAAGATGTTAGGATTTTTTTTCAAATTAGTGTGTAATTAGTGAACAGATCAGATCTAAATAATTGCTTCTAGAAACTACAGTTTTTAAGTATTGTGATATTTTCATCTGGCAAGGAGAGTGTGGTCGAGTATAATTAAGATGAATAGCAATAGTTTGTTCTGGTGGTCAGTTTGTGTACTGACCTTTCACTGATAGGAAGGTCAAGAAAATGTTACACCAAAACATATGAAAAGAAAATGTTACAAAAAGTGCAATACTAAACATTTTTTTAAAATGTAGTGATACATTTGAGCGGGAGGGATGAGCGGAGGAGAGAGGGGAATGATACCTATTGAAGAGAAATTTTTGTGTGCGAGGGAGAAAGGTGTCTTTGTGAGTGGGTTGAGGGTGAGCTGACAGGTAAAGAGCATGGGTATGACAGGAGTTACAAATGTTTTTGTGTAGTATGTTTTAAGTCGGTTGATTTTTGTTTTTACTGTGTGTGTAGTGTGTCGTGTTGTGTCTTGTCGTGTCGTGTCGTGTCGTGTCGTGTCGTGTCGTGTCGTGTCGTGTAGTGTGGTTACAAATACTTTGTGTCACATGTCTCGGTTAAGTCAGTTTTTCTTTTTTACTTGTGTGTAGTGTAAAGCACTATGCAAAATCAAAATTAAAATTCTAATTTTTTTAAAAACATTAAATCATCTGATTTAAGTGTGAAAACTGAAGAGACAGACAGCGAAAAGATTATTGCTGTACAGTTTGAAGTAAAGTTATGAGTACAAGTGAGGATGAATGTGATAATTTATTTTTGTTGTTGCTTTTTTGCAAAGTTAGATGCAGTACTAGTTAACACAAAATATGGACTTATGTCCTTTACTATTTGCAAGAGTAGCCATAGTTAGTGAAGGTGGCAAACCTGTGTACTGGTCTTCCATTGACTGGAAGATCATTGCAGGTTTTACACCAACACATATAAATCGTACATAAGACAATACTGTATATCTTTTTGACGTAATGTTTGTGTAAGCGGGAGGAAGGGGTGGAACTGATCAAAGTTAGAGATAAAAAAAATAGAGGAGGAAGGAGGGAAGTTGGAAAGGGAAGGAACTGATATTTTCGTGTATATTGTGAAGTCGGTTTTTTTTTATTTTTTTTATTTATTTTTTTTACATAGTGTGTAGTGTGATTGGTTTTTGTTTTTGTTTTTAAACTTGTGTGTAGTATGAAGCACTATGCCAAATGAAAAGTTCTAATAGCTTTTCCCTTTGTTATTTCTTTTATTATTATTTTTTGTTTACTTTAAATTCATTTATTGTGGAAACTGAAGAGAGAAAAAGCAAAAAGATTATTGATGTACAGTTTTAAGTAAAGCTGTGTGTACAAGTGGGAATGATGTGGCAGGTTCTTGTTTGTCTTTTTGCTAAGATAAAGTACTAGTTAACATAAAAAATGGACTTATGTCCTTTGCTATTTGCAGAGTAGTATAGCCATAATTTGTGAACGTGGCAAACCTGTGTTCTGGTCTTTCATTGACTGGAAGATTATTGCAGGTTTTACACCAACACATTAATTGTACATAAGACAATGCTGTATATCTTTTTGACTTAATGTTTTTGTGTAAGCGGGAGGAAGGGGTGAAACAGATCAATGTTAGAGATAAAAAAAAGAGATAGAGGTGTGTGTGGGAGGTGGAGGAGGGGGAGGAAAGCTGGAAAGAGAAGGAACTGATATTTTCGTGTATATTGTGAAGTCAGGTTTTTTTTTAACATGTGTGTAGTGTGGTTGTCTTTTTATTTATTTATTTTTTTTTTACTTGTATGTAGTGTGAAGCACTATGCCAAATCAAAAATTCTAATACCTTTTTCTTTCGTTACTTTTTATTATTTTGTTTGTTTGTTTACTTTAAATCATTTAAGTATGGAAACTGAAGAGATAGGAAGCAAAATGATTATGTACAGATTTAAGTAAAGCTGTGAGTACAAGTGGGGATGAGAGTGACAATTTATTTTTTTGCTAAGGACTCATTTTACATTTTAAATATGGACTTATGTCCTTTGCCATTTGCAAGAGTAGCCATAGTTTGTGAAGGTGGCAAACCTGTGTACTGGTCTTCCATTGACTGGAATATCATTGCTGGTTTTACACCAACATATAAAATATTTGTACAAAATACAATGCTGTACATCTTTTTTCACGTAGTGGTTTGTGTAAGGGGGAGGAAGGGGTGGAACTGATCAATGTTGGATAAAAAAAAAATGGAGAGGTGTGTGGGAGGAGGGGGAGGGAAGCTGGAAAGGGAACTATTTTCGTGTATATTGGGAAGTCGGGTTTTTTTTTTCTTTACATGTGTGTAGTGTGGTTTGTCTTTTTTTTTAAAAACTTGTATGTAGTGTGAAGCACTATGCCAAATGAAAAATTCTAAATGAAAAATTCTAAATGAAAAATTCTAATAGCTTTTTCTTTCGTTATTTCTTTATTATTATTATTTTTTTTGTTTACTTTGTCATTTAAGTGTGGAAACTGAAGAGATAGGAAGCAAAAAGATTATTCACGTACAGTTTTAAAGTTGTGTGCACAAGTGGGGATGAGAGTGACAATTTATTTTTTGCTTTTTTGCTAAGGACTCATTTTACATTAAAAAAAAAGGAGTGGTTCATGTGAGCGGGAGGAGTGGCGGAATTGATTTATTTTTGAGAAATTTTTTTTGTGGGAGGAAGAAAGGTGTCTTTGTGACTAGGTGAAAGCTGAGCTAACGAGGGGAGTAAAGTGTATGTGTATAGTACAGTGGTTACAAAGACGTTTTGATGTAGTGTGTTTTAATTTCTTTCAGTCAGTATTTTTGTTTTGCTTGTGTGTAGTGGGTTTACAAATACATTTTTACAATGTATGTTTCAGTTGTCAGTTTGGGGTTTATTTTTGCTGTTTTTTTTTCTTGTGTGTAGTGTAAAGCATGATGCAAATCAAAACAGAAATTATAATAATTTTTTTTCTGTTTTTTTTACTCGAAATCTTTTTTCTTTTAAATTTTTTATTTATATATATATATATTTTTTACTTTATATCATTTTTTAAAAAACTTTAAATCATATGATTTGTGTGGAAACTGAAAAGATAGGAAGTGAAAAGATTATTGATATACAGATTTAAGTAAAGTTGTGTGTACAAGTGGGGATGAGTGTGACAATTTTTTTAGGTGTTTTTTTTCCAAAGTTAGATGAAGTACTAGTTAACACAAATACGGACTTATGCCCCTTACCATTTGCAAGAGTAGCCATAGTTTGTGAAGGTGGCAAACCTGTGTACTGGTCTTCCATTGACTGGAAGATCATTGCAGGCTTTACACCAACACATATAAAAAAACCCTCAACAAAAGACAATGCTGTACATCTTTCTGATGTAGTGATTTGTGTAAGCGGGAGGAAGGGGTGGAGCTGATCAATGTTAGAGATAAAAAAAATAGTGAGGTGTGTGAGAGGGGGAGGGGGGGGGAGTTAGAAAGAGAAGGAACTGATATTTTCGTGTATATTGTGAAGTCAGTTTTTTTTTAACATGTGTGTAGTGTGTGTGCGGATTTTTTTATATATTTTTTTTAACTTGTATGTAGTGTGAAACACTATTACAAATCAAAAATTCTAATAGCTTTTTCTTTCGTTATTTCTTTTTATTATTGTTTTTTTGTTTACTTTAAATCATTTAAGTGTGGAAACTGCAGAGATAGGAAGCAAGAAGATTACTGATGTACAGATTTAAGTAAAGCTGTGTGTACAAGTGGGGATAAGAGTGAATTTTTTTTTTTTTTTTTGCTAAGGACTCATTTTACATTAAAAAAAAGTGGTTCATGTGAGCGGGAGGGAGTGGCGGAATTGATTTATTTTTGAGAAATATTTTTTTGTGTGGGAGGAAGAAAGGTGTGTTTGTGACTAGGTGAAAGCTGAGCTAACAAGGGGAGTAAAGTGTATGTGTATGGTACAGTGGTCACAAAGACGTATTGATGTGCGTTTTAATTTCTTACAGTCAGTGTATTATTTTTTGCTTGTGTGTAGTGGGTTTTACAAATACATTTTTGCGACGTATGTTTCAGTTGTCATTTTTTTAAACTTGTGTGTAGTGTAAAGTATGATGCTAATCAAAACAGAAATTGTAATATTTTTCTTTTTAGTTTTTTTTCTTTCTTTCTTTACAATTTTTTTTATATACTTTAAATCACTTTTTAAAAATTTGTACTTTAATTCTTTCTTTTCTTTACTTTAAATCATCTAAGTGTGGAAACAGAAGAGATAGAAAGCGAAAAGATTATTACTGTACAGTTTTAAGTAAAGTTATGAGTGCAAGTGGGGATGAGTGGGGCAATTTTGTTGTTGTTGCTTTTTTGCAAAGTTAGATGTAGTACCAGTTAACACAAATATGGACATAATTTATGTCCTTTGCCATTTGCAAGAGTATCCACAGTTAATGAAGGTGGCAAACCTGTGTACTGGTCTTCCATTGACTGGAATATCATTGCAGGTTTTACACCAACACATACAATATTTGTACAAAATACAATGCTGTACATCTTTTTTCACATAGTGATTTGTGTAAGGGGGAGAGGAAAGGGTGGAACTGATCAATGTTGGATAAAAAAAAAATGGAGAGGTGTGTGGGAGGAGGGGGAGGGATGCTGGAAAGGGAACTATTTTCGTGTATATTGGGAAGTCGGGTTTTTTTTTCTTTACATGTGTATAGTGTGGTTTGTCTTTTTTTAATTTATTTTTTTAAACTTGTACGTAGTGTGAAGCACTTTACCAAATGAAAAATTATAATAGCTTTTTATTCGTTATTTCTTCTTATTTTTTTGTTTACTTTAAATCATTTAAGTGTGGAAACTGCAGAGATAGGAAGCAAAAAGATTACTGATGTACAGATTTAAGTAAAGCTGTGTGTACAAGTGGGGATGAGAGCGACAATTTATTTTTTTGCTTTTTTGCTAAGGACTCATTTTACATTAAAAAAAAATGGAGTGGTTCATGTGAGCGGGAGGGAGTGGCGGAATTGATTTATTTTTGAGAAATATTTTTTTTTGTGGGAGGAAGAAAGGTGTCTTTGTGACTAGGTGAAAGCTGAGCTAACGAGGGGAGTAAAGTGTATGTGTATGGTACAGTGGTTACAAAGACGTTTTGAGGTAGTGTGTTAATTTCTTTGTCAGTGTTTTTATTTTTTTTGCTTGTGTGTAGTGGGTTTTACAAATACATTTTTGTGATGTATGTTTCAGTTGTCAGTTTGGGTTATTTTTTCTGTTTTTTTCTTCTTCTGTGAAGTGTAAAGCAGGATGCAAATCAAAACACAAATTGTAATATTTTTTTTCTTTTCTTTTCTGTTTTTTTTTTTTTTACTCTAAATCTTTTTTTCTTTTTTCTTAAATTTTTTTTCTTTTACTTCATTTTTTAAAAACTTTAAATCATATGATTTGTGTGGAAACTGAAAAGATAGGAAGTGAAAAGATTATTGACATACAGATTTAAGTAAAGTTGTTTGTACAGGTGGGGATGAGTGTGACCATTTTTTAGGTGCATTCTTTTCCAAAAATAAAGTACCAGTTAACACAAATAATTATGGACTTATGTCCTTTGCTATTTGCAAGAGTATCCATAGTTTGTGAAGGTGGTAAACCTGTACTGGTCTTCCATTGACTGGAAGATTATTGCAGGTTTTACACCAGCACATAAAAAAACATAACTCAATGCTGTCCATCTTTTGGATGTAGTGATTTGTGTAAGCGGGAGGAAGTGGTGGAACTGATCAATGTTAGGGATAAAAAAAAAAAGAGGTGTGTGGGAGGTGGAGGAGGGGGGAAAGCTAGAAAGGGATCTAGGAACTGATGTTTTCGAGTATTTTGTGAAGTCAGGGTGTTTTTTTTATTTTTATTAAAAAATTTTTTTTTTGTTTTGTTTACAAGTGTGAAGTTGTAGTTAAGTATTTTTTTTTTTTTTTTTTTTTTTTACTTGTATGTAGTGTGAAGCACTATGCCAAATCAAACATTCTAATAGCTTTTTCTTTCGTTATATCTTTATTATTATTATTATTATTACTATTATTATTATTATTATTATTATTATTATTATTATTATTATTATTATTATTATTATTAGTTTACTTTAAATCCTTTCACTGTGGAAAGTGAAGAGATAGGAAGCAAAATGATTATTTAAGTAAAGCTGTGTGTACAAGTGGGGATGAGAGTGACTATTATTTGCTTTTTTGCTAAGGCAGATGATGTACCAATTAACAAAAATATGGACTCATTTTACAGTATTTTTGTTTTGCTTGTGTGTAGTGGGTTTACAAATACATTTTTGCAACGTATGTTTCAATTGTCAGTTGGGTTTTTTGCTTTTGTTTTTTGTTTAACTTGTGTGTAGTGTAAAGCATGATGCAAATCAAAATAGAAATTGTAATACTTTTTTTTTCTTTTTCTTTTTTTCACTTTAAATCATTTTTTTCTTTCCTTTACTTTAAATCATCTGATTTAAGTGTGGAAACTGAAAAGATAGGAAGCAAAAAGATTATTGATATACAGTTTTAAGTAAAGTTGTGTGTACAAGTAGGGATGGGTGTGACAGTTCTTTTAGGTGCTTTATTCCAAAGTTAGATGAAGTACCAGTTAACAGAAATATGGACTTATGTCCTTTGCCATTTGCAATTTTTTTCCAAAGTTAGATGAAGTACCAGTTAACACAAATATGGACTTATGTCCTTTGCTATTTGCAAGAGTAGCCATAGTTTGTGAAGGTGGCAAACCTGTGTACTGGTCTTCCATTGACTGGAAGATCATTGCAGGTTTTACACCAACACATAATAAAGATTGTAATAAGACAATACTGTCCATCTTTTTGATGTAGTGTTTTGTGTAAGTGGGAGGAAGGGGTGAAACTGATCAGTGTTAGAGATAAAAAGAAGTGAGAGAGGAGTGTGTAAGAGAAGGAGGGGGGGGGGAAGCTAGGAAGAGAAGGAACTGATATTTTCGTGTATATTGTTAAGTCGGTTTTAAAAAAAAAGTGTAGTGTGGTGGTCTTTTTTTTTCTTTTTTTTAATTTACTTGCATGTAGATCTAGATTTCAGTAAAGCTGTGTGTACAAGTGGGGATGAGAGTGACAATTTATTTTTTGCTTTTTTGCTAAGTTAGATGAAGTACCAGTTAACACAAATATGGACATAATTATGTCCTTTGCCATTTCCAAGAGTATCCACAGTTTGTGAAGGTGGCAAACCTGTGTACTGGTCTTCCATTAACTGGAATATCATTGC
Organism: Stramonita haemastoma; assembly: GCA_030674155.1. Lineage (NCBI taxonomy): Eukaryota > Metazoa > Mollusca > Gastropoda > Neogastropoda > Muricidae > Stramonita > Stramonita haemastoma. The sequence goes on from CM060324.1 coordinate 33,242,936, forward strand.
AGGTTTTACACCAACACATTAAAATATTTGTACAAAATTCAATGCTGTAATCTTTTTTCACGTAGTGATTTGTGTAAGCGGGAAGAAGGGGTGGAACTGATCAATGTTAGAGATAAAAAAAAAAATGAGATAGGGGTGTGTGTGGGAGGAGGAGGGGAGGGAAGCTGGAAAGGGAAGGAACTGATATTTTCTTGTATATTGTGAAGTCAGGTGTTTTTTTTAATATATTTTTTTTACATATATGTGTAGTGTGGTAAAGTCTCTTAATTTTTTTTTGTTACTTGTATGTAGCATGAAGCACTATGCCAAATCAAAAATTCTAATAGCTTTTTCTTTTGTTACTGAAAATTTTTTTGGTGTTTACTTTAAATCATTTAAGTGTGGAAACTGAAGAGATAGGAAGCAAAGAGATTAGTTATGTACAGATTTAAGTAAAGCAGTTTGTACAAGTGGGGATGAGAGTGACAATTTATTTTTTGCTTTTTTGCTAAGTTAGATGAAGTACCAGTTAACACAAAGACGGACTTGTGTCCTTTGCCATTTGCAAGAGTATCCATAGTTTGTGAAGGTGGCAAACCTGTGTACTGGTCTTCCACTGACTGGAAGATCATTGCAGGTTTTACACCAACACATAATAAAGATTGTAATAAGACAATACTGTCCATCTTTTTGATGTAGTGTTTTGTGTAAGTGGGAGGAAGGGTTGAAACTGATCAGTGTTAGAGATAAAAAGAAATGTGAGAGAGGGGTGTGTAGGAGAAGGAGGGGGGAGGGGGAAGCTAGGAAGAGAAGGAACTGATTTTCGTGTATATTGTGAAGTCGTTTTTAAAAAAAAAAATGTGTAGTGTGTTGGGCTTTTTTTAAATTTTTTTTTATTTTTTTTTTTACTTGTATGTAGATTTAAGTAAAGCTGTGTGTACAAGTGGGGATGAGAGTGACAATTTTTTTTTTTTTTTACTTTTTTGCTAAGTTAGATGAAGTACCAGTTAACACAAATATGGACATATGTCCTTTGCCAATTCCAAGAGTATCCACAGTTTGTGAAGGTGGCAAACCTGTGTACTGGTCTTCCATTAACTGGAATATCATTGCAGGTTTTACACCAACACATATAAAATATTTGTACAAACTTCAATGCTGTAATCTTTTTCCACGTAGTGATTTGTGTAAGCGGGAAGAATGGGTGAAGCTGATCAATGTTAGAGATAAAAAAAAAAAAAGAGGGAGAGAGGCGTGTGGGAGGAGGGGTAGGGAAGCTGGAAAGGGAACTGATATTTTCGTGTATATTGTGAAGTCGGTTTTTTTTTGTTTAGTTTTACATATGTGTGTAGTGTGGTTAAGTCTTTATTATTATTATATTTACTTAATTGTAGTGTGAAGCACTATGCCAAGTCAAAAATTCTAATAGTTTTTTTTTTCTTAATTTTTTTTAAAAACTTGAAATCATTTAAATGTGGAAACCGAATAGATAGGAAGCAAAAAGATGATTGCTGTTCAGTTTTAAAGTTGTGTGTACAAGTGGGGATGAGTGTGACCATTCATTTTTTGCTTTTTTGCTAAGTTAGGCAAGAGTATCCATAGTTTGTGAAGGTGGCAAACCTGTGTACTGGTCTTCCATTGACTGGAATATCATTGCAGGTTTTACACCAACACATATAATAAAAAAAATGTACAAAAGACAACGCTGTCTTATCTTTTTGACATGGTGATTTGTGTAAGCGGGAGGAAGGGGTGAAACTGATCAGTGTTAAAGATTTTGAAAAATGTGAGGTAGAGAGGTGTGTGAGAGGAGGAGGAGGAGGAGGGGGTAAGCTAGAAAGAGAGGGAACTGATGTTTTTGTATATTGTGAAGTGTGTTTATACATTTGTTTATATGTTTAACGTGTTTATTTAGTATTTTGTATTTGAATTTTTGCGTATTACAATATGATGCACCATGTAATATTTTGATTTTTCCTATTTTTCTCCTTATCTAAAAAAACCTTTAAAGTGCAGTAAGTGAACAGGTCGGAACCTTAATACTTACAGCGATAGTTTTAAGTCACGTAATGTGTACATCTGATAGTGAGGTGTGCACGATTTTGCTGGAATATTTGACAGTGATTGTTATAACACCACCACAACCACACCACACCACACCACACACACCACACCACACCACACCAACCCCCCCACACCACACCACACCACACACACCACCACACACCCACAACCACACACCCACACACCGCTCACACACACACTCGCTCACACACACTCCTCACACACACTCGTCTCACACACTCGCTCACACACTCGCTACACACTACTCACACTCACACAACACATCACTCACACACTCGCACACCACACACACAACAACACTCCGCTCACACACTACACCACACTCACTCACACACTCCACACACCACTCCACACACTCGCACACACTCCACACACACTCCACACTCCTCACACACTCACACACCATACACACCTCACACACCCACACACTACACACACCTCACTCACACACACTCACTCACACCTCACACACATCACTCACACACACTCACAACCACACCACACAACACACACACACACCACACACACACACACACCACAACACACACACACAACACACACACACACACCTTGTGTGGATGTAGTATGGTGGGTTGTTACATTGGTATAAATTTTAAGTCATTTGATGTATGTCAGTTGATTTTTTGCTTTGAGATTTTGTTTTTATGAGTTACATGAAGCATCAAGTGAGACCTCAACATTTTAATGACCTTTTATCGATATCCTTTGATGCTGGTATCGAGGTTTTTACAACTTATAATCTATATCGTAAAATGTCTACAGACGATTAATGTATTGGTTTACTGTATGTGTGTGTGTGTGCGTGCGGGAGTGAGTGGTGGAATTAATTTTTACGATAATTTGTTTGTTAGCTTTTGATGCTGGCATGACATTAATTTGTGTCGGTGGCAAATCTTTGTACTAGTCTTTTATTGACTGGCAGACCAGTGCAAGATTTTACACCAACTCATCTCATGTAAAATTGATGTGAAAGATAAATGTTATGCATTTTAAAGCATAGTGATGGGGGAGGGGAGGGGAGGGGAGAGAGAGAGAGAGAGAGAGAGAGAGAGAGAGAGAGAGAGAGAGAGAGAGAGAGAGAGAGAATTTGCGGGTGTGCTTCTGTTTAAAAAGTCGGGAATGTTCGGATAGATGTGTGTGTGGTGTGTGTGTGTGTGTGTGTGTGTGTGTGTGTGTGTGTGTGTGTGTGTGTGTTTTGTGTGGTGTGTGTGTGTTTTTAAATATCCATATTGATGTTACCACAGTACTTTGAATTTACAGACTGATTATTGAAAACAAGTGGGTCATTTTCCTAGTGTTTGTAAAGATTTACTCCTTTTTCTTTGTGGGTTTTATATTTTTTTTATAATTAAATTTCAAGAAATGGAAAATGTATGACTTGAACATGTGACATGCTTTTAAATATCAAGCTGTGAGTAATCATTTCTTGTTGTGGTCTCTATGCTTTTACCCTTTGATTTATTCACATTCACATATTACAGTTGTCATATAAAGATAAATTTCTGCGTCTGTCTGTCTGTTTCTGTCTGTCTCTTTGTCTCTCTGTCTTACAGTACATTATCATCATTATTATTATCACTATTGTTGTTATTATTGTTAATGTTATCATTGTATTTTCTCTAGTTCCTTTTGAGTTTAATTTTTCGTTATAATTTACAATTTTGTACCTATATAGTTTTGGGTGGGGTTTTCTTAGTTAACTTGCTCGTTTGCTTGCTGCTTCATTTCTGTTAGTCTTGTTTTTTAAGTGGATTTTTTTGTTTTTTATTTCTTTGTGTGTGTGTGTGCGGGTTTGTTTTTTTAAAATATTTTTTTTATTTTTGAGATAGATGGCTTGATGAAAAAAAGCAAATTTATTGCTTACTCAATGTACTATCTGGAAATAAATTTTGATTTTGAATTTGATTCGATTTGATTTGTCTTTCTGTCTCTTCTCTCTCTGTCTCCTCTGTCTGTCTGTCTCTCTCGACTGCCCTCTCTCTCTCTCTCTCTCTCGACTGTCCTCTCTCTCTCTCTCGACTGTCCTCTCTCTCTCTCTCTCTCGACTGTCTTCTCTCTCTCGACTGTCCTCTTCTCTCTCTGTCTCTCCGTGTCTCTCTGTCTGTCTGTCTGTCTCTCTCTCCTCGACTGTCCCCTCTCTCTCTCTCTCTCTCTCTCTCTGTGTGGGAGGGTGCGCGGGCGCGCGCGCGCGCGCGTGTGTGTGTATGTAATGCATTGTTGACTTTAGTGTTTATGTTTGAAATACCAAACGGAATAGGTGTGCTATTACTTTTCTTCCCTTGCAATATAGAAATGAGCGTTCGTGCAAACTCTGTTCGTCTGTCTGTATATATTATAAAAAAGACAGATCATGATACTAGCCTGGCCTAAAATGCCCGCCGTTGTGTACTTATGATTAGTCGCCTCTCCTCCATTGCGCGAGCGCGCGCGATCGCACACACACTCACACACACACGCATGCACGCACACTTGCACACATGCGCGCGCGCGGGCACACACACACAAAGTGCACGTGCGCGTATGCGCCAAAGCAATCGGCGCTCATTTTTTTATCCTTTGCAGTAACACCACCTTTACACTTTTTATTGTTATTGCTGATGATGAAAAAAACCATCACAAACCCTAAAGAAGAAAAACGTGTACAAAGCACCATAGTTGATAGAAAAAATTGTCTACCTATAACTTGGGATCAACAATGGACAAGTCTACCTCCCCTCCACACCTCAGCCCCGCCCTTCCCTGCCAGGAAAAAAAGAATGGAACGATTGAACAAGGGTGCAGAGTTAATTAAGCCATGTGCGGTCTTCCGCCATCACACTGTGGTTTTGTGGCTATAACTGATTTTCCGGTATCTTCGGAATTGTTGCTGAGGTGTCGAAGTAATATGCGCACCTGTGTCATAAGTCGCTACCTACCTACCTGCAGTGTGCTGCTGCTGATGCTGTAAATTCATGTGTGAGACTACAAACCGAGGTCCCGTGTGTTTATGTATTTGCGCAGAACATTTTGCGCACACGTTAAAATCTTTTCCGCCTTTCGGAAGAGTGTGCCTTTTATGCCGGCGAGAACGGATGACAAAAGTTACAAATCTGCATGCACACGGGGAATATTAAAAAATAAAGCGCATGGGTTCTTATTCATTACCCTTGAACGAAAAAATGATAATGATAATAGTTATAATGATGACTTTAATAATGATTATTATTAATGATAATAAATGTCAAAATGAGAATTTCCTATTGATTAATAACGCGTGCGCGTGCGTGCGTGTGTGCGTGTGCGTGTGTGCGCGCGCGCGCGCGCGCGCGTTGTGTGTGTGTGTGTGTGTGCGTTTGCCGCGTGCGTGTGTATCTTAGTTTGATATCTGCTTACATCGTTTTGGACACCTAAAATGTAAAGGTGATTAAATTTTGGA
>CM060324.1:33258435-33268435 GCA_030674155.1 Stramonita haemastoma
GACAGACAGACAGACAGACAGACAAGACAGAGACAGAGAGACAGACAGAGACAGAGAGAGACAGAGACAGACAGATAGACAGACGTCAGGCAGACAGACAGACAGAGAGATTCTGTCTCGAAGTATATACTTTCTTCTTACTTTTATTTATTTATTCAGTCTTTAATTCTTTTCTTTGTTACTTTTCTTTGTTTCTTAGTTTCTTAGTTTCTTTCTTCTCTCTCTTTGTGTCTGTCTCTGTCTCTCCCTCTGTTTCTGTCTGTCTGTCTCTGTGTCTATGTCTCTCTGTCTCTGTGTATAATATTCTTTCTTTCCATCTTTCGTTTTGTTTCTTTCTTTTTTCTTTTCTTTTTTGACTTTCTTTCTTTCTTTCTTTCTTTCTTTCTTTCTTTCTTTCTTTCTTTTTTTCTTTCTTTTCTTTCTTTCTTTCTTCGTTGCCCTCCGTCTTTCTTCTCTTACAAGATGCACTCTCCTGACGTTCCTCTCTTGATCTTTTGTCTAATCATTTTCTACTATTACCTAATTTGTTTTGTGCTGTGAAGCACTTTTATTTCTTTATGTTACAATGTCTTTTATTCTGTTTTGCAACCTTCTTGTTCAGTCTCTTTTCTCTCTTCTCTCTCTCTCTCTCTGCTCTCTCTCTCTTCTCTCTCTCTCCTCGTCTCTCCTCTCGTCGTCGGTCTCGTCGTCGTCGTCCTCGTCCGTCTCCTCTCCTCTCTCTCTCTCTCTCTCCTCTCTCTCTCTCTCTCTCTCTCTCTCTCTCTCTCTCTCTCTCTCTCTCTCTCTCTCTCTTAAACAATTTACCTTTTTTCCGTATATGCATATTTTGGTAGTTTATTTTTCAAATCCATTAACTCGGATTGACTATTTTTAGTCATAGATTGTTAAACAAATTCATTTTCTTTTACTCATTTATTCTACTTATAAAAACAACAACAACAAAAAACTGGCTTGACAAGACGTTTCTGTGCAATGTTTAGAAAGTCTTTGCAGTAATGAGCTGATTTTTCGAGTAAAAAAATATTTATCCAGTTGGAACTTCACCCTCTCCAGGTAACAAGACGTATGCTGGGTATGTTCGTATTGTTTTATCAAACTGGTCACCAGAGCTTTTTACCTGTTTTGACGAAAGACGGATGGGGTTTTAACATGCACTCCAAGAAATTGCGCGTACCTTTTTAAAAAAAAAAAATACACAATACATAGTTTATAGTGTTGTCCGAAGAACTATTTTAGGAGTGTGTAGTCAGTACCAATATCTAAGTGCAGAGGGGAAATCTCCTTGAACAGACGTGTCAACAGAGACTTAAACCCGCGCCGGCACCCTTCAGTAAATGTTAGTCCCGAAGTCGGAATGCAGCTACCTAAATAGTGGAGAGAAGAAAAAGGTCACATAATGCAAAATCTCACCATTGGTGAATTTTGGAGCTGGAGTTCTACCGGAAAAAGGAAAATTAAATAAGAGTTAGATCATGTTACACCCACCGCCCTCTCTCTGAACAGTACGCCTGTCTCAGGTGTTTCAGCCATCAAGCTCTCTCCTGATCTATTCATATGTCTCACATGTTACACCCACCACCCTCTCTTATGATAAATACACCTGTCTCTGGTGTAACATCCTCCATCCACCACCCTCTATTCTAATCTATACACGCATCTCTGATGTAACATCCACCACCCACCACCCTCTCTCTCCTGATTCATACACCTGTCTCCGATGTTTCAGACACCACTTACCACTCTCTCCACCAATCTCAGGTGCTACACCCATCACCGTCTCTACTGATGCATATACCTATCTCAGGACTTACAGCCATAAACCTTCACCTTTCTCCTGTACACCTGTCTCCGGTGTTACTATCACTACCCACCACTGCCGTTCCTGATACACATTTTTCAGATGTCACAGCCACCACCCACCCACCACTCTCCTTTCTCATCCATATACCTGTTTCAGGTGTTACAGCCACTACCCTCTACTCTATATCCTGATTCATACACCTGTCTCAAGTGTTACAGCCACCACCCGCAGCCCTCTTTCCTGTTTCATTTCATACACCTGTTTCAGGTGTTATGCCAAAGACAAGGTGAAAGACCTGTTAGTCATTAATTAGGCATGACCAGTCATGGAAGACCGCTTGCTTCCTGCTCCCCTACCCCTCTTTTCTCTTCCCTCCACCCCCCCCCTCCCATCAGTGGAGATGCCAGTGGTATCTTTCAGTACAACTCTTTTGCGTAATCTTTCTTTCGCTTGACGTGTGATATTGCCGTTTCCTGGAAGTTAGCGATTAGATACTGATAATGATACTATTACTACTACTACTACTACTATACTACTACTACTACTACTACTACTACTACTACTACTACTACTACTACTACTACTACTATTACTACTACACAGCTGCTGCTGCTGCTGCTGCTACAGAAGGTGGCAGAATGGTTAAGACGTTCGCCTGCCAACATGTAAACCCGTGAGGTTCTGGGCTCGATTCCCAGCCTCACCCTTTCTTCCCAGTTTGACGAAAAAATTGAATGAATGTCAAAGTCATTCGGATGAGACTTTAAACCGAGGCTCCGTGTGCGAACGCACGCATAACTTAATCTTGCGCACACATTAAAACCCGTTCCGCCTTTTTGGAACAGCAGGACATTGTGGCGGGTAGGAGCGGATGACAACAACAAAATCCCAGCATGCACACAGGTATCGTGTTTAGACACCGTCCTAAAGGAAAAATCGGGGAGTTGGAGTCCCCAGGGCAGGTCGAAGTTGTAAGTCTATTTGCAAACGTTCTGGCGGCTCCTGCGACGGTACTGGAACCATTCGTATCGGCAATTGCTTCTCCAATGGACCATTCCAGCGTTTTATATTGAAGCTGATAGTGTTAGATATTTTAAAAGATATAAAAAATGATGATTTTGAATATAAATTAAATATCCACGCAAGTTCTCTATATTATTTTCTCCTATGACTTGAACAAGGTAGGAGCCTTTGGATGGTCTTCTTGGTCGGTGGTGCTATAAACAACATGAAATGAAATAAAAAGCGCACACACGCACACACGCAAATACGCACGTAGGTGCAACACACATACAAACAAAACACACATACAAACAAACACACACACGAATACACACACATTATCCTCGATATAAAAGAAAAAAAACACTCACACACGCACACACACACGCACGCGCGCGCGCGCACACACACACACACACACAAACACACACACACACACACAACACACATACACACACGAACACACACATACATACACACACACACACACACACACACACACACACACACACACACCTGCCTGGCATGCAGGGGAACAGATGTTTCAATGAAGCATGGCCAGCAATGTCAGAGCACTGGCTTCAAGGGAAAAGAATATTGTGATTGGGATTGGCACTGCGTAGGAAATGCCAGAGATGCATATCCAGAAATGGTTCACTTGACAGACAGACAGACAGATAGACAGACATACAACAGACAGACGGACACACACACACGCACAAACTCACACGCACACACACACACGCACACACAACACACACACGACGCGGCGCACATACACACACACAAACACACACACTCACACAAACACACGTACACACATTTTTTGAGAGAGAGAGAGAGGCACACAGACGCACAGGCACAGACTCAGGCACAGACACACAGACAAACATACAGACACAGACACACACAAACACACACATGCGTACATGCATACTTACACATTCATACTTACCTCCCCCCTTTTCCACCCCCCTCACACCCACACCCACACACACACACATCTTTCGGATGAGACTATAAACCGAGGGCCCGTGTGCGAACGCACGCAGAATATCTTGTGCACACGTTAAAACCCGTTCCGTTTTCGGAAGAGTAGGCGATTGTGTGCCGGTGGGAACGAATGACAAAATTGACAAAACTGCATACATACGGGCACTGGTGTAAAAAGAAAATGAGTGCTTATTCCATTATCCTCGAAATAAAAGAATAAACAAATAGAGAAATAAACCGTTTCTGCTCTTCCACCTCATCTTCCAACTTCTCATCTCTTCGGGTACATCATTTTTCCTTTAACACTCAAAACATAATTTTGTAAAATAAATAAAGAGAGACTGAGAAGTAAAACAAAAGTTTAAGAATAGTACGCACTCAGAGGATAAACAAATTTCAAGAATAGTAGGCACTAAAGAAGAGAAAGGAAATTTCAAGAATAGTAGGCACTGAAGAAAGGATTCAATAATAGTAGGCACTAAGAAGAAAAGTTTCAAGAATAGTAGGCACTGAAGAAGAGATAAAATAAAAGGTTTCAAGAATAGTAAGCACTGAAGAAAAAGGAACGAAAGTTTCAAGAAGAGAAGGCATTCAAGAAGAGGAAACGAAAGTTTCAAGAAGAGTAGGCACTTACGAAATAGTTGGCTGCTATCTCTTCTCTATTCTGGTGCTATGAGTTTTTGATAACTGGGTAGATAACAACCGAGGCATCCTCTATTGTGTGTAGATGTGTGTGTGTGTGTGTGTGTGTGTGTGTGTGTGTGTGTGTGTGTGTTTGTGTGTGTGTGTGTGTGTGTGGTGTGTGTGTGTGTGTGTGTGTGTGTGTGTGTATGTGTGAATGTGTATGAGTAGACAGAGATAGAGATAGATAGATAGATAGATAGATAGATAGATAGAGATAGAGAGAGAGAGAGAGGAGAGAGAGAGAGAGAGAGAGAGAGAGAGAGAGAGAGAGAGAGAGAGAGAGAGAGAGAGAGAGCTAATAAGCTACAGGGGATTCAATCTAAATCACAGAGAATTAAAAGAAACGAGGAAGTATGCTCAGTGCAGTGAATTCAGTCCTACAGGAAGTCATGAAGCAGACGATAAAGAGAAAAGAACAAACAAAAAGAAAAAAATGACAGAAGAATGCAAAGAACAAGAATAGCAAAGAAGAATTGCAAAGAAGAATTACAAAGAAAAAGAAGAATTGCAAAGAAGAATTGCAAAGAAGAATTGCAAAGAAGAAGAAGAAAGAAGAAGAAGAAGAAGAAAGAAGAAGAAGAGAAGAAGAAGAGAGAAGAAGAAGAAGAAGAAGAAAGAAGAAGAATGCAAGAGAAGAAGAAGAAAGAAAGAAACAAAGAAAGAAAAGAAAAAGAAGAAATGAAAATAGGAGGAAAAGAGTAAGGGAAGTGAACAAATAGAGGAAAAAGGGAGGATGAGAAGAGAGTGGAGAAGGGTGAAGAGGAGAAAGAGGAAGGCGGAGTATGTGTAAGTACACACCCAGCTGTTGATTCAAAACATCTCTACCATCCGAAAGATCTGACTTCCTTCAGTTTAAAAGCCTTGCCCCGCAGCTCTGTTAGTTTTGCACATTCTCTGGAAACACAGTTCTTTCCCAGGTAAGGGGGAGGAGGGGGAGATAATTGTCAGCACACACGACCTGTCAAGAGTTGTCTACCTTCCTTGCAGCACCACCTGGTGTCAGCATGTCAGAGTGACCCCCCTTCTTGATGAGTCATAGTTTCTGTTCCAGGAAAAGATTTAATGCAATAATTTTGACTGACCGTGCTTCACATCAGAAATGAGTGATGATGTGTTCAAAGAGGGAATGCAAAATGCTTAATTAATGTCAACGATTATGTACGGGTGCTAAACTTGAATCCCAAACATCCGTCCATTCTGAAGATGCATGATAGCTGAAACTAGTTTCCGAAACTTTTTAACATCTAATTACACACACAAGTACGCACGCACGCGCACACGCACGCAAAAGTAAATGCACACCACACACACACACGCACGCATGCGCACTCATGCACGCACACACACACCACACACCACACACACACACACACACACACACACACACACACACACACACACTACACATCAACACACACTCATTTTTCTTCTATTTTTAAAAGGTTCTTCTCACCTAGTCTTCTTTTCCACAAAACGATTCGAAATCATTTCGCCCTTGAGTTAATCCCCCAAACTAAAACAAAAAACAACCCCCCCAAAAACCACACAACAAACAAACAAAACAAAACAAAAACAAAAACCAAACCAAACCAAACCAAACCAATCCGAATCAAAACAAAACATTAATAAACAACATCAACCAGCCTCACCCTCTTCAGTCTCATTTTGCCCAGAACCTTCCTACCAGCAGAAGAAGCTGGCATCCTTTCCCGTTTCCCTGCATCTCTGCCTGCAAGTTTTACACAAACACCGGACCGGAAATGCAATTCATTTCCACGTGGGAGAGAGAGATGATTGTCAGCACACCTGACCTGTCAAAAGTTGTCTACCTTGTGGCAGCACCACCTGGCGAGAACATGTCAGAGGGATTGGTTTGGCATGTCAAGGCTTCCGGTTGCATCTCAGTTTTAGCTTAGGGGTCAGTTAGTGTCTTCTTTGAAGTACTACTCCAAAAAAAAAGTTTAGGTGAATTTCACAGGTATTTTCAAACTATAATTAATGCACTGTATAATTGTTTGCTTTTTAAAGATCAAGGGCATAGTAGCAATACCAGTGGTTAAGAAAAAAGCTAAAAAACAATGGTCAAATTTGTTAATAAATGATTGCTTGTACTCTTACAGTGGTGACCCAGCAGATGGTTATTGTGGCTAAGAGCCTAGCAAATGGCAGAAAACTAAGGTTGTACAATATTTTCTGAAGAAAAAACATAAAAAGATTCATACCATCCAAAATTGGGCAAAGTTAGCATAACATGAAGAGTGAGGAAATTTCTAAACTTAAATCCTCAGGAAGAAATGCCTGATCTCATTTCTGTTTTACCAATGTAATTTGTATCACATTCATACGATATATGATACACGGAATATTATTTTTCCAGTGCAGAATGTTTGGCCTTTCGGTGGTGCAGCAAGGTTTTGATAGTACTGACTATTTTATGGAACACGGTGGTGTTGAACTTTCAATTGAACTTCTGTCCGTCCTTCATATACTTCCATTTTACATGGATAGGAAGAAATAAGCAATTTTCAGAAAAAAATAGAAATCTGCCACAAAACTGGAAACGCAGAAAAATCAATTAACATCACTCGTTGGGAACTCTGAAGAAACGTGATAAATTAAATTTATCATCACTTGTAACTAACAGTTTGAAAAAGGTATGATCACTTACAAGAAACAGTAGTTACATTAACGAATGTTGTACTGTTGCAGCTGCTTTTGCTACAATGCATAGCTGAGAGAAAAATCATCTCTTTCGCTTCAATAATTTGATAAAAAATCGATAGATTTTGCCCAAGTTCCCGCTTAATATCTCCAGAACATTTTGGTTGATGGCAACCCTGGATCGACAGCGTTGAAAACGTTTTTTTTTTTGCCTCCCTGATTTACGGCCATGGGTGTACAGGGGCATGCCACACACGTGCCGTAAAGACAAGAACCGCAACAAGACCCGTCAGGGGCACTTAACTGACTCACTCCTGGTCAGATTAACGGGGCCTGGTTGTTTCCCCATCTCACTATGCTTTATGATGTAGCTGCCCTCAAAAGTGCAGATGGAACCATCGATCACGACAGAGTGTTCTCGTCCTAGCCTGGAGCAAGATGGTTAGTACAGACAAGAGACATCTTGAAAGGCAAGGCAAGGCAAGGCAAGGCAAGGCAAGGCAAGGCAAGGCAAGGCAAGGCAAATTCTTTTATTCGAGGATAATAAATAAGCACTCGAGTGCAGGAATGCAGATAGCAGCTTAACAGGAACAGTGTATTCTTAAGGGACATTTAAACCTACCAATCGAGATTGACCTGATACTACAGGGTTGTCTTCTTCGTTGGCAAGGAGCAGCTGAAAATTTGCCTCATTTTGTCACAAGGACTGATGGTCGGTCGTTCATTTAGCATAGAAGGGGTCTTTTCTAAGGCTATGGAGTCATTTCATTCTTCCATCAACAGCACCGGTTTTTTTGTGTGTGCTGGTTTTTCTCTAGTTTGTGTGTGAACGGAATGTTTTGAAGAGTCAGTTAGGCAAAAACACACTAATCCAGATCATTATGCTTTCTTTTAATACAATATGTACATAAAATGATGGTGCACAGTATAATTACTATTGAAAGTAGTTAATATTGTACGGTACTTAACATGCAGCTTTAAGAAATTTCATCCGTCTTCCCATATTTTACACACACACCACACACACACACACACACACACACACACACACAACACACACACACACACACACACCCCACACACACACACAACACAACACACACCTGTTTCAGGTAATAAACCAGAGGTGAAGGCACTGTGAGTCAATGAAGCATGACCAGTGATGGGAGACTGCTTCCTTCCTGCCTCCTTCCTGCCTCCTTCCTGCCTCTGAGACTCAAGGTCTTGAGAATACATGCTCGACAGTTGAGGTTTTGACAGCTACTTTTTCTGCTTTCTTTCTCTGTCTGTCTGTCTGTCTATCTGTCTGTCTCTGTGTGTGTTTAATGTTTGTCTCCTTTTGTTCTTTCTATTTTACATCTTTTTTTGTTGTCTTTCTTGGAGTCTTGTCACTTCTTTTTTTTCTTTCATTATTTCTCTCCATGTTCTTTCTCGGTTTTCCCTGTTTGCTGAATATTCACTCTTTTCTTACAATGAGCAATCATGTAAAATACAAGCAGCAGTAGCAGCAACAGTAATAGTAGACGTAGTGGCAGTATAAGTATTAGTAATAGTAGAGATTGTAGAGATAGTAGTAGTAGTAGTAGTAGTAGTAGTAGTAGTAGTAGTAGTAGTAGTAGTAGTAGTAGTAGTAGTAATAGTAGTAGTCGTAGTCGAAGTCGTAGTCGTAGTAGTAGTAGTAGTAGTAGTAGTAGTAGTAGTAGTAGTAGTAGTAGTAGTAGTGGTAGTAGTAGCAGCAGCGGCAGTAAAAGTTTGCTCCAGTAGCAGCAGTATTGATGGAGAGTTGTAATTGCTTTTGCCAATGTAAGATCTGATATAACAACTGTTGCGGCAAAAGCAACAGTAACAGCAGAAGCAGCAGAAACAGCAGGAGCAGCAGAAGTAGCAGCAGCAGCAGTAGCAGCAAAAATAACAGCCACAAAACATTTATCAGTGTAACGACAGTAATGGTGGTTACACAACGGCAGTGGAACCAAGGGAACATCACTCCCAGCTCTCTTCCCACCTAGACGACCACAATAGCTGGCCGATCCTAAACCAGCCTTCTCTCGTCCATATTCTTGTTCCATTTCACGTCAACTGCCTTCACTGATGACAATCCTGGATTGGAGGGATGGAACACGTTTTATGCTGACGTGATTTGTGGCTGTCAGGTCTCAGGATCAGTTAGAAACTTGGTATAAAGGCAGGAGCCAGAACTGAGCCTGCCTGGGGCATGCAGTTAATTGACTCACACTTGATCAAACTGATAAAGAGTCCGATCGTTCCCTCATGTCACCGTGTTTTATGACACAGCTCAGCTGCGGTCAAGATTAAAGAGTGTGGAGGGAGCCGTTGGTCAAGATGAAGTTTCTTTGTCTGGGGATGCATGCACTGGGATGGTTAGCGGCAGACTGAAGATGTCACGGGGAGTACAGACTGACGGGAATCTGATTTTGGCAGTTCCAGATTGCCAGGACATTAAATTTTTTGATATTGTTCTGCGTGCGTTGACCCATTGGACCTCGGTTTATAGTTCCACCCAAAGGATTGTGTGGAAGTGGAGTCAGTACTGGTGTTGACTCCAGAAGAAATTTCCTTGCTAACGTGTGCCTCAGTGGTCGCTCCATTCCAAGCTCTCAGATTGCGAGAACATTGCTCTAACCACTAGGTTTAGGCTATCCTTCCTACAAATTAAAAGCAAAAACCACATGAAAAATTTCACCACTGGTGAACCTCAAAGTTGCAACCAAAAATGATAAAAAGTACACTATGATAATAGTGGTGAAGGCTATGATGGCTTTGATATTGACGTTAGTGTTTGAGTAGTGTTTCCTCTCGTTATCTACGTTCTTGTTGCTTTGTGGTTTATCATGTACA
>CM060324.1:33270935-33288435 GCA_030674155.1 Stramonita haemastoma
ACGTTCTTTTCTTTTCCACCTGCCTTTCTGTCAGTCTCTTTGTTTGTTTGTTCCGTGCTTTCTTTCTTTCTTCCTTAATATCTTTCTGTTTTCCTTCTTTCTTTTTCTTTACTTCTTCTTCTTTTTTCTGTCAAAATCATTGTTTGTTTTTCTTATTTTTTTCCTTTTATTTTTTCTTTGTTTCTCTCTTTCTTTTTTCTTTCTTCCTTATCGTTCTTTCTTCTTTGATTTCTCCTTTCTTTTCTGTTGCTACTCTCTCTCTCTCTCTCTCTCTCTCTCTCTCTCTCTCTCTCTCTCTCTCTCTCTCTCTCTCTCTTCTCTCTCTCTCTCTCTTTCGTATATATACAAACTGTTTTGTTACTACACCAGATTATGTCTTTATGTGCCAGAGGTTTTATAGGTTGTGCAGACAGTCATGTTATTCTCACTGGATCTGTTGAGACTGTTAGCGACATAAATCACCGCCTTGCGCTTTTTGTATTACACACCGTTTGCTTCTTGAGATGTGAGTAGGCTTTAGGATCCTCTGAGGTAAATCATAAAAACCCACACACGTAGTACACAGTACTGTTGGAATATTTTGTTCGTAAGTATTATCTTTCAGATGTTCACAACAAAGAAATGTACAAGGTCTAGTCATAGGGGAATATTGAAAATAGAAGTCCCAGATATTGGCTGACCGACTGAATGACTGCAGGGGTGGGGGGTGGGGGTGGGGGTGGAAGGGGGGAACAAAGAGAGAAAAGAAACAGCAAAAGAAAGAGACCAAAAATAACCCTCACAAAAATCTGGACATTGAAAAGAACGTACAAAAACAAAAAGAACAAATCAAAGATATATGAACGTTACAGGGGAACAAGGAAATGTGGGGGATAGAAGGGTGCGGGACTGAGAGACAACAGGGACACAGGAAAAAAACCAATATAAAAAACAGTATGGTTATCTCATGTCACAAAGGACGCGTCCCTTACATTCCACCAACCTTTTTTTTTTTTTTTTTTAAATCCAGCATCTAGATCTCCCCTCTGAAGTGACAGATCCAAGCTAGAAATCTTCCTCCTTCACCTCCTCCCTCTTATGTGTCTCCGAAACGATCTTGGAACTTCAGGTAACCACTATTCCCGTGACAACCGCTCGCAGCGTCCATTGGTTTCATCTCCTTTCATTCCTCCTCTGGGTCCGGGCTATGTCACAATCAATATGACGTCATGGCGTATGTCACTTCCTTCTTTCTGCTCTGAATTTAGACAGTGTGGCGCCATTCACGCCTGATAAAAGAGTTCGATGGTGGAAAGCATCGAAGAAATGGACAGTGGGTGAATGACCGTGAGGTATTTTTCTTCCCTCACCGCGTCATAAATCTATGTCTTCTCCTCTCCTCCCATTGCATTATCCTTCCTACTTTCAGAACCTCGCCCCTTCTTCCCCATCTCACAGCAGAGATTTCGCATAACGCTCTCCAAAGAGGCATGTGACAAGCATGTTGCATATTGCTAGATATTGAGTGTTTTGGGTGTCATTCTTCATATTGGGCTCAAGCACGCACCCCTGATGCCAAGACTGGATGCAGAGTAATGTCTGTCTATCTGCCTTTGTATATTGTCTGTCTGTCTGTATGTCTGTCTTTCTTTTTGTCTCTCAGACTCCAGGTAGTCTTTTCATTGTCTCTTGTCAAGTCGTTCGGTTGATTTGTCATCAAGAATGATGAGAGTCAAAATGCATTCCTATTTTTTCTGGGGGACCCTAGGGCCCTAAGCTGAGGAAGACCACCACCACCAAAAAGTGCATCAAGAATAACTGCCTGCCTGTCTGTGTGTCTGTCTGTCTGTCTGTCTGTCTGTCTGTCTGTCTGTCTGTCTGTCTGTATGTCAACAACATAGTCTTTATCTTTATCTCCCCTCATATAACGTTGCTGACTGGCATCCAGTATACCTGATTCTTTTGTAGGGAATGCCAGATGACCTTAACCTGAAAATATTTCATTATTCAATTTAATTCAAACACTCTATAAGCTCACAAATAGCAACATTCACCTATGTAACAAGCCATACATAAATTCAGTAGACACAAAAAATATCGCAGAAAAAGATCACAATGCATTAACGATGGAAGATGTACAAAAATAATTGGTTTGTTGGCATTTTCAGTTCTGTATCACAATAGCTTTCTCTTATAAACAACAATTTATGTTGCCTTTGTGTCAGTATCCTTTATATATAATATATATATTATATATATATATACATATATATGTATGTATGTATATATGTATGTATGTATGTATGTATGTATGTATGTATGTATGTATGTATGTATGTATGTATGTATGTATGTATGTGTGTGTGTGTTGTTTGTATTTATTTGTCTGCACTTAGGGTGGCATGTGCCTTAACAGAGCATTTCTGTGCGCGCCTGTATGCTACTTGTGTTTGTATACACACAGGTGTATACAGATACACAAATGCTTATGCGTGTGTATGGGAAACATATGCACGTGTGTTTACTCCCCCTCTCTCTCTCGCACAACACACACACACACACACACACACACACACACACACACACCACATGCATGTGTGCATGCGCGTACGTGCATACGTGCCGAGTGGACGAGCGCGCGAACTCTGTGTGTGTGTGTGCGTGTGTGTGTGTGTGTGTGTGTGTGGGGTGTGTGTGTGTGTGTGTGTGTGTGTGTGTGTGCGCGACACATTTGAGTGTTTTTTGTTGTTTTTGTTATTGTTGTTGTTTGTATTATCTATAGGCATATTTTTTTTAATTCTGTTGAAATCATGTTAGTTAATTAATGTTGGTGAAATGTTTGTTGCTTTTTTGTGTTTTTTCCCCCTTTTTCATGTGATTGTTAGTGTATTTTCTACTATGATTTTTGTTGTTTTTTTGTTTTTTGTTTTATTTGTTTTTGTTCTTAAATTCTTTAGATAGATGGCTTGATGAAAAAAGGAAGTCCATGCTTATTCAATGTACCATCTGGAAATAAACATTTGTTTTGATTTGATTTGATTTGACATACAACACACACGCGCGCGCGCGCGCACGCACGCACGCACACACACCTGTGTCAGGTAATAAACCAGAGGTGAAGGCACTGTGAGTCAATGGAGCATGACCAGTGATGGAAGACTGCTTCCTTCCTGCCTCCTTGTCACTTACTGCTCTGGTGATGTATAGCTGAAAGATTTAGATTTAGGATTCCTTTCTTTCTTTCTCTTTTCATGTGCTTTTTTTCCTTTTCATTCATTTTTTATCCCTTTTTTCAATATGCCTGTCTGCCCCCCCCCCCCCCCCCATTATTCCACCTTATCCATTCCTTTTCTTTCTTTCTTTTCTGTCTTTCTTTCTTTCTTCTGTTGGTCTGTCTGTCTGTCTTTCATTCTTTCTTTCTTTCTTTCTATTCATCCTTTTTTCTTTTATTTCTTTCGTTTATCTCTCTTTTTATTTCATCTTCCTTCCTTTCTACTTTCTTTCCTCCTATAAGTTTGCTTCATTGTTGACTACCCTCTTGTAAAGAGCTGTGATGCTATAGAAAAACATGGGCAGCTGCAGAAGCATTTCTTGTTGTTGATGTTATATGTTGTTGTTTTGTAGTCAGTCTTTTTATGGCTGTTATCCACTTTTAGTGTACAAATAATAATTGTTCTGACTGCAGCAGCAGCGAGTGGCAACAAAAGCAGCAGCAGCACAGCAAGCAGCAGCAGCAGCAGCGCAGCAGCATGGCAACAGCAGAAGTAATACTATTATAGCTGCAGCATCAATGGCCATCTTCAGTGTAGTAGCAATAAAAAAACATTGGTTGAAAACGGTGATGAATGCAAAGCTGTCAAAGGCCAAAGGACATCACCCTCTGCTCCTTTTCCAGCCAGCACCCTCACAATGGCTGGCTGTCACTAACCAGCCTGCTCTTGTCCAACTTCCTGCTGCATTTCTCCTTAACTCTCTTCGCTGATGACAAGCCTGGATTGCCAGGGATTGACACATTTTATGGTCACGTGATTTATGGCTGTCTGTTCATAGGGGCAGGCCACGCACGCGCCATGAATACAAGAACCACCACTGGACTCTGTCAAGGGCAACTAACTGACTCACACTGATCAGATTGATGGGGTCTGTTTGTTCCCTTATTTCACTGCCCTAGATGACCTAGCCTAGCTGCAGTCAAATGTGTAGAAAGAACCAGTGGTCTGAGGTAATGCCCCTGCCTAAAAGCAAAAAGTCTGGTTGGAAGTGTTTGGTGGTTTGAATCTCATTTGGGCTCAAAACTTTCCCCCCACCTGTTATACCTTGAATGGTGGTCTGGGGGTTGTCGTTTGGATGTGCAATAAACAGAGGTCGCATGTGTTAGACAAAATTATATAGCTCACGTAAAAAAACCCACGGCAACAAGAGAGTTGTCCCTGGCAAAATTCTGTAGAGAAAAGCCACTCTGATAAGGAAACAAATGCAAAGTAGACAGGAAAATCTCCCAATAAAATAATTGGTGGTGCTGCTGAATTTCACGTAGAGATATTGCCATGACTTTAAGTGCTGTAAAAAGTAAATTAGTGAAGATAATATTTCTTTGTCTGAAGCTGTGATAAGACAGTAAACAGTAGACTATTTATCTTGGAGGGAACAAAAAAATCTAAGATTGAATCATAATACACCAGCATGTCCCAGTCTACAACGGTAACTAGAACTACCAATCAAGACCACTATGTAGAGAGGGATGGGTTCGGACTAATGTTGCTCAAACCGTAGATTAGCTAGTACATCAAATCAAGATCACTATCTTGAATAAAGGGTAGGATTTATCAGAGTAATGCTTGCCCAAAGGGTAGTTAAAAAAAGAGAAAAAAGGTAAAGGTATCCCATAACCTATGTGGTGGTAGGGGAGCGAGGCGTCATAGACCTCAGCTTATCTAGGGGCCAGCATATTCAGGGTGGCGCCCATCTCTTCTTCCCTCACAGCTTTACTTTCCCTGACCCTAAAGAGGGCAGGTGCCCATATATAGCTGGGTGAACTGGGGGACCGCTCTAAAACCAAGGCGCGCAAACGGTTACCCATCCACTTGGTAACCACGTTTGATGCTGCTTAAAAGGGATACAACCCCCCAAACTCAGTGCCATGCCCCAAAGATTCCTTGAAAGAGCTAAGAGGAGAGAAGAAAAATCAAACCCATGTCTAATGCTACAGTTATGGCTTCTGTGGGCAAGCAAATATGGGAGTCATATTTCGCACGTTTTATCACCCCAGTTATGGCTCAGACACGTCCTGGAAAAGAGGCCATGAATTTCAGAATGTGCATCCCTGTGATCAGAGGTATACTTCAAAATAACTCCTCAAACGTTCTGCTGAAGAAACAGGGCAGCCATGTTCCTTCATGGACATGATACACTACAAGCAAGGTTGATGCACATTAGCAAAAAATAGTTATGTTGCATTGTGATTATGTTGCACTGTAATTATAATTTTTTTCATTGCACTGTGACTATGTTGCAATGTGATACATTTTGCACTGTGATTATGTTTCACTGTGATGGATTGCTTTTTCAACATACGTTTTATTGTTGAAGTTCTCTTTTAACATGAAGAACTTTATATCTGTAGCAAAACGCCTGCATGTCAATCTATCATCATGTATTTATCTTAATTTCGACTCGAGTGTTAGACAATGAGAGGGTTTTTTTTCCCTTCAGGAACAGTGTGTACTATCTAGGCATCCAAGTGTATGCACTAAATGCATACATAGGAATTTTCAATTATTGTCTCTTCAAAATAATTAACAGCTAGATTACCAATCAAGTCTTAGAATTGCCGCTAAGTTATTTCATACCAATATTTTCTGCAGTATGTCAGCAGTATTCAGATATTCTGTGTTTCTTTTGTTACTTGTGATGACTTATCGTTGCACTTACGGATAGTTCTGTGATTATGAAAAAGAGGCCGTACTTTCTCCCAAAATAACAATATCGTCCACAAATGCGACTGCAGCAGCAAAAATAACGAAAACAACAGAAACAGCAGCAACACACAATCATGCATGCGCACATGGAGAGAGAGAGAGAGAGAGAAGAGAGAGAGAGAGAGAGAGAGAGAGAGAGAGAGAGAGAGAGAGAGAGAGAGAGAGAGAGAGAGAGAGAGAGAGAGAAGAGAGAGAGAGAGAGAGAGAAAGCACATAAAGGTTAGTTATCACCAGTAGAGTTTTCTCAGAATATCCCAGCATCACAAAAACAAAGAAAACAATGCACGTTCCTACTGACATAAACAATCTGAGTTCAGCTTTTCATCTCTATTCTTCTATTCCTACTTTTCCCCCTCATCTCTCTTCTTCTTTTTCTTCTTCTTCAACGTTGTCATGTTATCCTTCTTTTACCATATCTTCTTCTTTTCAGTATCTAAATCCTCTTGCACTCATCCATTTTCTTTCTTTCTTGACTCATCCCGTTTTTCTTTCTCTTTTTTATTTCTTTCTTTTATTTGTTTATTATTTTTCCAGTTTCGTCATTTTCCTCCTTCTTCTCTTCCGTCATCCTTCTTTCATTCCTTAATTACTTCTTTCTTTTTTTCTTCCTTCCCTTTCTTCCTTCCTTTCCTTCCATCCATCTATCCTTCTTTCTTTCTGTCTGTCTATCTTTCTTTCTTTCTTTTCTTATACAAACCGTTTTTTTTAAAATTACACTAGATTGTGTCTTAATGTGTCATTTGTTCTATAGGTTGTGCAGACAGTCATGTTTTTTTTCTCACCGTATCTGTTGAACCTGTTAGTGATATAAATCACTGCTTTGCTCTTCCGTACCACACATCGTCTGACTCCACCAGATGCAGATAGGTTTTAAGGTTCCCAGAGGTAGAGTACTTACACACATGATGCATGAAGCACTTGGTTGGGAAATCTGTTCTAAAGTAATCATCTTTTAAAAGCACACAAACAAACAGTAGAGATAAAAATAAACAAAAGAGAAGAAGCTTGAATAAAGTCCTGGTGTTTTGATAAGTGAGTGACGTAATAATTGATGGATGAAAGAATGAATTGATGCAAGAATTATTGATTGAATGAATAATGGAATAAGATTTACAGCGCATATATACCTCTGCACTCACATTTGTAACCTTAGCACTGGAGAAAAGTAATTTGAAGAGAGGGTGGAGAAGAGATATGAAGAACATACGCAGACACCGACAACACACACGCCAAGAATACGAAGAACGAATTTTTTTTTAAAAAGGAAGGCAAAACACAAAAAATGCAAAAAAAACAACGGAAAAAACGGAGACAGAAAAATGCAGACAAAAAGACCCTGAGCACAGAAAGAGGGAAAAACAAAAAATGAGAAGGGGAAAAAAAGGAAGAAGAAGAAAAGAGGGAGAGGCAAAAATAAAAAAGGCAAATTTACTGTTGTGACAGATCTCCTTCTCCAGATGTGATCTGTAGGCCACTTCTTCATCTCTTCTCTCTCTTATGTGTCTCAGAAAGAGCTGGGAGGAAATCGAGCATCTATAAATCCTGTGACAACCCCTTACAGCCTCCCTGATGTTCAGTTCCTCTTCTCTTCCCTGGATCTGCCTCCCTCACAATCCAGTATGATGTCATGACATGTCAGTTCATTTTTTTTGCTTTGACATCAGACAGCGTGGCGCCATGGCGGTTCACGCCTGATAAAGTTTTGAGCTGCATGATATTGAACAAATGGACAGGGGTTCAATGGCCGAGAGGGGTGTTTTCTCCCTCATTGGTGTCATGTGTAATGAATCTATTGCCTCTTCTGTTCCTTTCAATTCATCTTCAATCTTACTGTCACACACTTGTGCCCACCCACCCTCCCTCCTATTCTTCCCCTCAGAAAGATTGTAGGATATCGCTCTGAAAAGAAGCGTATGTCAAACATGTTTCATTTGATTGTTAAGAGGTTTTTTTTGGTTTAATTTAACGTGTATTTTGCTTATCTATCCTCTTGTACCATCTAGGGCGTCGAGGGGGAAAGAGCTTTCTGTCTGCGGCAAGTTTGAAGGCCTGGGTGGGTGGGATGTTGTGGGTCTTCAGTGTTTCTTTTACACCCTTGATCCAGGTCTTCCTCGGTCTTCCCCCTGCCTTGTACCTGGACATCCTTATGTTGTGAGGTTTACTGGCAAGCTGGTGAGGTGCCATGCATGTCAGGTGCTCACACCATCTGATTCTCTGCTGTTGGATGTTGTGGAGAATTGGTGTTTTCCAATCATTTCTCTGATCTTGGTGTTCTTGATATGTTCACGTCTGGTTTTATTGACAGCTCTTCTGAAATATCGCATGTCACAGGTGGGATATTTTTTTTCCAGACTTTTGGTAAGGGTCCAGCAAGGTTTTTAGCTTTATTTAAAATTTGGATGTTTTTTCCATATTGCTAGCATGTGTAGGTACATGCTACACACACACACACACACACACACACACATACACACACGCACGCACGCACGCACACATACACACACATTCACACACTCGCACACACACGCACACACACATCTTTCCTTCTTTCTTTTGCTTTAGATAGTTTACCAAATATATAGAAATAGGAAATGCATATTCTGGTAAATAAGCTTATTTACCAAGAAAGGAATTTAACAATAGCAAATCAAGTAAAAAAAAAAAAAAGAGAACAAGACAAAACACAACCATGAAATGAAAAATAGGTGAAAAACAGAAATACAATGACAAAAAAAGCAGAGAAACAAACACCAAATCAACAGGACAAAAACAAATATGAAAGAAAAAAATGACGCTTTGGAACAAAATATCAGCTTTGATAACGATATATTTATTCTGTTAGCTTACAGCTTGGCTGCAAGAGGAAATTACATGGGGAGGAATAATGTAAAAGGAAAGATACACAGAGAAAAGAAAACATAAAAATAATGAATAAGACGATGATGATAGTAATTCTTTCTAAGGGTAACAGATGAGCATTGACAATTGGGTGAATTTTTTTCTAGTGGGGGTATGTAGCATCTTCTGAAAGAGAGAGAGAGAGAGAGAGAGAGAGAGAGAGAGAGAGAGAGAGAGAGAGAGAGAGAGAGAGAGAGAGAGAGAGAGAGAGAGAGAGAGAGCATTGGCTTGGACATTGACACCACTTCCAAAAATTGACTTAGCACAGTTGAGACACAAAATAAAGAGAAAGAAAGAAATGTAAATGAACAGACAAACTCAAGCAAAATAATCGAAGAAAGAAAAAAAAAGAAATAAAGGGAGAAAACTTTTTTTTATGCAAACAGACAACTACAGATAAAAGATACGATAGAAAGCGAAAACAGCAAAAGACAGCAAGAAAAAAACTACAGAGACAAACAGAAAACAGAACAAACGGAAGACGGAAGAAACAAAGAAAAAAGCAAAGTGAGAAAGAAAAAAGGAAGAAAAAGGAAGGAAGGAAAAAAAGGAAGGAAAAAAGCAAGGAAAATTATTTGAAAAATAAAGAAAACTCTCCAAACTTTCAGCTTTTAGTCCTGCATTGCTAGTACCCTAAGTGAGAGGCAGGAAGGAAGGAAGGAAGCAGTCTTCCATCACTGGTCATGCTACATTGACTCACAGTGCCTTAAACCTCTGGTTTATTACCTGACATGGGTGTGTGTATCTATATATTTACAGGTATATATGTACAGATATACATATCTATATATCTATCTATAACTATATACATACATATACATGCATACTATAATATATATATATATATATATATATATATATAATAATATATATATATAATACATACAAACATACATATACACACTCCAACACACCACACACACACACACACACACACACACACACATATATATATATATATATATATATATATATATATATATATATAATATATATATATATATATATATATATATATATAATCTTTTGTTCATTATTGCTTCCTTTTTTGCTTTACTTCTTTTAGCCTAATATTTTTCTCCTTTTTCATTTTCCTTTCATTTTCTCGTTTCATTTGCTCGTTCTTCCTTCCTTATCATCTCCTTTTCTTGCTTACTTTCCTGCTTTCTTTCTTTCCTTCAATTTGTTTATTAGTAGCCATTCTCTTGTATAAGGGCATGGTGTTATATAGAAAACAGCAGCTGCAGTAGCAGCATTTGTTGCTGTTGTTATTGTTGTAGTTAAACATATGGTTGTTTTGCAATCACTCTTTACATTGCTGTCATTTAGTTTTGTTTGTTAGTAATTGTTATTCTACTGTATCATCATCATCATCACCACCATCACCATCACCATCGTCGTCGTCATCTTCGTCGTCGTCATCGTCATCATCATCAGCATTATCACCATCACTATCACCATCACAACCATCATCATCATCAGCAGCAGCAGCAGCAACAGCAGCAGCAGCAGCAGCAGTAGCAGTATCAGCAGCAGCAGCTGCTGCAAGAACTACAGTATATACCACCATAGCTGCAGCATCAATAAATATATATAAAGTAGTGGCAACAACAGCACTGGTAGAAACGGTTGTAAAAGCAGAGCTGTCAAAAGCCAAAGGACATCAGCCCTTACCCCTTTTCCAGCCAGGACGTCACAATGGCTGTCTGTCACTAACCAGCCTGCTCTTGTCCAACTTCCTGCTACATTTCTCCTTAACTCCCATCACTGATGACAAGCCTGGATTGCCAGGGATTGGCACATTTTATGGTCACGTGATTTATGGCTGTCAGTTCATAGGGGCTAGCAATGCACGTGCCATAAAGACAAGAACCACCACTGGGCTCTGTCAAGGGCAATTAACTGACTCACACTGGAATCTAAATGTTCCCTTATTTCATCAGGCTTCATGACGTGGGAACGGGATAGCTCAGTGGTCAGAGCACTTGCTTTCCCTAGCCAATGTTAAGCAGCATCGAGCACGGTTACCAATTGGATAGGTGAACCTTTGTATGCCTTGGCTTTAGCACAGTCCCCCAGTTCACCCAGCTGTAAATGGGTACCTTCCTCTTTAGGTTCAATGAAAGTAAAGCAGCGAGGGAGAGGAGTTGGGAGCCACCCTAAATATGCTAGACCCTAGAAAAGCTGAGGTCTCTGATGCCTTGCTCCCCTACAACCACATACTTTATGAGACACCTTTACTTTTTTCATGACATAGCCTAGCTGCAGTCAAATGTGCAGAGGGAACAATCGGCCAAGATGAAATTTCTTTGTCCATGAGATTGTGGTGAGACGGTAAACAGCAGACTGAAGATCATTTCTTGGACGGTACAAAGAAAAAATTCTTAAGTTGAATCATATACATCAACATAGCCCAGACTGCACTGATAACCAGAACTACCAATTAAGATCACCATCTGAAGAGGGGTGAGTTCAAACAAGCATGAGCCAAAAGGAAAGGTTAGCCAGTGCTCCCGAATTCATGACCAGTGTTTGGAAGGTAGAGAGCTGAGCTTCATCAGACCAAGCTTGCCCTAGAGACACAACCTGAAAAATTCACTGCCATGCTCCAAATATTCCTTGAAGGAGCTAAGAGGAGAGAAGAAAAATCAAACCCATGTCTAATGCTACGGTTATGCTTTCTGTGGGCAAGCAAATATGGGAGTCATATTTCGCATGTTTTTATCACCACAGTAATAGCTCAGACACGTCCTGGAAAAGAGGCCATGAATTTCAGAATCAGCCGCCCCTGTGATCTTGGAAATTCTTCAATACTGCTACTCAGCTGATTTATGGAACAAACAGAGCAGCCATATTGCGTAATGGACATAAAACGCTATTAGCTAGGTTTTTATGTATATTTTACACCCCCCCCCCCCCCTGTAATTATATTGCACTGTGATGTATTGCTTTTTCAACATACTTTGTATTGTTGAAGTTCTGTTGATGATATTGAGATATCTATTATTTTAAGTAATAGCACCTGCCTGCTAATTCATCATTATGTATTCACTCTCTTCTTTAACTTAAATGTTTGAAAATGAGAGTAGATTTCCTTCAGTATTTTCCAGAAACAATGCGCACTGTTTATGCTTTGAAGTACACACACTAAATATTTCAAACATTCGAAATTTCATGTATTGTCTCCTCCAAACAGTTAGAAGCTACATCGCCGATCAAGTCTTCAAGTTGTTGCTACGCTTTTTCATAATTATCATGTTTTGTATTGTGGGGACGGGATAGCTCAGTAGTCAGTGTGCTCGCTTTCCCCAAGTTAAGGTTAAGCAGCATGGAGTGTGGTTATCAAGTGGATGGTTACAGAGAATCAAGCATCCATAAATCCTGTGACAACCCCTTACAGCTTCCCTGATGTTCAATTCCTCTTCTCTTTCCTGGATCTGGCTACGTCACAATCCGGTATGTCATGACATGTCAGTTCCTTTTTTTTTTTTTTTGCTGTGACATCAGACAGTGTGGCGCCATGGCGGTTCACGCCTGATAAAATTTTGACGCTGCAAGATATTGAACAAATGGACAGGGTTGAATGGCCGAAAGGGGTGTTTTCCCCGCTGGTTGGTGCAATGGGCTGTAAATCTATTGCCTCCTCCCTGCCTTTCAAATTCATCTTCAATCCTACTTTCTACACTTGTCCCCACCCACCCTCCTTTTCTTCTTCCGGCAAGATTGCATAATATCGCTCTTAAAAGAAGCTTTAATGAGGAAATAAGTAGTGGAGGAAAGCAAGGGCAGGTTACCACTAACAAGGAAGCTTATTAAAAGGAGCTTGTGTCAAACATGTTGCATTTGTTTGTTTATAGGACGTTTTCTGGTCTTGTAGTCCATAAAGTTCTGATTCCAAAATACGGTTCAGAGTAAAGTATGTCAATCAGTTTGTCTACCTATCTGTCTGTTTGTTTGTCTGCATACATCGGTCTGCCTATGTGTTTGTCAACCAGCCATTTTCATAATATTCCGTCCCATAAATTTTGAGTACTGTTTCAGTGGAGTTACAAGCTGTTTACAATAAAAGGGGATGAAAAATACCAACATAGAATACTGAAAACAAATACCACGACAAAACAAACCAATGAAATGTAATAAAAAATGTTGAAAAAAGAAGCAAGAAAATAACAAAAAGGGAAGGAAACAAACAGAAAACCAAAATGACAGAAAAAATATACTATATAAGACAAACTAGGCATACCAACAAAATAATATTATCAGTTTTGATAAGGATACATTTTTCTGTTAGCTTATAGCCCAGCTGAAAGACAAAATTACAGGAAGAGCAATAAGATAACACTTAAGGTAGACAGATAAAAAAAAGAACTATGGGAATGATGAAAAAGATGGTAGTGATGATGATTATGGCAGTAATAATTTCTAAGGGTAACAGATGAGCATTGACAATTGGGTGGGAACTTTTTGGATGGGGGCATGCATCCTGTTCCCTAAGAGAGAGATTGAGAGAGAAAGAGACAGAGAGACAGAGAGAGAGACACACACATACAGAGAGAGAGATAGAGATAGATAGATAGATAGAGAGAGAGAGAGAGAGAGAGAGAGGGAGAGAGAGAGAGAGACAGAGACAGAGAGACAGAGAGACAGAGAGACAGAGAGAGAGAGGTGTACATGTGAGTTGACATTTTTTTCAAAAAGTTATCTGGCACAGTTTAGACACACGAAAAAAGAAACAACAAATGAATAAACAAACAAAATTAATAAATAAAAGAGAGAAGAAAAAAAAACCAGAAAGAAAAGAAAAGATGAAAAAGTAAGAAAGAATGAAAGAAAAACACATGCAGACAAAAAGAACGACATGAAAATAGCACCCCCCCCCCCCAACAAATTTAAAACTATGATAGAAAGCAGAAACAAAAGAAAGCAAGAAAGGAAGAAAGACGAGACAGACAGAAAAAAATGAATGGAAGAGAGACGAAAAGAAACCAAAAAAAAGCAGCAAAGATTGAAAGAAGATAGGAAGGAGGAAAGAAAGAAAGAAAGAAAGAAAGAAAGGAACTCACCTACCTCTCAGCTTTCAGCCATACGTCACCAGAGCAGCGAGTGACAGACAGGCAGGAAGGAAGCAGTCTTCCATTACTGGTCATGCTTCATTGACTCACAGTGCCTTCAAGTCTGCTTTATTACCCGACACAGGTGTGTGTGTGTGTGTGTGTGTGTGTGTGTGTGTGTGTGTGTGTGTGTGTGTGTGTGTGTGTGTGTGTGTGTGTGTGCGTGCGTGCGTGCGTGCGTGCGTGCGTGTGTGTGTATTCAAAGTTTGATTATGTACTGTGCTTGGGTTCCAGTTCGTGAGCATAGCTAATTTATGAACAGACTTTCTAAAACACTGCCACACCAAGAAACGAGCTGATTTGTATATACAAGTACTTCAGGGACTTAATATCTATTTTTTAATTTTACAAAATATTTTCTAAAAGGAATCAGAAAAAATCTAATTCTTTTTTTCACAAGAAGAAAGGTGGTGGTGATACTATAATGCAAAAAAGAATGGTAAATTTGTATTGATCTATTATTTAACAAAAATGAATGGAACAATCATAGCTCTGGAAAATACGTCTGTCTCCCATCTCTTTTGGTGCTGGATATTTCTAGGTCATTCATTACCCCATATCAAACAAGCCTACAGAGACTTAGACAATACTGATGAATGGACAGACAGACTAGACATCACGGTTTTAATGTGTAAAGCTATATGGACAGACCAGCTAAGAGAAATTTGCCAGTCAGTGTGTCTCTTGTGCCACCGCCCCCCCCCCCCCCCCCCCCCCCCCCCGCCTGCAATCCTGCAATGATGATGGTTCTGGTCAAGGACGTGTGATGGTAATGTTGATGATGAATGAATCAAGCAACTGAAATTATATTGATCGAGAGGGGACAGGGGAGAGAGAGAGAGAGAGAAGAGAGAGAGAGAGAGAGAGAGAGAGAGAGAGAGAGAGAGAGAGAGAGAGAGAGAGAGAGAGAGAGAGAGAGAGAGACAGAGACAGAGACAGAGACAGAGACAGAGACAATGACAATGACAATATTTTATTGCGTTAAGCTTTTTAAGCCCATTCACAAGGGACAGTGGGAAGGGGACTGGGCACAAAACACACATTTTCAGACATGAAAAGTGTATAATTTCTTCTGCCCATATGGATGGCATGGCATGGAATCCACGACATGGTGAAGTAATTTTTACATTTGGATTCAATAAATTGTTGTGTACCACTTTATCCCATTACAAATGGAGGCAGGAGGACACAACAACCATTAACATCAACATAAGCAACAAGTCTGTGACTGGCTTCCATATCTACATTCTGTCTGATTCGCTGGCTCGTGCCCTTTCCAACACGTGAAAAACCTAACTCACAATAATATGCGTATCTGTCCAGGTTCTCTCTCTCTCTCCTCTCTCTCTCTCTCTCTCTCTCTCTCTCTCTCTCTCTCTCTCTCTCTCTCTCTCTCGAGAGAGAGAGAGAGAGAGAGAGAGACAGAGACAGAGACAGAGAGAGACAGAGACAGAGAGAAAGAGAGAGACAGACAGACAGACAGAAAGAGTGACAGAGAGAAGGTATGGATTTAGATAGGGAGTGCAGGGCAGAATGTGATGTTGATTCTGATTGTAGTGATGGTGACTGTGGTGATATTGGTGACGGTGTAATAGGCTAAGGCCATCTGGGATTGCCATATAAAAAAGCAATCAATCTAAATGTCAAGTCAGCCAGATTAGGTGAAGGGAGGCGATGACAATGACCTGTTGACAGACAGACAAACAGGCACACAGTTTTGCAGACACCGAAAAACAGACAGGGTGAAACACAGATGGACGGGAAGACAGACAGATATACATACATACATACAGACAGATAGATTAGAGAGAGTAGACAGAGAAACTTTGCCCCAGACCATATTTTGGGATAAGTGCTTAGTAGTAACAAAGAGCAATGAGTAAGGAATAGAAAAGAGATTGAATGACAACCCCCCCTCCACCTCACTCAAAAGAAAAAAAACAAAAACAAAGAAAAAATCTCAACACACACACACGCGCACACACACACGCACGCACCCATTAACACACGCACGCACGCACGCACGCGCGCGCGTGCGCACACACACACACACACAAAAATACCCTCCCCCCCACTTACATTTAACTATCCTCTATGTACATGCTTCATCTTGTGTACTATCATTAATTCATACATTTTATATGGAGCATTAAAGAAGGAGTGAGAAGACTGGAGAACGCAATAGATTTATAAAGCATTGAAGTTTTCAGGGAAAGAAGTTAACCCCCCCCCCCCCCCCCACAAAAAACCCCGAAAATGAATTTATCAGTCATTCGACCGCTGTCCATTCGCTCAATACCTTCCTGCAGCAAATTCTGTTAGGCATGCACTGCCATGGCGCCACACTGTCTGAATTCGAAGCAGAAAGGAAGTGACGTATGCCATGACGTCATAATGATTATGTCATAGCCAGATCTAAAAAAGAGCGAGGAAGGGCTGGGTGGAGAAAATGAATTGAAAACCAGGAATCGATTTTTTATGGCAATGCTGGTTGTTGCTTGATTTTTCCCAGCTGATTGTAAGACACAAAAGGAGGACCGGCGTGAAGAGGGAGAGAGTATGGCGGGGATAGGAGATATATTACATCAGCTGTAGAACTGGATGGAGGATGGATGCAGGATGAAAACGGTGATGGTGGATGGGGAAGGTATTGCATATGGGATAAAAGAGACCAACATTTTTTGTTTTGTCTTTCGCTTACGATGATCTTTATCTCTTTTTTTTGGTTTTTTTTAGTTGTCCTTTACCTTTTTATGTTCGTATTTTGTTCTTTTTTCTCCCATTATTCCTATCTGTGCGTTCAAACTTTCGCCTGCATTTTCCTATTTCCAGTTTTGTAGGTCTGTCTCTGAGTTTATCTGTCTGTCTTTTGTTCTCTCTCTCTCACGTTATCTTTTCTTCGTGTTTCTCCTTCTGTCTTTCCTTGATTGTCGTTTCCTTCTTTCTGTTCATACTTTCTCGTTTTTTGTCTTATCGTATTTCCTTGATTATCTGTCAGCCTGTCTCTGCCTTCTGCCTACCATTTTCTTCATAAGCCTAGTGCGCGCGCACGCGCGCGCGCGCGCGCGCGCGTGTGTGTGTGTGTGTGTGTGTGTGTGTGTGTGTGTGTGTGTGTGTGTGTGTGTGTGTGTGTGTCTCCGATTGTCACCGACATCCCCATATTGACTAACTTTAGTATCTACTTCTCTTTCAGCCCTTCGGGCGGATTGTTATACGCCATAAAATTTCTTTCTTCCTTCTTTCCCCCTTTTCCATTCCTTTATTCATGTATTCAAAATTGTCCATTCAGCATTGCTCTTCCAGGACCTCTTGCTCTTGTGTCCTTCTGAAGGGCTTGACCATCTCCTATTCTTTACTGCTACAGTACAAAGAATACCCTAGAGTAATATTTTGACCTAGCTAGAGGTGTCAGATAGGTGTATCAGTTTATATTGCAGGGAACCCTAAAAAACTATTTCCAACTCTACTAGGAGCCAGCAGTGTAGACCTAAAAGTGGGGATGTGATTTATTTCACTCACAGATTTCACAGTTCG
>CM060324.1:33290935-33293435 GCA_030674155.1 Stramonita haemastoma
TACTACTGCTACTGCTACTGCTGCTGTGCTGCTGCTGCTGTGTTGCTACTGGTTTGTTTTTCCCCATTACACTATGACACTTTACAAGACCGTATTTATCAACAAAACAATCTAGAAAAATCACAGAAAGAAAGACCGACAAAAAAAGAATGAAAAGTGAATAAATAAAAAAAGAAACGAGGAAGGACTGACAGATGGTTGATAATAAAAGCAAGGAGAGAAAGAAAACGAAAAGAGAAAGAAATAGCCAAAAGAATGGAAAGAAAGAAGAAAAGAAAGAAAGAAAGAAAGAAAAAGAAAGAAAGAAGAAAACGATAGAAAGAAGAAAAGAAAGAAAAAAACGATAGAAAGAAGAAAAGAAAGAAAAACAGAAGAGAAAGAAAGAAAGAAAGAAAGAAAGAAAGAAAGAAAGAAAGAAAGAAAGGAAAGGAAAAAAGGCAAAAAATACAGGAAAACGGAGAAAAAAAACCCTGAAAGAGAATACTTTCACTAATGCACAGACTGACAGACAGGAAGGAAGCAGTCTTCCATCACTGGTCATGCTTCATTGACTCACGGTGCCTTCACCTCTGGTTTATTACCTGACACAGGTGTGTGTGTGTGTGTGTGTGTGTGTGTGTGTGTGTGTGTGTGTGTGTGTGTGTGTGTGTGTGTGTGCGCGCGTACGTGTGTGTGTGTGTGTGCGCGCGTGCGTGTGTGTGTGTGTGTGTGTGTGTGTGTGTGTGTGAGTGTATGCATGTGTGTATGATGTATGTATGTATGTCTGTCTGTCTGTCTGTATGTATGTATGTATGTATGTATGTATGTATGTATGTATGTATGTATGTATGTATGTATGCATGAATGCATGTATGCATGTATGCATGTATGCATGTATGCATGTATACATGTATGCATGTATGCATGTATGTATGTATACCAAATTTTGCCAAAACGTGCAAATATTGTTTTTAGAACTCGGATTTTCTTTTCGTCACAAAGTATATCCCCATCATTCTATGTCTATGATTATTTACAGCTGTAGAGATTTTTTTTGGACAATTCCTCAGATACAATCTATCCACTGTCCACCAACACAGACCATGTTTTGATGAGTGTGCAGTAATCATAAATATTTACCTGTTTTCTTACCTTGCTAGTGCTGTTTTGCCAGGTGTGCCTTAAACAAAACAACAGACAAGATAAGCCTCATCACGACCATATAAACATGCGTGGTTGTCACAGCGTATAGTGATTTATTCCCACTTTGTCCTCTCTTCTGTGGAGGAAGCAGGCAGAGTAGAACTGACATATTACAGACCAAAGTGGTAAACAGTGTAGTGTGTTTGGTGAACAAACGGCATACGTCAGAAGAGATCTGAAGGGGTTTTATCTGTGTGAAATATGACTGTTTACAATGGCTGAACTGTGTGCAAAAGGACGACATAACCATAACTCATGCTTGTTTTCTTATTTTTGTTGGCTCATATCCACCCTTCCAAACAGTATGGACAGTTAATGAGCAAACAAAATTAATAATGAAATAACACTTAGTCAACCAGCCTACAAACATACTGACCTACCAGGCGAAAACTAAAATAGTACCACAATAATACCGGGAAAAGGTAGAGGGGTTTTAAGAAGTGCACTGGTGGTTCTGTTTCAGTTTGGACTAATTTTGCTTAATGTCTCATCCCAAAGACCTTCA
Organism: Stramonita haemastoma; assembly: GCA_030674155.1. Lineage (NCBI taxonomy): Eukaryota > Metazoa > Mollusca > Gastropoda > Neogastropoda > Muricidae > Stramonita > Stramonita haemastoma. Next base: position 33,292,623 of record CM060324.1, read on the forward strand.
GGAAGAATGAGAGTAGGGTGGAATCAGTTTCAGAGTTAACTCCATCCCTTATGGATGATTATACATCCCTTCAAAGGGACAGCTGGTTTGAACAACATTTATTTTTCACAGTCATAATTTTACACACTTACAATAGAGCAAACAACAAGCTGGAAGTAAATTATGTGCTCTACAGCAACGCGAGTTTCAGTCTTTTTAGATTTGGCAGCTGGTAGACCAATGACCGAATGGACAGCTCATTAGAAACTTGAGTTCATGCCTAGCGCCTTCAATTGCTGTCAGAGCAATTGCTCTAACCACTAGCCACATCTGTCTTCTGATAATAACAACCAAACAACAGCCCTCATTACGTAACAAAATTTAAATGTGACAAAACATAGCGATGCACAACAATGAGATATAATATTTTTTAAAAGCAAAATATGCTCCAAGATATGGCTCAATATGTGCTTATATCCATAAAGAACATGACCACCTTGTCAATTCAATTATAAAACTGAGGAACAAAATTGAGCAATTCACTCTGATCATGAGGGCAGCTCTTTCTAAATTTTATAGGCTCTTATCTGCAAAGCATTAAAGCCACGACTGTAGTGACAAAGCATGGAAAAGACGTTCCCCATATTTGCCCATAAAAACCATAATTGCAGCATCAGACATAAACAGATATGGTAGTTAAAATACCGTGGGCAGAGTGTGATGGTTATAGCTGATTTGATTTTTGATTCCTCTCTCTGTTATCTCCAAAGTGTCTTCAATCTGCTGCTGATCATCTCACCACAACTTCAGACAAAGAAACGTCATCTTGACAGA
>CM060324.1:33295935-33314385 GCA_030674155.1 Stramonita haemastoma
CAATGAGGGAGAGGGAATGGGAAGCATACCAATTGTAAGATGCTGGCTGCTAGAAAAGCTTAAATCTTTAATACAGCACTTTCCAAAGACCATATGAGCTATACGGAACACTATTAAATCATCTCTCTGGCCCCAGTCCCTTCTCTCTCTGTTTTGCTTGACTGATCTGTGTATCTCTTTCTCACTAGCACTGTCTCTCTCTCTCTCTCTCTCTCTCTCTCTCTCTTCTCTCTCTCTCTCTCTCTCTCTTCTCTCTCTCTCTCTCTCTATTACACACACACGCTCTCTCTCCAGATGACAAGATTTTCAAAACTGCATACACACGGGAGCTGGATGTAAAAAAAGCACACGAGTGCTTATTCCATATAAAAGAATAAATAAATAAAAACTCTTTGTTTCCCCCACTCTGCTCCCGCCCCCTCTCTTTCTCCCCTTGGGTGTATGTGTGTGCGTGTGTGCGTGCATGCGTGTGTGTGTGTGTGTGTGTGTGTGTTTGCGCGCCCGCACGTGTATGTATGTGTGCGTGTGTTTGTACATGTGTGTATGTTTGTGTGTGTGTGTGTGTGTGTACGTACGTGAGAGAGAGAGAGAGAGAGAGAGAGAGAGAGAGAGAGAGAGAGAGAGAGAGAGAGAGAGAGAGAGAGAGAGAGAGAGAGAGAGAGAGAGAGAGAGAGAGAGAGAGAGAACTCGAACTCGAACTCGAATATTTTAATGTACTTTAGCCTTGGGCCACAATACATTGACATGTTTGAAGGAATAATAAATACATAATAAAATGGCATCGATTTATAATCTTCATAGTCATTGAAGTATTTTCTGCACTTTGTAGCAAACCAAAGAAATATCAAAGCAACTAACATCTTTTCAAAACACCAAATGGATTCATACAATCAAAAACCACTCTCATCTCCCTACAGAGGACTTTAAAGAATTGAATTTTGCCTCCTTTTTACTGCATGGAAGACAAATCTGGACAAGTTGTGCCTGTGATTTCTATTTGATGCTTCCATAAGCACATGTAGAGGAACAGTTACCGATTCTTTAAGAAATTTGTCCCTTAAATCCTTATACAGACAACAGTCAAAAATAAAATGGTGTTCATTTTCAGTTTTGTCAGTGCAAAATGGACAATTTCTATTCTGTGCTACTGCACTGTATCGATTTACGTTGTTTTTAAGTGGAAGTACATTCAATCTCAACTGGGTGATGGCAACACGGAAACAGTATGTCTCCATATCACACACATACTTTTCTCTTTCAAAAGTTGATTTAAATGTTCTATATAGATCATACCTTTGACGGTCTCTAATTGTTCCATCCCATTCCTGGACAAACAAATCAATAAGCCTTTGTTTAAATGCACACAAAAACATTTTTACATCCCCAACACTATGCTGCATCCACACAATATTAAATCCAGTCTCACATAAAATTTCTCTTACATTTGTAGCCCAACAATCTTTTCCAGATCTATCTAATTCAAACAGCATCGTGTACGCCTTTTGGGGTAGTCTATTTCTGTCCATCTGCAACAGTTTTAGCCAATATCTCAAGCAATTAATAACAGAATGAACATACAGGGGATATCTACCGAGCTCACCATAAACCATCTTATTTGGAGCTTTTGCTGGAACTCCCAAAAAACGTTTACATGCCATTAAATGTACTTTTTCTACATGATCCAGTCTCTGTAATCCCCATATTTCGGATGAATATAATAATATTGACCGAATTTTAGTGTCAAAGATTTTGAAGAATACATAAGAGGTCATTTCCTTGTATTTTTGAAAAACCTTATTTAATTGAAAAACTGCTTTCTTTCCCTTCATTGCTAAATATGTTGTACCCCTTTTAACACTTATCATGGTTGTAAAGTTAAACCCCAAATAACAGTAATTATTAACCACCTCTAATTTCTTAGAATTGTAAAACCATTTTTCATGTATACCTAAATAACCCCCCTTTCTAAATACTATCACTTTTGTCTTTTCGGAATTAACACTTAACTTCAAGTTATTACAACACTCATGCAACACATTAAGTTGAGTTTGGAGGCCCATAGGGGTAGTTGAAAGTAAAGCAACATCATCAGCAAACAGCAATATAAAAAGCTCTACATATTCCGGTAATAACATTGCACCATGTTTGCCCTTTTCTTTAATGCTGTGTGCTATCTGATCAATAAAAATGGAAAATAACGTCGGGCTCATAACACATCCTTGCCGTACACCAATAGGACATTCAAACATTTCCGAAAGTTTATGATTTAGGCATATACATGACAATAATGATTGATACATAGCTTTCAAACAGGCAAAAAACTTTCCTTTCACACCTTGAGCATCTATGCATTCTAAGAGTTTATTATGGCGAACAGAATCGAAAGCTTTTCTAAAATCTACAAATGCAACATATAATTTTCTACCCTTTTTACTCAAATATTTCTGAACTGTGGCATACAATGTAAAAATATGATCCACCGTTGAGTGATTTTTACGGAATCCTGCTTGAGAATCTGAAAGTAAATCATTATCTTCTACCCATGTATACAGTCTTTTGTTTAGAATAGTTGTGTAACACTTTGAAATAATGCTTAATAAGGATATTCCTCTGTAATTATCAACTATTTCAGGATTCCCTTTTTTATATATTGGGATAATAATGGCTTTTAACCATTCTTGTGGAAAAATACCTTGATCAAAAATACTATTGAATAGTTTTGTCAAAAATAGATATACATCTTCCCCACCAGCTTGTAACATTTCTGCAGATATGTCATCTATTCCACTTGCTTTACCTTTCTTAAGTTTCCTAATGGCCTGAATGACTTCTTCTTCTGCTATGGGTTGATTCAACACATGATTGTTTTCTTCAGATATGTCAGTTTCAATTGCTCTCTGCTCTAACTCTTGATTGTCGTTTTGGAATAGCTTTCTAAAATGGTTACACCACTCTTCCATACAAATATTGTTAATAGTTCTTTTTTTTCCCCCACAACCCATACTTCTTAATTGGCTCCAAAACTGAGAAGAGTTATTCATTTCTCTTGCCAGACTTTCTGTTGTTTCTTTTCTAAATCTCTGTCTTTTATCTCTCAGTATGTGTTTATACCTTTTCCTTGCTTCTATATATAATAGCCTATCTTTATCTGTTCTAGACTTTCTAAAGCACTTTAGCATTTTCCTACTTTCCTTTTTTGCTACTTTACATTCATGATCAAACCATTTTGATTTATTCTTCCTGTTTGTATGTAATGTCTTTAACATGCACTGACTAGAAGTTTTCAGACATGTTACAAAAATATCTAAGGCATGGTCTACATTTCTATCCAGAGTATGTGAGGCTAGAGTCAGTTTGTCTTTAATGTCTTTACTTTGCAACATTGAAATATATTCACTCTTATATTCTTCGTTCCATACAATTTTCTCATAAACCAAACTTTCATCTTCAGCTATCTTCCAATTGTCATCTGCTGACCTTTTCTTAACAAGTAGTTCCAAAGTAACTGGTAGATGGTCAGATTCAGTTAAGCTTTCAACGGTAAGTGATACAATATTAACAGATGAAAGCAAATCATATGATGCAATGAAGTAATCCACTGTACTTGTTCCAGAGGCTGCAATATAAGTACAACTATCATCAAAGTTTTGTTCACTGAGTCCATTTAAAATAATACATTCAAACATATTACATAGTTCTAATAACTGCTCACCAAAAAGATTGACCCCACCATCTTGAGATTTCCGCGGGAAGTTGTTGTCATCTGAAACAGTTGTACCTGTAAAGTCAGTATCATCATCATTAAAGCTATAATTTCTTGATGCAGTTCTTGCATTTAAGTCACCATTTAAGAGAATATAGAAATCATTTTTCTTCTCATGTAAATCTATTAGGCATTGTTCTAGGATTTCCATACCATACATACCTTCCTGATTTTTCCAGAAAGGGGATTCACTTGGTGGAATATACGAACAAACAAGCATAATTTCCTTGCTTGTAGAAAAGAGTTCTTTATCAATTTTAACTATTAGAGTGTTTTCAATTTCTAACTGAATTTGTTCCACAAAGCTGGCAAAACATTTTTTAATTAGAACAATAACCCCCCCTGAGTAACGTCCTTTCCAAGACAGTTTTTTGGCCTTTGACGTGTAGATAATATAATCATTGAAAATTGGAGAATCGAAATCATTCGCAATAAAAGTCTCTGTCAAGCATACAAAATCATAAGAAAGGAGGAAATTTACAAAATGGTTGTTTTCTAACTTTGGTAAGAGGCCATTTACATTGTAGTTTAGGAATTTGACTCGATAGCTATTTACACTATTTACAAGTACATCTGATTGGGTTACTGATCTTTTTGCTTGCCCATTAGCTGTATTGTGTTCAAATCCATGTACATGTTTTATGTATGGTTTCCTAGGTATTGTGGCCTGGCTGAGTCCCTATTTACTAGTGCATGGGATCCCTTTTGTTTCCTGATCAGGCTGAGGTATATGGGACTGCCTGTCTAAAGTATTTGACTGTTTATGAGATTGTACCTTTCTAAACGAGTCCACAATGCTGTTTTGACCTCTGGCTCTTGTTGAGGTTGAGTGACTATTTTGTTGGCTTTAGCTTAAGCACAGTGCCCCAGTTCCTCCAGATGTGAATGGGTACCTGGCCTCTTTAGGGTCAGCAAGGGAAAAAGCAATGAGGGAGAGGGAATGGGAAGCATACCAATTGTAAGATGCTGGCTGCTAGAAAAGCTTAAATCTTTAATACAGCACTTTCCAAAGACCATATGAGCTATACGGAACACTATTAAATCATCTCTCTGGCCCCAGTCCCTTCTCTCTCTGTTTTGCTTGACTGATCTGTGTATCTCTTTCTCACTAGCACTGTCTCTCTCTCTCTCTCTCTCTCTCTCTCTCTCCTCTCTCTCTCTCTCTCTCTCTCTCTCTCTCCTCTCTCTCTCTCTCTCTCTCTCTCTCTATTACACACACACGCTCTCTCTCCAGATGACAAGATTTTCAAAACTGCATACACACGGGAGCTGAATGTAAAAAAAGCACACGAGTGCTTATTCCATATAAAAGAATAAATAAATAAAAACTCTTTGTTTCCCCCACTCTGCTCCCGCCCCCTCTCTTTCTCCCCTTGGGTGTATGTGTGTGCGTGTGTGCGTGCATGCGTGTGTGTGTGTGTGTGTGTGTGTGTGTGTTTGCGCGCCCGCACGTGTATGTATGTGTGCGTGTGTTTGTACATGTGTGTATGTTTGTGTGTGTGTGTGTACGTACGTGAGAGAGAGAGAGAGAGAGAGAGAGAGAGAGAGAGAGAGAGAGAGAGAGAGAGAGAGAGAGAGAGAGAGAGAGAAGAGAGAGAGAGAGAGAGAGAGAGAGAGATAGAGAGAGAGAGAGGAATAATATTTCTAAAGGAACGTTGCAACATGACAGTTTTTAAAGCTATTAAAGTTGCAACGTCCATCAGATGTATATCTAAAACACAGCAGAAAGCTCCCAATCTACATTTATGAAAATTTAGAAAAAGTCGAATGGATGTTTGTGTAAACCTTGCAAATATGGCCGACTTTATGTCCCGCAATAAAGTTGCTGATAGGTGAGGAAACGATTCTCCTTAGCATGATGGCTGCTCCATCCATGTCATATAAATTGCCAGTAATCCTCGTGATCAAAGCAGAAAAAAAATTGCTTGCTTCCTTGTCTTTGTGTGTGTGTGTGTGTGTGTGTGTGTGTGTGTGTGTGTGTGTGTGTGTGTGTGTGTGTGTGTGTGTGTGCGTTTCATTTTCATTTCATTTTTCATTTCATTTTTTCACTTCATTTTTTCATTTTAGTCTTTTGTTTTATTCTTTTATATCGAGGATAATGGAATAAGGACCCATGTCCTTTTTTCATCCAGTCCCCGTGTGTATGCAGTTTTGTAAATATTGTCATCTGTTCCCACCGGCACACGATGGCCTACCCTTACGAAAAGCGGAACAGTGTTAAAAGCGGAACTGTGTGTGTGTGTGTGTGTGTGTGTGTGTGTGTGTGTGTGTGTGTGTGTGTGTGTGTGTGTGTGTGTCTGTGTCTGTGTGTCTGTGTGTGTGTGTGTGTGTGCGTGCGTGCGTGTGTGTGTACGTGTATGTACGTGTGTGTGTGTGCGCGCATGTATGTATCTGTGTGCTTGTGTGTGTGCGTGTGTATGTGTGTGTGGTTTGTGTGCATGTGTCTGTTTGTCTTCTCTCTCTCTCAGTGTTGTGTGTGTGTGTGTGTGTGTGTGTGTGTGTGTGTGTGTGTGTGTGTGTGTGTGTGTGTGTGTGTGTGTGTGTGTGTGTGTGTGTGTGTTTCTCTCAAAGAAAACATGACATAGCTGTGAGTATCATCTCTCATGCTGTAGAGTCTGTACTTCACAATTTGATCCTTCCTTGTCCTCTTCAATATGTTTTGAATTGAATAGAATTGGTTCATACCTTTAGTCACGGCAGATTGATCTGCATGAAATTCAGGCTTCTCTCCTCGGGGGAAAGCACGTCGCCCCATGAGCAGTGCCACCCAGCTCTGCTGTGATCAATCGGAACACAGCCTTGGAAAAAGAAGTTTCATCCACCTACTCTCTTAATTAATGGCATATATCATGGCCCGGCCATAAAGGCGAGGTACTTAAAAACTGTCATACTCGCTAAACTTCTCATTCAGAGTGCAATTTCAATCTCACAGTGATACCTCGGTCAAATGAAGTGTGCCTTCTGGGTGACCCCAAGAGTGTTAAACTAGGGAACACACAACACCAACAGTAACAATGACAGCTATGCCATAAAGCACAGTGAAATGAGGAAACGATCAGACCCTATCAATATATCCGAGTGTGCATCAGTTACGTGCCCCTTACAGGCCCAGTTATGGTTCTTGTCTTTAGGAACAGGAGCTTGAAGTGACGTGCCCTTGAGACCCGACAATCACAAATCACGTGATCATAAAACGTGGTCAATCCAGCAAATCCAAGCTTGTCATTTGTGGAGACAAACTGCCCTGAAGCATGGAAAATGGCTGGTATTCAGGAGGTTGGGGAGTAACTGTGCAATTGTCCATGCTTGCGTTTTTTTTCCAGAGAAAATGGTCAGCTGCAAAATGTTGACATTGAGTTCATGTAGCTTAGAGAGGTGAATGTGGATTTAACATTATCAACTTACATCGTGTTTATGGTGTTTGCTGTTTGAATATTTACTATGGAAGAACGGTTTTTCACAAATCATAGTTACTTGCCAATCTTGGTAAATTAACCAAAGATCATTAATAAAGCAGGGTACTGTTCTATGTGGTCTGTAAGCATTTTTTCTGCATACAAAATATAGCCATCTTTAGATATGTGACATACTCTGGACTTAGATGCTAAAACAACATCTACAAAATGAATCATTAATGGTGTAGGTATGCATCATTTATCGTTTATTTCTTCTATAAGAAGACTGGCAGAAATGCATAGAGCATAACCATCGCGTGTATCTGGCAAAAAAAAAAGTTTTGACAATAAATCAATCGTGTAGGATTGCATCATAGATTTCTCTCCCAAAAATAAGAAGAGCGTGCATATAGCATAACCATAATTATATCGTGTGTATATATCTGTTCCTCTCATTCCTGATTCCCATCCCTGGCCGCTGTTGCTCGTTCTGTGCACAGAATAACGTCCATGTTATGTCTCTCTCCTGTCTTTTCTATCTCCTCGCTCCATTTGCCCCCATCTATAATTCCTGTTTGTCATGTGTTTGAGTTCTCCTTCATCACTTTCGCTTTCTTGGCTCTCTCCTTTCTTCTTCCTGTCAGTCGCCTTCGGTCTATCGTCTGTTTTGTATGCGTGATATGCTCTCTGCTTTTCCTGAAGGTTCCTTGCCTTGCTAAATGTTATTTTGCATCATTTTTTATATTTTACACATTCCAAATATTCTCAAACTCGATTCAGTTGAGGATATTCAAAAAGCGTTCTTGTATAGAAGATTAATGACAGCCACTTGAATTAGAATGCATCTGCAGAACCTCTTTACCGTCTTTGGGCATGCTCGTACACACGCACGCATGCACGCACGCACGCACGCACACACACAAACACACACACACACACGCACACACACACACACACACACACACACACACACACATACAAGCACACACACACATTCATGTGACAGTGCATACATTTTTGCTCTATCAATTTTGTGGTGCTCTTAAATCCCAAATGACTGAAATTATTGAAATGACTGGCGCAAAAAACCCAGCAATTATCAAGATCAAGAGCCAGCAAAATTAAGAAATAGGAAACCTCCACTATTAGTCATCTGATTTCCTGTTTGAAAGCAATTAGGAATGAACAATATTGATGTGTGGATATTTTGTCAATATTTTGCTTTGAGGAAGAAGGATCATGCCTCAGGGTACCTGAAACAACACTACCATACGTAATTGTCATCCTGTGTGCTATTACGGGTTTACGGTGATTTCTGGGTGTGAGGCATGACACAAAGTGCACATTTCAGATGATCCTTAATATGTTAAGCTGGGAAACGCCCAAAACAACAGCAACAACAACAAAAATACCAACAAACTCAAAAACAACAGCAACAACAACAAAAATACCAACAGCAACAAAAACATTCCGAAGAAAACAAAATAATGTTTGTGCTAAAAGGGGATGCTCGCAGATATAGATTATATCTGTCAATGTTAGACGCAAAAAATTAACATGTAATGTAATAATAATGTAATTAATCATAGTCTTCCGAGACTGATGGGTGACTACTACTAATCAATAAAACACAAAACAAACAAAAATAAAACCGGCACCAACACCTTACTGAAACATCAGGAAGACTAACTGCCTGAAAAATAAAAGCAAAAACAATTCTGTGGACAAAACGAGACAAAAAGCGAAAACAAGCGAATGCAGAGAATAAACACACAGAGTGTCGGCAGTCTTCTTTGAAGTTCTTCTTTTACTGTGTTGCTGAGCCAGGGAAGTGTGTTTACTTAGCGTGGCTGTCTGTCTTGTCTTCCTCTGCCTCTCTGTGTGGGTCCATTTATCAAGGAAGCTGTGATTCTTTTCTCCCCCCCCCCCAATACCTTCCACAACTGGCAAAGAAAGCAGGCATAGAAAAGATAGATAGATATCGTACGACGGCAGTTTTCATGGCTGTTTCTATTTTGCTTTTGTCTGTTTGTGTTTGTCTTTATTTGTCTGTATATTATGTTTATCTGTCTGTTTTGTTCTCTCCTTCCCTCTTTCCCTATATTCTTTTTGTATCTTTTGTTTAGAACTTTGTTTCTTTCTCCTTCCTTCTCTCTCTATATTTGTTGTATCTTTTGTTTTATTCTTTTTTTCTCTTTATTTTTGTCTGTCTGTTTGTCTTTATTTGTTCTGTTTATTATGTTTATCTCTCTATCTGTCTGTTTTTTTCTCTTTTATTCTTTCCCTTTATTTTCGTATCTTTTGTTTAGAACTTTGTTTCTTTCCCCTTCCTTCTCTTCCTATATTTTTTGCATCTTTTGTTTTCTTCTTTTTTTTCTTTATTTTTGTCTGTTTGTCTTTATTTGTCAGTTTATTATGTTTATCTCTCTATCTGTCTGTTTTTTTTCTCTTTTATTCTTTCTGTATATTTTCGTATCTTTTGTTTAGAACTTTGTTTCTTTCTCCTTCCTTCTCTTCCTATATTTTTTGCATCTTTTGTTTTCTTCTTTTGTCCCCTTTATCTTCCCCTATCTCTCTGTATTTCTCCGTCTGTCTTAGTTTTCCTCTTCAATCCTTTTTTTTTTTCTTTCTCTTTCTGGCTTTGTCTTTCTATTTCTCTCGGTCTGTTTCTCTCTCTAGCTGTGTCACTGTCTCTCTCTGTCTCTCTGTCTATTGGTCTCTCTCCCCCCTCTTTCTGTTCTTTTCCCTCCGTCCACCCTCGCTGTTTGCCCACTCTGTATACGTTCCCCTAGACTCTTTCTGTCTCTCCTCTCCTCTCCTCTCCTCTCCTCTATCTATCTATCTATCTATCTATCTATCTATCTATCTATCTATCTATCTATCTATCTATCTATCTATCTATCTATCTATCTATCTATCTATCTATCTATCTATCTATCTATCTATCTATCTATCTATCTATCTATCTGTCTGTCTGTCTGTCTGTCTGTCTGTCTGTCTGTCTGTCTGTCTGTCTGTCTGTCTCTCTCTCTCTCTCTCTCTCTCTCTCTCTCTCTCTCTCCCCCTCCTTCTCCTTGCCTCATCTGCTCAGACATTGCTTCCAACTATCTTTATGCCATATTTTTGTCTTGTGGTCTGAAGTATGCTGTTTTGTATCGTGCTGCATCGAATTATGTCATGTTGCATTGCGCTGTCTTGTGTTGCATTGAGGGGAAGAGAGAGAGAGAGAGAGAGAGAGAGAGAGAGAGAGAGAGAGAGAGAGAGAGAGAGAGAGAGAGAGAGAGAGAAGGAGAGAGAGAGAGAGAGAGAGAGAGATAAGATAATCTTATTTTCAGGGTAACGAGTAAGCATTTACATACTTTTTTCATCCGACCCTTGCCCCGATTAGGTGAAAAAAGAAGAAAAAAAGAACCCTACCAAGACAGTAGAAAAATAAAAAAGCAAAGATAAAGCAGACAGCAAAGAGAGAGAGAGAGATGAGAGAGAGAGAGAGAAGAGAGAAGAGAGAGAGAGAGAGAGAGAGAGAGAGAGAGAGAGAGAGAGAGAGAGAGAGACGAAGACAGACAGACAGACAGACAGGACAGACAGACAGACAGACAGACAGACAGACAGACAGACAGACAGACAGACAGACAGAGACAGGACAGAGACGACGACAAGACACACAGACAGAGAGAGAGAGAGAAAGGCAGACAGGCAGACAGGCAGATAGCCAACCAAAAGGATATGTACCTAACGAAGTGAAGACAGGCAATGGAGCGTCACACAAAGCCAGACTTTCCCCAGACACACAGGTGAACAGGTGAAGAAGCAGTTACAAGGGAGCAGATTTCTGAAACTCTGTGTCAATGGCTGATGATGCTCTTTTCAATTCATCGCTGACTTGATGAAGTTACAGAGACAGTATTTTAACAGATTTTAAGGAGGAATTTGTAAAGATAGGGGCAAACAGACACAACAATGTGTGCATGGACGCATGTGCATGTACACGTACGTGCATACTTAGTCACGGACACACAAAGACATACGTAGATACAAAGACACACAGGCAGTTACAGACACACATATACACACATGAAAACATACGCACGCATGCATATAAGCACACACACACACAAACACACACACACACGCACACGCACACACGTACGCACTCACACACACATGGTGGGTTAAGGAGTGCAAAAACAAAAGAAGAGAGAGAGAGAGAGAGAGAGAGAGAGAGAGAGAGAGAGAGAGAGAGAGAGAGAGAGAGAGAGAGAGACAGAGACAGAGACACAGAGACACAGAGACACAGAGAGACAGAGAGACAGAGACAGAGACAGAGACAGAGAGAGAGAGAAGCGCTGAAGAGCTAGTGTTAACATACTGGCAGATAGACAGACAGACAGACAGACAGACAGACAGACAACGCACATGCCTGCATGCACAGAGATCCTAGCAGGAAAAAACCCCACACAGGTCATGTGCGCGTGTCTATGAAAATGCATACGCTAATGCACATGCTCCTTTTTGTTCTTATCTTCCAGCATCTTAAGAATTGAAACGATGTCGCTATTCCAATACCTCTACCACATGACTCGCTGAAAGGCAGTCTCAAAACATGGCGAGAGGGAGTAAAAACTAATCATCAGTTAATTACGTGATGAGATATGGAATGGAGAATATCACAATATGATTAATTAACTTAATTTGGTGTCCACTGTAAGATTTCTTCCACTTTCTCTCTTTTTTCCCCCCGCAAGTCCCTGTGGGGTTGTTGAGTCACTGCCCTGAAATTTTCCAGGCAGCATTCCATGAGGAAATTCGAACTTGGCGGAGCTTATCTCTTTCTGCAGGTACAGACTGCATGCTGGGTATATTTGTGTTTCGGTAACACACCAAAAACTGGCATTTTTTCCCCCTGTGCCTTGAGATCAGACAATGTTTTACCTATGGTATGAATTTGTATACATAATACACAACATACATACATACATATAATTTATGTATATATATATACACACAATATACATACAAATATATATGGATATGTGCGTGTGTTATGCATATATAATACACACAAACAGACAACACACACACAAACTTATCATCACCATCATTAACCTCAATATAAAAGAGCAAACCTCTCTCTCTCTCTCTCTCTCTCTCTCTCTCTCTCTCTCTCTCTCTCTCTCTCTCTCTCTCTCTCTCTCTCTCTCTCTCTCTCTCTCTCTCTCTCTCTCTCTCTCCTCTCTCTCTTCCCCCTCTCTCTCTCTGTGTCTGTTAGTTTGGAATTTCCTCACCTGTTCCACTGTCGATGTGATGGAATTTTACGGTGTGATGATAATGGCTGTTGTTTTCTTTCCACCTTTTTCCTCCCCCACGTCTGTGGGATTGTTCCACCTGGAGAGAGAGGGAATCACTCCACAGGGTTCAACGTTCCTAAGACACACTGTCATCTCCCCCTCTCACCCCTATCCCCCGCTCCATCCCCCCTCCCCTCGCCCCCTTTCAATCGGTGCAGTGCTCCAATGACTCATCATAAAATTAAGGGAGAAGGTACCTTGAAATATAGATTTTGTTTTAATTTTTTTTTTTGAAATTTCATTTGTTTTTGGTTTCTTCTGTGTCCTGTTTTTTGTTTGTTTTTATTTGTTTGGCTTTTTTTGGTTTGTTTTATTTTTTTTGATGCTTTTGTTTTTACTCTTGGCATTCTATTGTTTTTTGTGCTTAGTTGATTACTTTGTTTTCGTCTTTTGAATTTACTGCACGTTTTTTTTTTTTTTTTTAAATGTATTTCGTTTTTGGTTTTTTTTCTTTCTGCCTTTCTTTATTTTCTTCTTTTTTGTTCTTTTTTTTTATTTCTTCTTGTTTTCTTTCTTTCTTTTTTCTTTCTTTCCTTTCCTTTCTTTTCTTTCTTTCTTTCTTTCTTTTCTTTCTTTCTTTCTTTCTTTCTTTCTTTCTTTACTTTGATTATGCTGCAATGACAATATCACAAATTCGTATAGCTGCTAATTTGTTGTTGTGGCTGCTGCTGCTACAACAATAACAATAACAAGAACAAGAACAAGAACAATAACAATAACAACAACAACAACATCAACTACTACTACTACTACTACTACTACTACTACTACTACTACTACTACTACTATACTACTACTACTACTACTACTACTACTACTACTACTACTACTACTACTTGCTTCTTCTGCCACTGCTATCATCCAATCTTCCCCCCGTATACGCAAACTGAAGAGGAGGAGGCACACTCATCAGATGGATGGAGAATAGTCCCTTGCTAAGTGTTTCACCTGTTCTGTTTGTTCCTGTGTTTTAGCTTTGTACTATTCTATCAACGCTCCTTTCTTTTTTTTTTCTTTTTTTTTTTTTTACTTTTGTATTTTTCTCTTACATCTGTATCTTTGTGTGTGTGTGTGTGTGTGTGTGTGTGTGTGTGTGTGTGTGTGTGTGTGTGTGTGTGTGTGTGTGTGTGTGTGTGTGTGTGTGTGTGTGTGTGTGTGTGTGTGTGTGTTTGTGTGTGTTTGTGTGTGCGTGCGTGCGTGCGTGCGTGCGTGCGTGCGTGCGTGCGTGCATGCGCGCGAACTACTTTTTGTTTGTTTTCTCTTTCAACTTTCCACCAAGTATTTAGAACACTGTGCCTGCAACTTCCTCCGATGAAAGAGAGAGAGAGGGAACATCAGTCAGTCAGTGTTTCAGAAATCTCCCTCGTAAATGGCTCCTCACCTGTTCATGTGTGTGTTGGGAATTGTTTGGTTTTGTGTTACACTCCGATGCCTGTCTTCACTTTGCTAGAGAATCTCTCTCTCTCTCTGTCTCTCTCTGTCTCTGTCTCTGTCTCTGTCTCTCTCTGTCTCTCTGTCTCTCAGTCTCCTCTCTCTCTCTCCCTCTCTCTCTATCTCTGTGCTGAATATAACATTGCTTTGTTTTCTCCTCCTTCCAAACGTGAAAACACCTATTGTTTTGTAAGTGTACAAATCGGATAAAACAATACAATTTCCTGGAAAAAAAAACATGGAGCACATTTTTTTTATGTGGGCGGTCTCGTTTAAGTTTTTGATTATGTAGTAACTTTTCATTGCCTGTTTCAGGTCGTTTTTCATTAGTGGTGATAGAAAACGGTGCACTAAGCAGCTTAGAACAGTTTATCGATACTTTTTTGGCAAACTGCACGAAATTTGAACGTTTTGATCCAGTTAGCGACAAGAAATCAATTTAAGGACAGCACATATGTTCTTAGTTATCCTCTCCGCACAAAAGTGACGCTCTATTCACTAGAGTTTTTTTTTTTGTTGTCCGCCATTAAATCAGAATTTTTAGAAAATATGTTTTCTCTATCTCTCTAAGTTTTTGGAGAGCTTTCTTCATTTAGGACTCCGTGGCCATTTCTAATTGGTAACCAGTTTTGCTTTAATAATGTAAGAGCCAGAACGTGTCTTTTCTATTTTGATATTCTCCTTGCTGTTTGCCTTTTCAGCATGAAATGTGTTGAGCTGTTTTGGAATATAATTGTTTTTTAAGGGGAGTGGGGTAGGTTGTGTGTTTTTTTTGTTTCCTGTTCCTTTTATTTCTTTTTTTGTGTGCAGTTTGTTGCATTCTGCTGACCTTAACGAAAATGAAGTGACACATGTGACAAATGAGTTTGGTTAAATACATTAATACCTTGGGCAGTTCTGTTGAAGCAGTAACCAAAAAAAAAAACAAGCAACCAAACCCGTGAATAATAATTTAAATCTCAATAACCTTCGTGCCAAATTATTTTCTATTACGAAGTGAGATGATAATTTTCTTTTGTTTTAATTTTGTTGGCTCTTGATCTCACTGCTTGCTGATCGTGCAAATTGTTTAAATCTTGGTGCCTAATTTCAGCTCTATGGGATCTGCAAAGCAAGGCAGAAGTGACAAGAGCATAGGAACTTGCATTCTCAAGGACACGTGCGGCTGTGTAATGTTTTACCTGGTCAGCGTTTTGCTCCTTACCTTTGTGGGCATGTTCCACTTGCTTTCTAATATGTGTGTGTGTGTGTATGTGTGTGTGGGGGTGGGGTGGGGGTGGGGTGTGAATATATCATAATTGATTTTATGCTTACTTGGACAAAAGCATCCAACTAGAAAACTATTTATTGCAAACCACTACCATAAATAAGTAAAAGCCATTTACTTAAAACTAAAATGAATCTTTCTTAAATCATGAAAAAATGACCAAATTATTCACATGTCGATGTTTTTTCACTCCAAATGGCCTTTCATCACGTAATCAAAGAGGGGGTGAGTTTTTTGCTTTAATTCACCGCCCTTTGATCTGACAAGTTTGCCATTCATGAGGGCCAATATAGCAATGGGGCAGAAGAGTTTGGGTGTTTGGTAGCAAAGAAAAATCAGACATGCATTTAAGCATGCAATCTTCTCAGCAGGCTCATACGCACGTGCATGTACCCCCCTTCTCTGCGTCTCTGTCTCTCTCTGTTCTGTCTGTCTGTCTGTCAATGACTGTCCGTTTGTATGTCTGTCTGTCTCTTTCTCTCTCTCCCTCTCTCTCTCTCCCTATCTCCCCCCATCTCTCTCTCTCTTTCTGTCTCTCTCTGTGTCTCTGACTTGCTAAGGCACCACCATACCTTTTGCGCGCAAGCACGCACGCACGCACGCACACACACACACACACACACACACACACACACACACACACACACACACACACACACACACACACACACACACACACACACATGAGAAATAAATGACATTTACAAAACTGCATACACAAAGGGATTGGATAGAACAAAGCACACGAAAACCTATTTCGTTTTCCTGAACATAACAAAAAAAATAAATAGAAATAGCACACTCAGTGTTTAGTTTCATTGTCCTTGATATAAGAGAATGATAAAAACAAAAATGAAAGGTTATATGAAATAAATAAATAAATAAATAAATAAATAAATAAATAATAAAGAAATAAAGAAATAAATACGTACATACATACATACATACATACATACATACATACATACATACATACATACATACATACATACATGCATGCATGCATGCATGCATGCATGCATGCATGCATGCATGCATGCATTACATACCATACCATACATACATACATACATACATACATACATACATACATACATACATACTACATACATACATACATACATACATACATACATACATACATATATACATACATACATACACACATACACACATACATACACAACACCCGCGCGCGCGCGCGCGTGCGCGCACGCGTGCACGCACACGCACACATACACACACACATGCTGCAGAGGTTTGTATTTTGTGTGCGTTTTTATCGTTTTTAGCTCCTTTTATTTTCAGTTTACTTTCCAAGTATCATTCACAAATTTGAAAAACAGTCAACAGAAAAAAGTGAAGAAATAATTAAACGAAACAAACAGCAAAAACAAACACAGTAAATGAAAAAAAGTGTCTGAGGGAAACTGAGAAGCTCTGACAACTATGTTAGGCAGAAACACAAAGAAAACATTCTCCCACAAGTAAACACTCTCTGGCAACACTGTAACATGGTATGGGAAAAAATTTCAAAGGAATCTTTTTTGTTACTGGTGAACTTGTTTACTGTTAAGTTTCTTCTTTGTTTTTCCTGCTTTTTCTTAATTGATAAGGAGTATTTGTTTTCTGCGATTGTTCTTTTCTCTCTGGTTCTAATCATTCCGTTTGTAGGCTCGTGTTTTGTTGTAATTTTTGTTTGTTTTTAACATTTGTATATTTGTTTAATTGTGGTCTTGTTTCATCAAATAGCACGCATGTCCAGGAGTTTTTTTTTCTGCAGTGTATCAAAATTACATTTAGATTTAAAAAAAGAACTAAGCAACGGCAAAAAACAAAGGGAATAAACAAAATGAGCACACAGGATCAATGAATCGAAAGACATAAAACAGCTCACCAAACTTAACTAAGGAAGAAACTTGGTAGAATAAAGCATTTGATGAAGGGATTGAAAGAAAAAGAGAATTTTTAGAAGCTGCTCTTGCTGCATAGATTCTTCTGTAGCGTGAAGGTACTTAGTGGGGAAAATGTTTTTACGTTCCTCTTTTCAGTAATTTTTTTTATACGTGCAATTGTTTATAATTATTCCTATCACATCAGATTGAATTCATTTTTCTAACTCATAACTTGCGTAATTTATTGTGGATGCATGTTGTGAGTTGTGTTATGTTGTTGCATGAATGTGCATGTGCATATGTGTTGTGTGTGCACGCATGCGTGTTCATGCATGTGGGGTTATGTATGTGTGTGTGCGTGTGTGTGTGCGTGTTGTGTGCGTGTGTGTTGTGAGTGTGTTTGTGTGTGTGTGTGAGTGTGTGTGCGTGTGTGTTTGTGTATGTGTGTGTGAACCCAGAGAATAAAGACATTGTTAAAACAGTACATTTCAATAGAGACATGAAAGACAACAGACAGACAGAGAGACAGATGTAGAATGTGCCAAGAAGATTTGGAAGTGCTAATAAACATTCTGATTATATGGTCAACACTCCAAAGTGATTGGAATAAAATGTTGATTTAAGATGCAATGCAAATGACATCAGCAATAAACAAGCAATATGGAATGATTGCACGATTAACATCAGCTAATCATCACCCTCTAATGACATGATTGATTAAAAGGCAATTTACAGCGGAGAATATTGACTAAGGAGTAATAAACAAAACCATGGAGAGATAGCTTAATGGTTAGAACATTGTATTCATGATCTGATGGTAGCTGACGGCACAAGTTCAAATCTGTGCTGCGGTGCTCATTTGAGTAGATTTTTCTGCAATTTGGGTTGACATCACTACTAACTCTGCTTCTCAGAACGTCCCTCGATGAAAGTACAAACTGGGTACCTCCCTGGGTCCCGTGAGTTACGTTGAGTCAGTTGGAGCCCATCTATTTTTTGGTGAACAGGGTGCACGATGGGTAAAACCATGTCATTCATCCCATCAGCCCCGTCTTCTCTCCTCTCTCTCTCTCCTCTCTCTCTCTCTCTCTCTCTTCTCTCTCTCTCTCTCTCTCTCTCTCTCTCTCTCTCTCTCTCTCTCTCTCTCTCTCTCTTTCTCTCTCTCCTCTCTCTCTCTCCTCTCCTCTCTCTCTCTCTCTCTCTCTCTCTCTCTCTCTCTCTCTCTCTCTCTCTCTCTCTAACTGTCACTTTGTCTCTTAGCCTGCAAGTATATCTGTTCATTTAGTTTTCGCTGTTTTCCTGTTCTTCTATTTTGTCACTTTATCTCTTAGTCTGCAAGTATATCTGTTCA
>CM060324.1:33314485-33316985 GCA_030674155.1 Stramonita haemastoma
GCGGTAATGTGCTCTTTTATGGGAGCGCAGTCCGCTTTTCATGAAACAAAACATGGCCGTTTGCGTGTGCATGTGTGTGTGTGTGTGTATGAGTGTGCATGTGTGTGGATGCGTGCGTGTGTACATGTGTGTGTGCGTGTGCGCGCGAGCATGTGTATGTATGAGAGAGAGAGAGAGTGTGTGTGTGTGTGTGTGTATGTGCGTGCGTGTGTACGTGTGTGTGTGCTCCTCGGAGCTTGCAGGAGCGTATTTTGACACAAAAATGAAATTAAAAAAGTAAATAAAAAAATAAACAAAAAGCAAACAACTAAACGGCCTTTATCAGATTTCCAAACATGTCCGCAAAGCTGCAACTCACGACTGCGGGAATAAGATGGAAGCCATCCACCCACAGGAAGTGTCTTTCAGCCGGATTTTCTCCCAAGCTTAACACGGTATAAGCCTTGCTAAGATGCTCATTGTTTTTGGAGATCACATTGATACTCATGCGCTGCTTATACCCAGTAAAAAAAATGGAATTCTACAACCTGGCAGAGAAAAAGAAGAAAACATTATATAAAAAAAACAAGTTTCCAACTCCGTTTTTAGATTATCCCTCTCTCCATGTTTGTTGTTCTATCGTGTATGGAATAAATAGCATCAAAGAAAATAGTGATTTCTGTCCCAAAACAAAGAAATATATTAAAAATGAACAAATTAGAAACGGAAGTCACGAACTTTCTGCACAAATAATGATCTAAATGAACAATAATACTTATATGTTTATTTAAGCTATGAAATTTTGAGTGTGTCTTCATCCATTCAAAATATTCTCAAAACAATCCGAACTCTCCTTTAAAGAATAAAAAAGGTCCTCTGAAGTCGGTGTATTGCTGCTTGTATATTAACTAGGTACTTGAAAGCGATCATACAAGCTTACAGTGATTGTCAGGCATTAGGAGTGAGATAGGGTGCATATTCTTGGCGACCTCCATGGTGTTAAATGGGGAATGTGAAACAACAACAACAAATTACACTGATGACTAATGCTGGATGTCCAATGATTTCTCCCTATTTCTTGGACGGTATTTCGCTGCAGTTAGATTTCATCATTATCTCATCGCATTTTTCCCCGGCAGAAGTGTAGTTAAAGGCATGGACACGCGACCTTCCCGGAATGTAAATAGGCGGAGATGACGGTAAAGCAGGTTGATGGATCATCGGTCACCCTAAATGTTAGATTTCAAACGACCCGGGTTCACAGAAGTCAGTTTCCCTCACTTTCAGCTCCTCTCAGCAGCTAATTATTTCATCCCATATCAGCCAAGATGGGGCCAGTTGGTGCTAAGTATGGCAGGAGTTGAACACACTTGGACTAGGCATGCTAAATTTAGCACTCTGGACTGAGTAATGTAGGATTTGTGTGCTGTAAGTTAGGCCCGACCTTCAGGAATAGGCCATGTTCCAAATAGACGGTGCCAGCAGATATCGTCCTGCCATCAGCTCTCAGCACGATTGTTAAACCTTTTGGAGAATTCTATGAGTGACATGCGTATGTGATTATTCAAACATCGTCCTTCATATCACATTATTATATTTTGAATGGCTGGTGCAAAAGCTTGTCCACTTCAAACTGACAGCTCCACTGAACAGGCGCGAATGGTCTTTCCTTGTCATAGGGTCGAGAAAAGACCTGAGTGTCGCCACCTTAAAGCCGATCTTTTCCAGCAGTGGTCTGTTTCATTATCAGTTCTTGGCAAGAGCCAAAAGTTTTGTCAGTTACTGATGCAAACCATGTGTCAAGGCCTACATTAAAACATTGTTATCGTTCAGAATGATAGGTTTAGATTCTCTTCCATTATGGGAAGCTTTATTCATAACAACAACCTGTACTCCCCATCAATCATCATCCCCACCGCCATCACTACCACACCATCGCCATCATAACAAAATCACCACCACTGCCACCGTCCTCTCTAAAATGTTCTTATTACCAGCAATATCTGCATCAACACGAGTAACAGATGCTATCGATTTAATCAGCGTCAACAACAACAACAACAACAACAACAGCAAGAACAAAGCATAACAGCAAGCCGTGTCAACAGGCTGAATCGTCTGTCAAATCTTCAGAATGATATTAACGGGCTTTTAATCAAATGTCGTTCGATGGATGAAATTGAATTATTCGGGCCAAGCTAGCAAGATCCTTATTGATATGCACGCCCACACTGCCACGCAATTAGCCCAGATAAAAAAAAGAAAAAGAAAATAGTATGTGGTTCTGTCTGTCTGCCTGTCTGTTTCTTTCTCTTTTTTTTTGCTGTCTGTGTAGTTTCCTTTGTAGGTTCTTTTTTTTCCATGTTTTTTTTGGTATGTATATGTGCTCCTTCTTTTTCTGTATTCTCTCTGTAACACAGGGGGGAGAGAGAGAGAGAGAGAGAGAGAGAGAGAGAAGAGAGAGAGAGAGAGAGAGAGAGAGAGAGAGAGAGAGAGAGAGAGAGAGAGAGAGAGAGAGAGA
>CM060324.1:33321985-33331690 GCA_030674155.1 Stramonita haemastoma
ATAATCTTCCAGTCAATGGAAGACCAGTACACAGGTTTGCCACCTTCACAAACTATGGCTACTCTTGTCCAACTTAGCAAAAAAGCAAAATATAAATTCTCACACTCATCCCCACTTGTACACACAACTTCAAAACTGAACAGCAATAATCTTTTTGCTTCCTATCAATTCGGTTTCCACATTTAAATGATCTAAAGTTTTAAAAAAATAATAAAAAAAATAAATAAAAAACCTATTAGAATTTTTGACTTTGCATAGTGCTTCATACTACATACAAGTAAAAAAAATATATAATATATATTAAAATATATATATATATATATAAGACTTAACCACACTACACACACATGTTAAAAAAAAAACCCTGACTTCACAATATACACAAAAATATCAGTTTCTTCTCTTTCCAGATTCCCTCCTCCTCCCCGCCTCCCACACACTCTCCATTTTTTTTAAAATTTCTAACATTGATCAGTTCCACCCCTTCATCCCGCTTACACAAATCACTACATCAAAAAGATGGACAGTATTGTCTTATTACAATCTTTATTATGTGTTGGTGTAAAGCCTGCAATGATCTTCCAGTCAATGGAAGACCAGTACACAGGTTTGCCACCTTCACAAACTATGGCTACTCTTGCAAATGGCAAAGGACACAAGTCCATATTTGTGGTAACTGGTACTTCATCTAACTTAGCAAAAAAGCAAAAAAGAAATTGTCACTCTCATCCCCACTTGTACACACAACTTTGCTTAAAAATGTACATAATCTTTTTGCTTCCCATCTCTTCAGTTTCCACACTTAAATGATTTAAAGTAAACAAAAAAAATTTTTTTTAAGAAGTAACAAAAGATAAAAGCTATTAGAATTTTTGATTTGGCATAGTGCTTCACGCTACATACAAGTAAAAAAAATGTTTAAGAGACTTTACCCCACTACACATATATGTAAAAAAAAATATATAAAAAAAACAACCTGACTTCACAATATACAAGAAAATATCAGTTCCTTCCCTTTCCAGCTTCCCTCCCCCTCCTCCTCCCACACACACCCCTATCTCTTTTTTTTTTTTTTATCTCTAACATTGATCAGTTCCACCCCTTCTTCCCGCTTACACAAATCACTACGTGAAAAAAGATTACAGCATTGAATTTTATACAAATATTTTAATGTCTTGGTGTAAAACCTGCAATGATATTCCAGAAGACCAGTACACAGGCTTGCCACCTTCACAAACTGTGGATACTCTTGGAAATGGCAAAGGACATAATTATGTCCATATTTGTGTTAACTGGTACTTCATCTAACTTAGCAAAAAAGCAAAAAATAAATTGTCACTCTCATCCCCACTTGTACACACAGCTTTACTGAAATCTAGATCTACATACAAGTAAAAAAAAAAAAGAAAAAAAAGAAAAAAAAAAGACCACCACACTACACTTTTTATTTTTTTAAACTGACTTCACAATATACACGAAAATATCAGTTCCTTCTCTTCCTAGCTTCCCCCTCCCCCCTCCTTCTCTTACACACTCCTCTCTCACTTCTTTTTATCTCTAACACTGATCAGTTTCACCCCTTCCTCCCACTTACACAAAACACTACATCAAAAAGATGGACAGTATTGTCTTATTACAATCTTTATTCTGTGTTGGTGTAAAACCTGCAATGATCTTCCAGTCAATGGAAGACCAGTACACAGGTTTGCCACCTTCACAAACTATGGCTACTCTTGCAAATAGCAAAGGACATAAGTCCATATTTGTGTTAACTGGTACTTCATCTAACTTTGGAAAAAATTGCAAATGGCAAAGGACATAAGTCCATATTTCTGTTAATTGGTACTTCATCTAACTTTGGAAAAAAGCACCTAAAAAAACTGTCACACCCATCCCTACTTGTACACACAACTTAACTTAAAAACTGTATATCAATAATCTTTTCGCTTCCTATCTTTTCAGTTTCCACACTTAAATCAGATGATTTAAAGTAAAGGAAAGAAAAAAATGATTTAAAGTGAAAATAAAGAAAAAGAAAAAACGAAAAAGAAAAAAAAAAGTATTACAATTTGTTTTGATTTGCATCATGCTTTACACTACACACAAGTTAAAATAAACAAAAGCAAAAACACCCAACTGACAACTGAAACATACGTTGCAAAAATGTATTTGTAAACCCACTACACACAAGCAAAAAAAAAAAAAAAAACACTGACTGAAAGAAATTAAAACACACTACATCAAAACGTCTTTGTAACCACTGTACCATACACATGCACATTACTACCCTTGTTAGCTCAGCTTCCACCTAGTCACAAAGGTACCTTTCTTCCTCCCACACAAAATAATTTCTAAAAAAATAAATGAATTCCGCCACTCCCTCCCGCTCACATGAACCACTCCTTTTAAAATTGTAAAATAAGTCCATATTTTTGTTAATTGGTGCATCATCTGCCTTAGCAAAAAAGCAAAAAATAAATTGTCACTCTCATCCCCACTTGTACCCACAGCTTTACTTAATCATTTTGCTTCCTATCTCTTCACTTTCCACAGTTAAAGGATTTAAAGTAAACAAAAAAATAATAATAATAATAAAAGATATAACGAAAGAAAAAGCTATTAGAATGTTTGATTTGGCATAGTGCTTCACACTACATACAAGTAATAAAAAATTCAAAAATTAATACTTAACCACAACTACACACATGTAAAAAAATGAATAAATAAAAAATATATTAAAAAACCCGACTTCACAAAATACTCGAAAACATCAGTTCCTAGATCCCTTTCTAGCTTTCCCCTCCTCCTCTTCTCACACACCTCTCACATTTTTTTTATATCTCTAATATCGATCAGTTCCACCCCTTCCTCCCTTACACAAATCATTACACCAGAAAGATGTACAGCATTGTCTTTTTACATTTTTTTTATACGTGTTGGTGTAAAACCTGCAATGATATTCCAGTCAATGGAAGACCAGTACACAGATTTGCCACCTTCACAAACTATGGCTACTCTTGCAAATAGCAAAGGACATAAGTCCATAATTATTTGTGTTAACTGGTACTTTATCTATCTTTGGAAAAAAAGCACCTTAAAAAACTGTCACACTCATCACCACTTGTACACACAACTTTACTTAAATCTGTATATCAATAATCTTTTCACTTCCTATCTTTTCTGTTTCCACACTTAAATCAGATGATTTAAAGTATATAAAAAAATTAAGATTTTAAGTAAAAAGGAAAAAAATTAAAGTAAAAATAAAAAGACACCAAAAAGAAAAAAAACCTATTACAGTTTCTGTTTTGATTAGCATCATGCTTTACACTCAAGTGTTCTTTTCTTAAAAAAGCACACAAAAAACCAAACTGACAACAAACATGCGTCGCAAAAATTTGCAACCCCACTACACATAAGCAAAAAAAAACACACTGAAAGAAATCAAAACACACTACATCAAAACGTCTTTGTAACCACTGTACCATACACATACACTTTACTCCCCTCCTTAGCTCAGCTTCACCTAGTCACAAAGACACCTTTCTTCCTTCCACACAAAAAAAATTATTTCTCAAAAATAAATCAATTCCGCCACTCCCTCCCGCTCACATGAACCACTCCATTTTTTTTTAATGTAAAATGAGTCCTTAGCAAAAAAGCAAACAAATTGTCACTCTCATCCCCACTTGTACATACAGCTTTAGTTAAATCTGTACATAATCATTTTGCTTCCTATCTCTTCAGTTTCCACACTAAAATGGTTTAAAGTAAACAAATGATACTAATACTAATACTAATAATAATGATAAAGAAATAACGAAAGAAAAAGTTATTAGAATTTTTCATTTAGAATTTTTCATTTTGCATAGTGCTTCACACTACAAAAGTTAAAAAAAAAAAAAAAAAAAAAAGAAACCACACTACACACATGTAAAGAAAAAAAAAACACAAAAAACCCCGACTTCACAATATACACGAAAATAGTTCCTTTTCCAGCTTCCCTCCCCCTCCTCCCACACACCACTCTCCCTCATTCTTTTCTTAATCCAACATTGATCAGTTCCACCCCTTCCTCTACCCCTTACACAAATCACTATGTGAAAAAAGATGTACAGCATTGTATTTTGTACAAATATTGTATGCATGTGTTGGTGTAAAACCTGCAATGATATTCCAGTCAATGGAAGACCAGTACACAGGTTTGCCACCTTCACAAACTGTGGATACTCTTGCAAATGGCAAAGGACATAAGTCCATATTTGTGTTAACTGGTACTACTAACTTTGCAAAAAAGCAACAACAACAAAATTGTCACACTCGTACTCATCCCCACTTGTACTCAACTTTACTGAAAACTGTACAGTAATAATCTTTTCGCTTTCTATCTCTTCAGTTTCCACACTTAGATGATTTAAAGTAAAGAAAAAGAAATGATTTAAAGTAAAAAAAAAAAAAAAAAAAAAAAATTAAAAAAAGTGATTTAAAGTTTTAAAAAAAAAAAAAATACAAATAAAAATTTAAAAAATTACAATTTCTGTTTTGATTAGCATCATGCTTTACACTATACACAAGTTTTTTTTTTGAAAAGCAAAAAAAAAAACTGACAACTAAAACATACGTCGCAAAAATGTATTTCTAACCCCACTACACACAAGCAAAACAAAAATACACTGACTGAAAGAAATTAAAGCACACTAAACAAAAACGTCTCTGTAATCACTGTACCATACACATACACTTTACTCCCCTTGTTAGCTCAGCTTCCACCTAGTCACAAAGACACCTTTCTTCCTCCCACACGTAAAAATTATTTCTCAAAAATAAATCAATTACGCCCACATGAACCACTCAATTTTTTTAAATATAAAATGAGTCCTTAGCAAAAAAGCAAAACAAATTGTCACTCTCATTCCCACTTGTACACACACCTTTAAATCTGTACATAAATAATCATTTTGCTTCCTATCTCTTCAATTTCCACAAATGATTTAAAGTAAACAAAAAATGATAATAATAATAAAAATAAATAATAAAAGAAAAAGCTACCAGAATTTTTGATTTGGCATAGTGCTTCACACTACATACAAGTAATAAAAAAAAAAAGACAACCACACTACACACATGTAAAAAATAAACCCGACTTCACAACATACACGAAAATAGTTCGTTCACGTTCTAGCTTCCCCCTCCTCCTCCTCCCACACACACACCTCATTTTTTTATATCTCTAACATTGATCAGTTCCACCCCTTCCTCCCGCTTACACAAAACACTACATTAAAAAATGCA
Source organism: Stramonita haemastoma (assembly GCA_030674155.1). NCBI lineage: Eukaryota > Metazoa > Mollusca > Gastropoda > Neogastropoda > Muricidae > Stramonita > Stramonita haemastoma. Next base: position 33,327,278 of record CM060324.1, read on the forward strand.
CAGCATTGTCTTTTGTACAGTTGTTGTTTTTTATGTGTTGGTGTAAAACCTGCAATGATATTCCAGTCAATGGAAGACCAGTACACAGATTTGCCACCTTCACAAACTATGGATACTCTTGCAAATAGCAAAGGACATAAGTCCATATTTATTTGTGCTAACTGGTACTTCATCTAACTTTGGAAAAAAAGCACCTTAAAAAACTGTCACACTCATCCCCACTTGTACACACAACTTTACTTAAATCTGTATATCAATAATCTTTTCACTTCCTATCTTTTCAGTTTCCACACAAATCATATGATTTAAAGTTTTTAAAAAATTATATAAAGTAAAAAAAAAAAATTAAGAAAAAAGATTTAGAGTATAAAAAAAAAGAAACGAGAAACAAATCTATTACAATGTCTGTTTTGATTAGCATCATGCTTTACACTACACACAAGAAAAAAAACAGCAAAAAAATACCCCAAACTGACAACTGAAACATACACATCGCAAAAATGTATTTGTCAACCCACTACACACAAGCAAAAAAAAGAAAACACTGACTGAAAGAAATTAAAACACACTACATCAAAACGTCTTTGTTACCACTGTACCATACACATACATTTTACTCCCCTCCATAGCTCAGTTTCCACCTAGTCACAAAGACACCTTTCTTCCTCCCACAACACAAAAATTATTTCTCAAAAAATAAATCAATTCCGCCACTCCCTCCCACTCACATGGACCACTCCATTTTTCTTTAATGTAAAATGAGTCCTTAGCAAAAAATAAATTGTCACTCTCATCCCCACTTGTACTCACAGCTTTACTTAAATCTGTACATAAATCTTTTTGCTTCCTATCTCTTCAGTTTCCACACTTAAAATGATTTAAAGTAAACAAAAAAAATAATTTTTAAAAAAAGTAACGAAAGAAAAAGGTATTAGAATTTTTGATTTGGCATAGTGCTTCACACTACATACAAGTAAAAAATAAATAAATAAATAAAAAGACAACCACACTACACACATGTTAAAAAAAACCCGACTTCATAATATACACGAAAATATCAGTTCCTTCTCTTTCCAGCTTTCCTCCCCCTCCTCCACCTCCCCCACACACCTCTCTATATTTTTTTTCTCTAACATTGATCTGTTCCACCCCTTCCTCCCGCTTACACAAATCACTACATTAAAAAATGTACATTGTCTTCTGTACAAACATTTTATAAGTGTTGGTGTAAAACCTGCAATAATCTTCCAGTCAATGGAAGACCAGTACACAGGTTTGCCACCTTCATAAGCTATGGCTATACTACTCTTGCAAATAGCAAAGGACGAAGTCCATCTTTGTGTTAACTAGTACTTTATCTCAGCAAAAAGGCAAACAAGAACCTGCCACATCATTCCCACTTGTACACACAGCTTTACTTAAAACTGTACATCAATAATCTTTTTGCTTTTTATGTCTTCAGTTTCCACAATAAATGATTTAAAGTAAACAAAAAATAAAAAGAAATAACGAAAGAAAAAGCTATTAGAATTTTTGATTTGGCATAGTGCTTCATACTACACACAAGTAAAAAAATAAATAAATAATAAAAATAAAAAAGGCTTTACAACACTACACACTGTGTCAAAAAAAAAAAAAAAAAAAAAAAAAAAAAAAAAAAAAAAAAACAGCTTTACTTAAAACTGTACATCAATAATCTTTTCGCTTTTTCTCTCTTCAGTTTCCACAATAAATGATTTAAAGTAAACAAAATGAAATAAAAGAAATAAAGGAAAAAGCCATTAGAACTTTTCATTTGGCATAGTGCTTCATACTACACACAAGTTTTTAAAAAAAATAAAAAACCACTAAACACTATGTAAAAAAAAAAAATTTAAACCCCAAAAGACCCGACTTCACAATCTACCCCAAAATACCAGTTTCTTCCTTTTCCAGCTTCCCTCCTCCTCCTCAATTTTTTTTATCTCTAACATTGATCAGTTCCACCCTTCCTCCCACTTCCACAAAAACATTACGTAAAAAAGATATACAGTATTGTCTTATGTACAATTTATAAGTGTTGGTGTAAAACCTGCAATGATATTCCAGTCAATGGAAGACCAGTACACAGGTTTGCCACCTTCACAAACTATGGCTACTCTTGCAAATAGTAAAGGACATAAGTCCATATTTTGTGTTAACTGGTACTGCATCTAACTTTGCAAAAAAGCAACAACAAAAATAAATTATCACACTCATCCTCACTTGTACTCATAACTTTACTTAAAACTGTACAGCAATAATCTTTTCGCTGTCTATCTCTTCAGTTTTCACACTTAAATCAGATGATTTAATGTTTTTTAAAAAAATAGAATTTTAATTTTGATTTTGCATAGTGCTTTACACTACACAAGTAAAAAAGAAAAACTGACTTAACCGAGACATGCGACACAAAGATATATTTATTTGTAACCACACTACACGACACGACACGACACACTACACACACAGTAAAAACAAAAATCAACCGACTTAAAACATACTAAACAAAAACATTTGTAACTCCCGTCATACACATGCTCTTTACCTTGTCAGCTCACCCTCAACCCACTCACAAAGACACCTTTCTCCCTCGCACACAAAAATTTCTCTTCAATAGGTATCCACTCCTCTCCCTCCCGCTCAAATGTATCACTATATTTTAAAAAAAATGTTTAGTATTGCACTTTTTGTAACATTTTTTCATATGTTTTGGTGTAAAATTTTCTTGACCTTCCTATCAGTGAAAGTTCAGTACACAACTGACCACCAGAACAAACTATTGCTATTCATCTTAATTATACTCGACCATACTCTCCCTGCCACATGGAAATATCACTATACTTAAAAACTGTAGTTTCTAGAAGCAGTCATTTAGATCTGATCTGTTCACTAATTACACACTAATTTGAAAAAATCCAAACATCTTGCATGGTGCATTATTCTACTCACACAAAACACACAAAGTCAGAAAACCAAAAGGCAATTTCAATAGATAAACATATCCACACATGTGTAACCACTATGAAACAAAACTATGTACAAAACTGTATTTTAAACCACACACACACACACACACACACACACACACACACACACACTCACACACACACACACACACACACACATTCTTACGGCATAATTATCTGTTGGTTTAAAGTCTCATTATCGGCTAATGAAGGGAAAACCAATCAATAGACTAGCAATCAGCCCAAACTACAAACCATCTATACCAACATCAAAGGTAATCACAGGACCCGATACCCCTTTACAACTGGTTTTCCGTGTAATTCACAGGAGAAAAAAATCTGACAAAAATAAGTTCAACTCCCCCCCACATGTACACATCACTATCCTTAATACTGTACACTTAAATCATGTGGGTTTTTCTAATCTGTTCAGTAATTCTACAATTTTCTGGTTTTTGTGGGATTTCTTTTACTGAAGAAAAACTTTTTTTAATGTCTTATATAGAGAACTATAGCCTACTATACGAGCAAAACATTACAAAAATCAAAATTAATCTACATAACTTCAATAATATGATCAACATAATTATAAACAAATATTTAATCATGTGCCTTATCTGTTCAGTAGTTCAAATTTCTGATTTTTTAACTGAAGAAAAAAAAATACAAAAAATCCCAGAGAATTTTAGCCTACTATACAAGCAAAACATTAAGAAAATCTAATCTAATCACACTCTTAAAATTATACTACGTACTCTGATTACTTCCCTTGCCAACTCCCCGTCCTCAACTGAATTTTTTTCATCTAAGTCACACAAAAGCAAGTTAAAAACTTAATAGTTGAACATAACTTTCATGCTATTCACTTTTTGAGAACTCGTAAAATTTCCGCCTACTCTCAGACTATAAGCATGCAGATAAAGCATTGGGTACATTTGATAGAATCGAAACCATGTTCGTAAGTATATGACTGCTTGCTATCAAAATGGTAAATATGATCCATTTATAAACACAGTTAAAAATATTCTCTGTACAAATTGATCCAAACAAATATAGAAAAACAGAGTATTCTAGATGTGCATGGGTCGAGTTATGCTGTTAACGAAAAGCTTAAGGATGTATATAGAGCACTTTAGAATTATCAGAAAAGAAGAAATTGCAAACACTAAAATTGTCATTTTCAAGCTTCCTGTATGATCTAAAACTGTTGCCATTCTCGTGGCATTAACAGGACTATATCTTTTTTTGTCATTTATTTTTCTTAATATGCAGCAAAAAAATAATAATAATAATAAAAAATTTAAAAAATAATTTTAAAAAAGTTGAAATAAATCTTAAAGATACACGGCCATCCATCTAAAAATGTTTTAAAAATAAAGAAAGAAAGTAAACCATTGTACAAACATTTCTGTAATCGCCTCTTTCC
>CM060324.1:33331790-33346790 GCA_030674155.1 Stramonita haemastoma
TGGCTGGCTGTTCAAACCAGCCCCCCTCTTGCCAATTCCCCTGCTACATTTCCCTTTTAACTCTTTCGCTGATGAAAGCCGGTTGCCAGGGATTGGCACTTTTTTTTGGTCACGGTTTAGGGCTGTCAGTTCATGGGCTCCCCAATGCACTGCCTAAAGACAAAACCCCCCGGGGGCTTGTCAAGGAAATTAAAACGATCACACGGAATCAAAATTTTTCCCTATTTCTCGGCTCATGCGGGGGAATGGGTCGCCAGGGGTCAAAGCATTTTGCTTTTTTACCAATGTAAGCACATGGGCGGGGTTCCCCAATTGGATGGGTACCGTTTGTGTCCTTGGTTTTAGCACGCCCCCCCAGTTCACCCAATTGGGTACCTGCCTTTTGGGTTTTTTGGAAGGGTAAAGCCACGGAGAGGTTTTTTGGTACGCCATCAATATACTGGCCCCAAAAAAGCTGGGTCTTTTTCTTGCTCCCTAACCAATGGTTTTAACACCTTTATTTTTTATGACGTTGCCTAGCCGCATCAAATGCACGAGGACTATTTTTAAAATTTTAAAAATTTTCCATTGGGTTGGGTAAGATGGAAACACAATTAAAGGGTCTTTCTTGGGGGGCAAAGACAAAAAACAAATTTGAATCATATACACCAAATGGGCCGGCGCACTGTAACTAAAACTACCAATTAAGATCACATCTGAAGGGGGGGGTTTTCAGAATGCTGACCCAAAAAGGAAAGGTTACCATTCCCCAATTTCTGACAAAAACTGAGGGGAAGGTGGCTTCACGCCCAAACTTCCCCAAGCACAACCGAAAAACCTGCCATGCCCAAAATTCCTTAAAGGGGAGCAAGAGGAAAAAGAAAATCACACCCCCTATGCTACGGTTTGCTTTTGGGGAAAAGCAAATAGGGACCCTATTTCGCTTTTTTTATCACCACAGAAGGCTAGACCGTCCGGGAAAAGAGGCCAAATTTTTCGAATCAACCGCCCCGGGATTTTGGGAAAGTTTTTCAATACGCTTCCGTTTTTGGGAACAAACAAGCCCAATGCGTTGGACATAAAACGCTATAGCTATTTTTTTTATTTACAACCCCCCCTGAATTTTATATTCCGGGGGTTTGCTTTTTCAACATACGTTGATTTTTAAAAGTTCTTTGAACATTGAGTCTATTTTAGAGAGAGCGCCTTTCCTGTCATTTATCATCATTATTCACCCCCTTTTTTACTTAAATTCGGAAATAGAATACTTTCTTTGACTTTTTCCAGAAACAAAGTGGCACTATTCATGCATTGAAGTATACACCTAAAAATGTTTATACTTAAAATTTCGTTGATTGTTCCCCAAACAGTCATAGCTACAACCGCCAGTCTTTTCCCCCATTGTTGCAAAACTCTTCACGCCAGTTTTATATTTTGGGGACAGGATAGCTAAACAATGGGTGTGATGCTTTCCCCAAGCTAACATATATAAGGAAGCAGCATGGATTGTGGTTATTAAGTGGATGGTTACAGAGACCTTTGAGCGTCGGCTTCGTACGTCCCCCATTTTTTGCCCACGGAAATGGGTACCTGCCCTCTTTAGGGTCAAGGAAAGTAAAACAGCCAGGGAGAGGAGATGGGCGCCCGCCCTTAATATACTGGTCCCTGAGAGAGGCTGAGGTCTCTTGACACTTTGCTCTCCAACGACCACATAGGTTATAGGAACATCTTTACCTATATGCTTACACTGTGGGTCAAAAATTTGCAGATATACTGTTTTGATCTCTCCTGTCTCTGTCTCAAACACACACCACATACACACACACATACACACACACACACCACAACACACACACACACACACACCAGAAAAAAAAAGATAAAAGAAATATAAAAAGGAATGAAAGCAAACAACAACAACAACAAACCAATTAAAAGCAACAGAAAAACGGAGACCAAAAAAAAAAGAAAAAAACTTGAACACAGACGAGGGAAAGAAAATAATGAAAAGAGGGGACAAGAGAAGGAAGAAAGAGAGAGGGGGCAAGAAAAAAAAAGAAGCAAAGATATGGTGATTTTTTTTCTCCAAAAGAACATTTCCCTTACCTTTCACACCCTCTTTCCTTTCGTCCAACATCCAGTTCCCCATTTGATGTTGACAGATCAACCTCTCCAGCTGTACTCTCTGGGCCCCTCTTCTTCTCTCTCTCTCCTCTCTCTTCTCTCTCTCCTCTCTCTCTCTCTCTCTCTCTCTCCCTCCTCTCTCTCTCTCTCTCCCTCTCTCTCTCCTCTCTCTCTCTCATCTCTTCTCTCTCTCTCCTCTCTCTTGCTGGGGAGGGGGGGGGAGGGGGGGGGGGAATCGAGATCCATAATCCTGTGACAGCCCTTACAGCCTCCCTGATGGGTTCAAATCTTCTTCTCTTTCCCCAGATCTGCCTACGTCACAATCATGTATGATGTCATGACATGTCAGTTCCTTTTTTTTTTTTTTTTTTGCTGTGACATCAGACAGCGGGGCGCCATGGCGGTTCACGCCTGATAAAATTTTGACGCTGCAAGATATTGAAACAAATGGACAGGGGTTGAATGGCCGAAAGGGGTGTTTTCCCGCTGGTTGGTGCAATGGGCTGTAAATCTATTGCCTCCTCCCTTCCTTTCAAATTCATCTTCAATCCTACTTTCTTCACTTGTCCCCACCCACCCTTCTTTTCTTCTCCCTGATAGATTTGCATAATATCGCTATTAAAAGAAGCTTTAATGAGGAAATACGTAGTGGAGGAAAGCAAGGCAGGTAAGCATTAACAAGGAATCTTATTAAAAGAAGCTTGTGTCAAACATGTTTCATTTGATTGTTTCAAGATATTTTTCTGGTCTTCTTTACTGCAGTCCATGAAGTTCTGATTCCAAAATAAGGTTTCAGAAATAAAGTATGTCTATCAGTCTGTCTGCCTATCTGTCTGTTTGTCTGCTGCATACGTCGGTCTGCCTATGTCTTTTCAACAGGCCATTTTCACAATATTCCGTTCCATAATTTTGGGTGAACTGTTTCAGTCAGTCACAAATTAGAAGGGTATGGAAAATACCAACATAAGAAAGATGAAAAAAAAAACCCAAGATAAAACAAACCGATGAAATGTAAAAAAAAAAAGGTGACAAAAGAAAGAAAAGTTGCAAAAAGGGAGAAGGCAAACAGAAAATCAAAAGAACGAAAAAATGTATTATAAAGACATAAAACTAGACATACCAACAAAATATCATTTTGATAAGGATACATTTATTCTGTTAGCTTATAGCCTTATAGCCCTGCCTGCAGGAGAAAATTACAGGGATAGCAATAAGATAACAAAAAAGTTAGATAAAACCCCCAAAAATATGGGAATGAAGAAAAGAATCTTGAAGAAGAAGAAGAAGAAGAAGAAGAAGAAGAAAAAGAAGAAGAAGAAGAAGAAAGAAGAAGAAGAAAAAGAAGAAGAAGAAGAAGAAGAAGAAGAAGGTGATGATGATGATGATGATGATGATGGTGATGATGATGATGATGATGATGATGATGGCAGTAAATATTTCTAAGGGTAACAGATGAGCATTGGCATTTATTTTAGGTGTGGGTTTTTTCAAGGGGGGCATGAAGCCTCTTCCCTGAGAGAGAGAGAGAGAGAGAGAGAGAGAGAGAGAGAGAGAGAGAGAGAGAGAGAGAGAGAGAGAGAGAGAGAGAGAGAAGAGAGAGAGAGAGAGAGAGGTGTACATGTGAGTTGACATTTTTTTCAAAAAGTTATCTGGCACAGTTTAGACACATAAAAAAGAAACAACAAATGAATAAACGAACAAAATTAATAAATAAAAGAGAGAAGAAAAAAAAAACAGAAAGAAAAGAAAAGATGAGAAAGTAAGAAAGAATAAATGAAAAACACATGCAGACAAAAAGTGACAGACAGACAGGAAGGAAGCAGTCTTCCATTACTGGTCATGCTTCATTGACTCACAGTGCCTTCAGTCTGCTTTATTACCTGACACAGGTGTGTGTGTGTGTGTGTGTGTGTGTGTGTGTTGTGTGTGTGTGTGTGTGTGTGTGTGTATGTGTGTGTGTGTGTGTGTGTGTGTGTGTGTGCGTGCGTGCGTGTGTGTGTATTCAAAGTTTGATTATGTACTGTGCTTGGTTCCAGTTCGTGAGCATAGCTAATTTATGAACAGACTTTCTAAAACACTGCCACACCAAGAAACGAGCTGATTTGTATATATACAAGTACTTCAGGGACTTAATATCTATTTTTTTAATTTTACAAAATATTTTAAAAAGGAATCAGAAAAAATATAATTTTTTTTTCACAAGAAGAAAGGTGGTGGTGATACTATAATGCAAAAAAGAATGGTAAATTTGTATTGATCTATTATTTTAACAAAAATGAATGGAACAATCATAGCTCTGGCAAACACGTGTTTTTTCTCATCTTATTTTGGTGCTGGATATTTCTAGGTCATTCATTACCCCCATATCAAACAAGATTACAGAGACTTAGACAATACTGATGAATGGACAGACATAGACTAGACATCACGGTTTTTAATGTGTAAAGCTATATGGACAGACCAGCAAGAGAAATTTGCCAGTCAGTGCGTCTCTTGTGTCACCGCCCCCCCCCTCCCCCCCCCCCCCCCGCGCCTGCAATCCTGCAATGATGATGGTTCTGGTCAAGGACGTGTGATGGTAATGTTGATGATGAATGAATCAAGCAACGTGGGGAAAGTTATATGATCGAGAGGGGAGAGAGAGAGAGAGAGAGAGAGGATAGAGAGAGATGAAGAGAGAGAGAGAAGAGAAAAGAGAGAAAAGACAGACAGACAGACAGACAGACAGACAGACAGAACAGACAGACAGACAGAGATAGAGAGAGACAGAGACAGACAGACAGACAGACAGACAGACAGAAACACAGATAGAGACAGAGACAGAGAGAGTGATAGAGAAGTATGGATTTAGATAGGAGTGTAGGGCAGAATGTATGCTGATTCTGATGTAGTGATGGTGACTGTGGTGATATTGTAATAGGCTAAGGCCATCTGGGATTGCCATATAAAAAAGCAATCAATCTGAATGTCAAGTCAGCCAGATTAGGTGAAGGGAGGCGATGACAATGACCTGTTGACAGACAGACAAACAGGCACACAGTTTTGCAGACACCGAAAAACAGACAGGGGGAAACACAGATGGACAGGATGACAGACAGATATATACATGCATACATACAGACAGATAGATTAGAGAGACTAGACAGAGAAACTTTGCCCCAGACCATATTTTGGGATGAGTGCTTAGTAGTAACAAAGAGCAATGAGTAAGGAATAGAAAAGAGATTGAATGACAACCCCCCCTCCACCTCACTCAAAAGCAAGAAAAAACCCCAACCAAGCAAAAACCTCAAACACACACACATACACACACACACGCAGACACTAACACACACACGCATGCACACACGCACACACGCACGCACGCACGCACGCGCGCGCGCCCGCGCACACACACACAAAGATACCCTCCCCCCCACACACACTTATATTTAGCTATCCTCTATGTACATGCTTCATCTTGTGTACTATCATTAATTCATGAATACATTTTATATGGAGCATTAAAGAAGGAGTGAGAAGACTGGAGAACGCAATAGATTTATAAAGCATTGAAGTTTTCAGGGAAAGAAGTTTAAAAAAAAAAAAACACACAAAAAAACCCGAAAATGAATTTATCAGTCATTCGACCGCTGTCCATTCGCTCAATACCTTCCTGCAGCAAATTCTGTTAGGCATGCACTGCCATGGCGCCACACTGTCTGAATTCGAAGCAGAAAGGAAGTGACGTATGCCATGACGTCATAATGATTATGTCATAGCCAGATCTAAAAAAGAGCGAGGAAGGGCTGGGTGGAGAAAATGAATTGAAAACCAGGAAATCGATTTTTTTATGGCAATGCTGGTTGTTGCTTGATTTTTCCCAGCTGATTGTAAGACACAAAAGGAGGACCGGCGTGAAGAGGGAGAGAGTATGGCGGGGTAGGAGATATATTACATCAGCTGTAGAGCTGGATGGAGGATGAATGCAGGGTGAAAAACGGTGATGGAGGATGGGGAAGGTATTGCATATGGGATAAAAGAGACCAACATTTTTTGTTTTGTCTTTCGCTTACGATGATCTTTATCTCTTTTTTTTGTTTTTTTTTAGTTGTCCTTTACCTTTTTTATGTTCGTATTTTGTTCTTTTTTTCTCCCTTTATTCCTATCTGTGCGTTCAAACTTTCGCCTGCATTTTCCTATTTCCAGTTTTGTAGGTCTGTCTCTGAGTTTATCTGTCTGTCTTTTGTTCTCTCTCTCTCTCACTTTATCTTTCCTTTATGTTTCTCCTTCTGTCTTTCCTTGATTGTCGTTTCCTTCTTTCTGCTCATACTTTCTCGTTTTTTGTCTTATCGTATTTCCTTGATTATCTGTCAGCCTGTCTCTGCCTTCTGCCTACCATTTTCTTCATAAGCCTAGTGCGCGCGCGCGCGCGCGTGTGTGTGTGTGTGTGTGTGTGTGTGTGTGTCCGATTGTCACCGACATCCCCATATTGACTAACTTTAGTATCTACTTCTCTTTCAGCCCTTCGGGCGGATTGTTATACGCCATAAAATTTCTTTCTTTCCTTCTTTCCCCCTTTTCCATTCCTTTATTCATGTATTCAAAATTGTCCATTCAGCATTGCTCTTCAAGGACCTCTTGCTCTTGTGTCCTTCTGAAGGGCTTGACCATCTCCTATTCTTTACTGCTACAGTGCAAAGAATACCCTAGAGTAATATTTTGACCGAGCTAGAGGTGTCAGATAGGTGTATCAGTTTCTATTGCAGGGAACCCTAAAAACTATTTCCAACTCCAGTAGGAGCCAGCAGTGGTAGACCTAAAAGTGGGGATGTGATTTATTTCACTCACAGATTTAACAGTTCGAGTGAGTAAGACATTGATCTTTGCACAGAAAACACAAAAAGCAACAACTCTCAAAAGAAGTGAATAAAGAAGAAGAATTGAAAAGTAGAAAAAGAAGAATTGCGAAGAAGAAGAAGAATTGCGAAGAAGAAGAAGAAACACAGACATTGCCAAATAGAAGAAGAATTGTGAAGAAGAAATTGCGAAGAAGAAGAAGAATTGCGAAGAAGAAGAAAATTTGCAAAGAAGAAGAACAATTGCAAAGAAGAACAATTGCAAAGAAGAAGAACAATTGCGAAGAATTGCGAAGAAGAAAAAGAAGAGAAGAAGGAGGAGGAGGAGGAAGGAGGAGGAGGAGGAGGAGGAGGGAAATGATGACAAAAACAGAAGGAAAGAAAATAAAGGCAAACAACTGGAAGATAAAGATTACACATGACAACAGTGACTTACGTTGTTTTGTTAGCTTTCATGACGCCAGAATCGTTAAGAGGGAGTTACAGTGGTGACGGATGACATTTATGTGCTTGCCTCTCTCTGTGTCTCTGTCTCTGTCTGTCTGTCTCTGTCTCTCTCAGTCTGTCTGTCTGTCTGTCTGTCTGTCTGTCTTCTGTCTGTCTCTCTCTCTCTCTTTCTCTCTCTTTCTCTCTCTCTCTCTCTCTCCTCTCTCTTCTCTCCTCTCTCTCTTCTCTCTCTCTCTCTCTCTTTCTCTCTCTCTCTTCCTTTCTTCTCTCTCTCTCTCTCTCTCTCTCTTCTCTCTCTCTCTCTCTCTCTCTCTCTCTCTCCTCTCTCTCTCTCTCTCTCTCTCTCTCTCTCTCTCTCTCTCTCTCTCTCTCTCTCTCTCTTTGTGGGTGTTTTGAAATATTTCGTTGATTGGTTTGTTTTGATGACGATGCAATTTGATGACGCTCTGTCTCTCTCTGTCTCTCTCTGTCTCTCTCTGTCTCTCTCTGTCTCTCTCTGTCTCTCTCTGTCTCTCTCTGCTCTCTCTCTTCTCTCTCCCTCTCTCTCTCTCTCTCTCTCTCTCTCTCTCTCTCTCTCTTGGTCCTGATTATTTGCTATTTTTTCATCTTCATTAGTATACATATTATTTTTTAATGTTTAGAGTTTGATTTAAAACTGGTTTGTATTTATAATTTTAAATGTTGTTTCGCTTTTATTTGATTTTTTTAAAATAATTTTATATACAATCTTGCTCTTTTGCTTGTTGTTTGCCTTTTGGGGTTTTCTTTTCCTTGTAAGGATTGGCTACATTATGAGCTTATAGATAATTGATGATAATTAATTATTTAATTATTATTATTTTTTTTTACAGAAGTGAGAGTGTTTTGAAATATTGACTAAATTGTTTTGATATAATTTGAGGATACTCTCTCTCTCTCTCTCTCTCTTCTCTCTCTCTCTCTCTCTCTCTCTCTCTCTCTCTCTCTCTCTTCTCTCTCTCTCTCTCTCTCTCTCTCTCTCTCTCCACTCTGGGTTTTCTTTTCCTTGTTAGGTTTGGTTAAATTGGGAGTTTTTAGGTTTCATTGATGATAGTTATTTTTTATGGAAGTGTGAGTTTTTAAAAAATATTTTTTGCTGACTGGTTTGTTTTGATGACGATGTAATTTGGCGATGCTCTCTCTCTCTCTCTCTCTCTCTCTCTCTCTCTCTCTCTCTCTCTCTCTCTCTCTCTCTCTCTCTCTCTCTCTCTCTCTCTCTCTCTCTCTCTTCTCTCTCTCTTTGCTTCCTTTCCCTTTCCTTTCCCCTCCAACTTCCACCTTCAGATATTCTATCCTAGACTTATTATGGAGAGGAGTATTTTGGTTGTTATGTTGGATTCAAACTGTATTCTTACCATTTGAATATTGAAATGTGTTTTCATATAGTTTTTTGTGTTTAAAGGATTTCATGTTGTTGTTGTTTTTTTTAATCTGGTTTCCCCCCCCCTTTTATGCCTACTTTGCTTGTTTTTCCGCTTACACACACACACACACACACACACACACACACACACACACACACACACACACACACACACACACACACTCATGCATTATAGATTTGTAATGCCTTCTGTTTCATGGTCCTGAATATTTGCTAATTTTTAATATTTTTTGCTGTGTTATTTTTTGTTTAAATAATTATTAGTGTATCCAGTTAGGATGACGCGTTTTGTTGAATGTATTGTTTTCCTTTTTTTTATATTGGTTGAACTGCTGCTGGTGGTGATGCTGGTATGTAGGGGTAGGGAGGGGGTTTCTTAGCTTTATTCCCTCATCAGGGCAAGGGCCGGATGAAAAAAAAGTATGCAATGCTTACTTACTCTGTTACCCTTGAAAAATAAAGATTATTCATTCATTCATTCATTCATTCATTCTCTCTCTCTCTCTCTCTCTCTCTCTCTCTCTCTCTCTCTCTCTCTCTCTCTCTCTCTCTCTCTCTCTCTCTCTCTCTCTCTCCCTCTCTCTCTCTCTGTGCATGCGTCTGTGTGTCTGAGTCTGTGCCTGCATCTATATATCTGTGTCTGTGTGCACCCTGCATGTAATTGTTTGACAAATAGGCCTCGCAAATAAAGAACATGCTCCTAGAGATTGCAGGTTTAGTGTAAAATAGGGTGCAGTGGCAAAACCTGGCTGATGATCTAACTGCAAGCAGTTTGGGTGAGACAGTAACTGAGATTTTGAGTGCAGCTTGCACTTCCTGCATACCCATAATGTACAGACGGTATGCATTGTGTGTCTAGTAAACAAAGCCACAGAAACAAGAAACACATACATTGCCAGACACACGTAGAAGGAGGAAATAAATGTAGACATAAATAAGTATCATTAGGGATACTAGCACGAATTTAATGAAGCGGAATGTTACTGTCATTTGTTTAAAAACAGAACACAACAATGCGTAACAGTATAATTACATGTTCTTTTTTTTAGCGAAACATGCAAATCATCGCATATAATCCCATTTTTTAAACAAAAAATATATGAAAGCAAAATTATCAATTTTTTTTCATAAGAATGTTTTAAAATTCGGTTTCATCTGCCTACCATATGCATGCAAGCCCACTAATTCTGATTCTATCCAGTAATGCAGCTCAGAAGCCGCATTAAACTGTGTCATTAATCATGAGGGCAGATTGTCCTAAATTTGATGGGTTCTTCTCCATAACGTGTATGAGTCATGAGCATTGTGATAAAGCAAGTGGGAAAATCTTTACCAGACTGCCAGCAGAAATCACAAATGTAGCATCACATTGATATGATCTTGCAATCTAGGCTAAGTTAATGAAACCAATTCAATCGTGGATTCCTGTCTCTCTGTGGCTTCCGAGATGTCTTGAGTTTTCTTCTTGCCTTTTCGCCACAGCTTCAGACAAAGAATTTTTCCCTTTTCACCAATGCTTCCCTCTGCACTTTGACAGTAGCTGATCAACATTACAAAGCACATTAAAATGCCGTCACAATCAGTTCCTATCAATCTGATCATGTGTGAAGCAATTAACTGCCCCCTGGCAGGCTCAGTTGTGGTTCCTGTCTTTATGGCACGTCCTCAACGTGCCCTTGTGAACTGATGGCCATTAATCACGTGATCATAAAACGTGTCCAATCCCTGGCAATCCAGGCTTGTCATCAGTGAAGGGGGTTAACGAGAAATGTAGCAGGAAGTTGGACAAGAGCAGGCTGGTTTAGTGACAGCCAGCCGTTGTGTTGGCTAAGGTTGGAAAAGATCAGGGAGTGATGATGTCCCTTTCTGTTTGAAAGCCTTTGTTGTTACCACACTACTGTGCTACTGCTCCTCCTCCTCCTGCTGCTGCTGTTCTTGCTGCAGTCAATACAGCTGGTGATGGTACAGATATGTTAGTATTTTTGTTGCCATGGTGTTGTTGTTTTAGACACTGTAAGAACAATCATTTTAACACAGAACTACATGGACAACTCTAGAAATAACAGCTGATGCAACTGCAAGAGTTTCTGCTACTGCTACTGCTGCTGCTGCTGCTGTTGCTGCTGCTGTTGCTGCTGCTGCTGCTGCTGCTGCTGCTACTACTACTACTACTACTACTACTACTACTACTACTACTACTACTACTACTACTGCTACTGCTACTACTACTACTACTACTACTACTACTACTACTGCTGCTGCTGCTGCTGCTGTGGTGCTACTGCTGCCTCTGCTGTGGTGCTATTGCTTTATTTTCCCCATTACACTATGGCATTTTACAAGAC
The DNA here is from genome assembly GCA_030674155.1 of Stramonita haemastoma. Classification (NCBI taxonomy): domain Eukaryota; kingdom Metazoa; phylum Mollusca; class Gastropoda; order Neogastropoda; family Muricidae; genus Stramonita; species Stramonita haemastoma. Next base: position 33,342,926 of record CM060324.1, read on the forward strand.
AGTAGTTATCAACAAAACAATTTAAAAGAATCACAGAAAGAAAGACTGACCATAAAAAAAAAATCAAAAATGAATAAATACAAAAAGAAAAATTGGAAGGACTGACAAATGGTTGATACTAACAGGAAAGAGAGAAAGAAAAAGAAAAGAATACAAGAGAAAAGAAAAAGCCAACAGAATACAAAGAAAAAAGAAAAGAAAGAAAGAAAGAACGAAATAACAAAAGAAAGAAAAAAAAACAAAGAAAGAAAGAAAGAAAAAAGGACAGAAAGAAGAAAAGAAAGAAAAACAGAAGAGAAAGATAGAAAAACAGAAGAGAAAGAAAGAAAGAAAGAAAGAAAGAAAGAAAGAAAGAAAGAAAAGAAAAGAAAAAAGACTAAAAAAGACAGGAAGACGAAAAAAAATTCCTGAAAGAGAATACTTTCACTAATGCACAGACTGACAGACAGGAAGGAAGCAGTCTTCCATCACTGGTCATGCTTCATTGACTCACAGTGCCTTCACCTCTGGTTTATTACCTGACACAGGTGTGTGTGTGTGTGTGTGTGTGTGTGTGTGCGTGCGCGCGCGCGCGCGCGCGCGTGCGTGCGTGCGTGTGTGTGTGTGTGTGTGTGTGTGTGTGTGTGTGTGTGAGTGTATGCATGTGTGTATGATGTATGTATGTATGTATGTATGTATGTATGTATGTATGCATGAATGCATGAATGCATGTATGCATGTATACATGTATACATGTATGCATGTATGTATGTATACCAAATTTTGCCAAAACATGCAAATATTGTTTTTAGAACTCGGATTTTCTTTTCGTCACAAAGTATATCCCCATCATTCTATGTCAATGATTATTTACAGCTTTAGAGATTTTTTTTGACAATTCCTCAGATACAATCTATCCACTGTCCACCAACACAGACCATGTTTTGATGAGTGTGCAGTAATCATAAATATTTACCTGTTTTCTTACCTTGCTAGTGCTGTTTTGCCAGGTGTGCCTTAAACAAAACAACAGACAAGATAAGCCTCATCACGACCATATAAACATGCGTGGTTGTCACAGCGTATGGTGATTTATTCCCACTTTGTCCTCTCTTCTGTGGAGGAAGCAGGCAGAGTAGAACTGACATATTGCAGACCAAAGTGGTAAACAGTGTAGTGTGTTTGGTGAACAAACGGCATACGTCAGAAGAGATCTGAAGGGGTTTGATCTGTGTGAAATATGACTGTTTACAATGGCTGAACTGTGTGCAAAAGGGCGACATAACCGTATTTCATACTTGTTTTCTTTGTTTGCTTATATCCACCCTTCCAAACAGTATGGACAGTTAATGAGCAAACAAAATTAATAATGAAATAACACTTCGTCAACCAGCCTACAAACATACTGACCTACCAGGCGAAAACTAAAATAGTACCACAATAATACCGGGAAAAGGTAGAGGGGTTTTAAGAAGTGCACTGGTGGTTCTGTTTCAGTTTGGACTAATTTTGCTTAATGTCTCATCCCAAAGACCTTCAGGAAGAATGAGAGTAGGGTGGAATCAGTTTCAGAGTTAACTCCAGGGTATAATCCATTCACAGGGACAGCTGGTTTGAACAACATTTATTTTTCACAGTCATAATTTTACACACTTACAATAGAGCAAACAACAAGCTGGAAGTTTATTATGTGCTCTACAGCAACGCGAGTTTCAGTCTTTTAGATTTGGCGGCTGGCAGACCAATGACCGAATGGACAGCTCATCAGAGACTTGAGTTCATGCCTAGCGCCTTCAATTGCTGTCAGAGCAAATGCTCTAACCACTAGCCGCATCTGTCTTCTGATAATAACAACCAAACAACAGCCCTCATTACGTAACAAAATTTAAATGTGACAAAACATAGCGATGCACAACAATGGGATATAATATTTTTTTAAAGCAAAACATGCGCCAAGACCTGGCTCAATATGTGCTTATATCCATAAAGAACATGACCACGTTGTCAATTCAATTATAAAACTGAGGAACAAAATTGAGCAATTCACTCTGATCATGAGGGCAGCTCTTTCTAAATTTTATAGGCTCTTATCTGCAAAGCATTAGAGCCATGATTGTATTGACAAAGCATGGAAAAGACGTTCCCCATATTTGCCCATAAAAACCATAACTGCAGCATCAGACATAAACAGATATGGTAGTTAAAATACCGTGGGCAGAGTGTGATGGTTATAGCTGATTTGATTTTTGATTCCTCTCTCTGTTTTCTCCAAAATGTCTTCAATCTGCTGCTGATCATCTCACCACAGCTTCAGACAAAGAAACGTCATCTTGACAGATTGGTCCTTCTGCATTTTGAAGGCAGCTAATCTACACCTTAGTGACATTACGGGCAATCATCCCCTATCAATCTGATCAAGTATGAGTCAGTTAACTGCTCTCAACAAGTTCAGTTGCGCTTCTTGTCTTTATTGCACTTGCTCAACTTGTCCTTTTCTCAAGCTCTGATAGCTATAAGTCATGCAAGGATACCTCGTTTCTATTTCCTCCAATCTAGGCTTGTCCATCAGTGAAGGGGACGGGATAGCCTAGTGGTCTGAACATTGCGTTCGCAATTTGACGACCCGAGTTCGATTCCCGTTTGAGGGGATTTTTCCCCTGGAGTTAACATCAGTGCTGACTCCGCTCTCCCCAAAAGTCTTTCGGATGAGACTGTAGACCGAGGCCCCGTGTGCGAACGCACGCAGAACATTTTGCGCACACGTTAAATTCCTGTTCCGCTTTTTGTAAGAGTAGACCATTGCGTGCCGGTGGGAACAGATGACAATATTTACAAAACTGCATACACATGGGGACTAGGTAAAAAAAAGCACATGAGTGCTCACTCCATTATTCTCGATAGGCCTATAAAAGAATAAAATAAAAAAGGCAGTTTACAAGAAATGTAGCAGGAGGTTGACCAAAAGAAAGCTGGTTTATTGACATGCAGCTTTTGTGGTTGCTCAGTTTAGAGATAACCAGAGTGTGATGTTCCTTTAGTTCCATTGTCTCTGCATAACCACCATTATTTGCAGTTGCTAGTAATGTGCTGCTTCTGCAGCAATAGCTACTGCAAAATTTACACCAACAAAGGTAAAAAGAACAGCAAACCACTACGGCTACTGCTGCTGCGACTGATACTTGTATTTCATAAGACTGTTTAATCTAAGAAAAAAAATGGAGAAAATCCAACACACAAGCAGAAAAGAAAAGATAAATAGAGATGAGAAAAAACAGATAAAGAAAGAAAAAAGAATAAAATAAATAATAAGACTGAAAGTAAAAATAATGGGTAGATGTTAAAGAGAAGGAAAGAAACCAAGAAAAAGAAGTGGAAGAAGAGAGAGGAGAGAGAGAGAGAGAGAGAGAGAGAGAGAGAGAGAGAGAGAGAGAGAGAGAGAGAGAGAGAGAGAGAGAGAGAGAGAGAGAGAGAGACTTCAGACTTCAGACTTCAGACTTTTACTGTACATCGGCCTTGGGCCACAATACAAAAGAATGGTGGGCAAATGGAGTGTGCATGTGACATAAATGTTATACACGTAGAGAGAGAGAGAGAGAGAGAGAGAGAGAGAGAGAGAGAGAGAGAGAGAGAGAGAGAGAGAGAGAGAGAGAGAGAGAGAGAGAGAAGAGAGAGAGAGCGAACCCTATCCAAACTCTCAGCTTTCAGCCATACATCACCATAGCAGTAAGTGGCAGACAGGAAGGCAGAAGTCTTCCATCACTGGTCATGCTTCATTGACTCACAGTGCCTATGGTTTATTACCTGACACAGGTGTGTGTGTGTGTGTGTGTGTGTGTGTGTGTGTGTGTGTGTGTGTGTGTGTGTGTGTGTGTGTGTGTGTGTGTGT
>CM060324.1:33351790-33356790 GCA_030674155.1 Stramonita haemastoma
ATAATATGCATGTGAGAGTTCATACATTTTTGCTCTATCAATTTTGTGGTGCTCTTAAATCCCAAATGACTGAAATTATTGAAATGACTGGCGCAAAAAATCCAGCAATTATCAAGATCAAGAGCCAGCAAAATTAAGAAATAGGAAACCTCCACTATTAGTCATCTGATTTCCTGTTTGAAAGCAATTAGGAATGAACAATATTGATGTGTGGATATTTTGTCAATATTTTGTTTTGAGGAAGAAGGATCATGCCTCAGGGTACCTGAAACAACACTACCATACGTAATTCTCTTCCTGTGTGCTATTACGGGTTTACGGTGATTTCTGGGTGTGAGGCATGACACAAAGTGCACATTTCAGATGATCCTTAAAATGTTAAGCTGGGAAACGCCCCAAACAACAGCAGCAACAACAAAAATAGCAACAAAACCAAAAACAACAGCAACAACAACAAAAATACCAACAGCAACAAAAACATTCCGAAGAAAACAAAATAATGTTTGTGCTAAAAGGGGATGCTCGCAGATATGGATTATATCTGTCAATGTTAGACGCAAAAAATTAACATGTAATGTAATAATAATGTAATTAATCATAGTCTTCCGAGACTGATGGGTGCCTACTACTAATCAATAAAACACAAAAAACCAAACAAAAATAAAACCGGCACCAACACCATACTGAAACATCAGGAAGACTAACTGCCTGAAAAATAAAAAGCAAAAACAATTCTGTGGACAAAACGAGACAAAAAGTGAAAACAAGCGAATGCAGAGAATAAACACACAGAGTGTCGCCAGTCTTCTTTGAAGTTCCTCTTTTACTGTGTTGCTGCGCCAGGGAAGTGTGTTTACTTAGCGTGGCTGTCTGTCTTGTCTTCCTCTGCCTCTCTGTGTGGGTCCATTTATCAAGGAAGCTGTGATTCTTTCTCCCCCCCCCCCCCCCCCCAATACCTTCCACAACTGGCAAAGAAAGCAGGCATAGAAAAGATAGATAGATATCGTACGACGGCAGTTTTCATGGCTGTTTCTACTTTGTTTTTGTCTGTTTGTCTTTATTTGTCTGTATATTATGTTTATCTGTCTGGTTTTTTTTTTCCTCTCCTTCCTTCTCTCCCTATATTTTTGTATCTTTTGTTTAGAACTTTGTTTCTTTCTCCTTCCTTCTCTCTCTATATTTGTTGTATCTTTTGTTTTATTCTTTTTTTCTCTTTATTTTTGTCTGTTTGTCTTTATTTGTTCTGTTTATTATGTTTATCTCTCTATCTGTCTGTTTTTTTCTCTTTTATTCTTTCCCTTTATTTTCGTATCTTTTGTTTAGAACTTTGTTTCTTTCCCCTTCCTTCTCTTCCTATATTTTTTGCATCTTTTGTTTTCTTCTTTTTTTTCTTTATTTTTGTCTGTTTGTCTTTGTTTGTCAGTTTATTATGTTTATCTCTCTCTCTGTCTGTTTTTTTCTCTTTTATTCTTTCCCTATATTTTCGTATCTTTTGTTTAGAACTTTGTTTCTTTCTCCTTCCTTCTCTCCCTATATTTTTTGCATCTTTTGTTTTCTTCTTTTGTCCCTTTATCTTCCCCTATCTCTCTGTATTTCTCCGTCTGTCTTAGTTTTCCTCTTCAAACCTTTTTTCTTTTTTCTCTTTCTGGCTTTGTCTTTCTATTTCTCTCGGTCTGTTTCTCTCTCTAGCTGTGTCGCTGTCTCACTCTGCTTCTCTGTCTATTGGTCTCTCTCCCCCTTTTTCTGTTAGTTTCCCTCCGTCCACTCTCGCTGTTTGCCCCCTCTGTATACGTTCCCCTAGACTTTTTCTGTCTCTCCTTCCCTCTCCTCTCCTCTCCTCTCCTCTATCTGTCTGTCTGTCTGTCTGTCTGTCTGTCTGTCTGTCTGTCTGTCTGTCTGTCTGTCTCTCCTCTCTCTCTCTCTCTCTCTCTCTCTCTCTCTCTCTCTCTCTCTCTCTCTCTCTCTCTCTCTCTCTCTCTCTCTCCTTGCCTCATCTGCTCAGACATTGCTTCCAACTATCTTTATGCCATATTGTTGTCTTGTGGTCTAAAGTATGCTGTTTTGTATCGTGCTGCATCGGATTATGTCATGTTGCATTGCGCTGTCTTGTGTTGCATTGAGAGAGAGAGAGAGAGAGAGAGAGAGAGAGAGAGAGAGAGAGAGAGAGAGAGAGAGAGAGAGAGAGAGAGAGAGAGAGAGAGAGAGAGAGAGAGGGGGGTAGATAGATAGATAGACAGATAGAGAGAACTAGAGAGAGACATTGGGGAAAGATTGAGATAGATAGATAGATAGATAGATAGATAGATAGATAGAGAGAGAGAGAGAGAGAGAGAGAGAGAGAGAGAGAGAGAGAGAGAGAGAGAGAGAGAGAGACAGACAGACAGACAGACAGACAGACAGACAGACAGACAGACAGACAGACAGACAGACAGACAGACAGACAGACAGAGACAGAGACAGAGACAGACAGACAGACAGAAAGACACACAGACACACAGACACACAGACACAGAGAGAGAGAGAAAGCCAGACAGGCAGACAGGCAGACCGGCAGATAGCCAACCAAAAGGATACATACCCAACGAAGTGAAGACAGGCAATGGAGCGTCACACAAAGCCAGACTTTCCCCAGACACACAGGTGAACAGGTGAAGAAGCAGTTACAAGGGAGCAGATTTCTGAAACTCTGTGTCAATGGCTGATGATGCTCTTTTCATCGCTGACTTGATGAAGTTACAGAGACAGTTATCTTAAAAGATTTTAAGGAGAAATTTGTAAAGATAGAGGCAAACAGACACAACAGTGTGTGCATGGACGAATGTGCATGTACACGTACGTGCATACTCAGGCACAGACACACAGAGACATACGCAGACAGGGAGACAAGCAGACAGTTACAGACACACGCACACACACACACACACACACACACACACACACACACACACACACACACACACACACACACACACACACACACACACACACACACACACAATGAAAACATACGCATGCATGCATATAAGCACACACACATTCAGAAGATACCTTTAGAAATGAAGAAACAAAAAAAGATGTTTATAACGATCCTTTTCCAGATAATACTTTATTCATAAATACTCCAATAACTTTATAAGAAGTTACAGATGTTATTCAATCTCTTAGTAATAAGAAAACATCAGTAGGAGCAGATGCTATTTCAAATCAAATGTTGAAACATTTACCAGACAATTGGGTTCTTTTACTACACAAATTATTTCAGCAGTGCTAGGTAGAAGGTAAGCTACCTTTGATTTGGAAGCAGTCTATCATTATTCCTCCACTAAAACAAGGAAAATTAAAAAGTGATACAAACAGTTATAGACCCATTGCGCTTACATCACACAGAGGAAAACTTATGGAAAAAGTCATTTTAAATAGGCTAGTGTATTATTGTGATAAAAATAAAATTGTCCCAGTAAATCAAGCAGGATTTCGAAAAGGGAGATCAACTATAGACCATTTAGTTAAATTGACTACCCAAATAAAACATCAATTTGCACGAAGACAGAACATTCTTGCCACTTTCTTTGATATAAATAAAGCTTACGACCAAGTTTGGCATGCTAGATTATTATATAAATTAAAACGTATTGGATTATCAGGTTCTATCTATTCCTATTTCCGAAATTTTCTCACAGGAAGAAGCATTCAGGCAAAGGTTGGTAATAATTATTCTACACTTAGGTTTCCACAAATGGGTATACCATAGGGTTCAGTGGTTGCGCCCTATTTATTCAATATTCTACTTTATGACCTCCCTGAGTCTATATCTGATAATGTTGTTCTTGTTCAATATGCTGATGACCTTTGTATGTGGAAAAGGGTAGCTATGAAAAAGGTAACACCTAAAAGACATTTGAACTATGTTAGAAAGTTATATCAACTTGAGCTGGATAAAATTTATAAGTATATGGTAGAAAATGAGTTAAGTCTTTCCACAGAAAAGACACAAGTTGTGCTTTTTAATAATGGTGCTGATCCCCCTAAACTTCCTGTTTTCAAGATTGGTGAAAATGATCTGGACTATAAGCCTATGGTAAAATTTCTAGGTATCATACTTACTTCAAAATTAACATGGCATTGCCATATCGAATATGCTTTGAACAAAGCCAGAAAAAGTCTAAATATACTAAAGGCAATCAGTAAGCAAATATGGGCACAGGATTCGGTTGTACTAAAACATTTATTATTATCACTGGTTCGTTCTAAACTAACATATGGCCAAGAATTATTCTTCAGTGCCCCCAGATATCTTTTGAACAAACTTCAAAGCCTAGATTGTAAAGATTTCCGGATTGCTTTAGGAGTTCCGTTTCATGCATCTTCTCTAGGAACTTACAGAGAAATAGGAGTATTACCCTTAGATGATTATCGTAATTTAGCCGTTTCAAAGTATATCCTAAGAAGTTCAACAGTTGAAAACAATATTACATCGGAAATTTCAATTAGATCTGACTTAGACTTTCCAAACAGAGCTAAAAATATATCTTCTCTTGCTTCAATTGGCACATATACTTCCAATCTTCTTAAAGAGGCAACCATTAATCCTAAAGATTGGCAAAAATCCACCGCTATTTTAACACCTGTTCCAAAATGGGAACTTCAGAAAGCACACTTTGATATCAACCATCTCTCATTAAAAAAAGAAGAAAATGCGATTATTCTTTGCTCTTACACAAATGCACACTTAGAAGATACATACCCTTCTCATCTTAAGATATACACTGATGGGTCCCTTCTTGAAAATAAGGAAGCGGGGGCAGCATTTATCATTCCAGCTCTGAAAGTTGAAAAGTCCTATCATATTGGCAAAAATCATTCCATCTTTACTGCTGAACTTACCGCTATTTTGATGGCTTTGTACTTTCTGCTTGATTTTCCAAATACTGTTTTGCAGATTTTGTTTTGCGTTGATTCTAAATCTGCATTACAGTGTCTTAATAACTCTACATCAATGG
>CM060324.1:33364290-33366790 GCA_030674155.1 Stramonita haemastoma
CCAGTAGTTCCCCAGATTCCACCATGGGAACATAGATATGCAAATTTTGATATTGACTACTCAGAAACAAAAAAAGGACACTAATCAAAATCTACTCAAAACTGAGGTTCAAAATCATATAAATTGTCAGTATTTAAACCACTTGAAAGTATACACGGACGGATCTGTCTTAGAATCGGGCATGTGCGGGGCTGCATTCGTTATACCCGACTTAAAAGTAAAAAGATCTTTTTGTATTGGAAAAGGATTTACAATATTCACTTCTGAATTGTTCGCAATTTTTATGGCGCTAAATTATCTTTCAAATATTTCTCTTGCGATTTACAATGTCGTTTTTTGTGTTGATTCAAAATCAGTTTTACTGGCTTTAAAACATTGGGACTCTAAACTGAGAAATGATGTTATTTTTGAAACCAAGTTCCTTGTGCATTCTCTTGTTTCTAAAGGTATAGGGATAAAAATTTGCTGGGTGCCATCACATTGCGGTCTTTACTGGAACGAATTGGCAGATTCTCTGGCAAAACGCGGTGCTTCAGAATGTACAAGTGACATGATGATTAATAGTATAGGTCTACGTTTATCATCATTTGAAATTATTTCAATTCTTGCAAACTCTGTATATTCAAAGTTTTTTAGATTTCACTTAAATCGTTTGTGTTGCACACGAAATATAGAAATTATAATTAATAAATTACGTCTAAATGCTTGGAAAACTAAATATTCAAAAAATGTGTTCTGCACTTGTTCTGCTATTATATCAGTCCATCATATATTGTTTGATTGCCCTGTGCTCATTGCCTCGTATAAAAGCAAAGGGATAGATCTAAGGAAAAAATACGGAAATATCCAAAGTGTTCTGTATGATTCCGAGTCGCATGTCCTAGTATCAGTTGCAGAAAGTATTTGCCAGTCACCAGTAGGTCAGTTACTATAAATGAAATTGTATAAATTTATCATCATCCATCATATTCTTTATCCTTTCACTTTTTCCCCTCATCCCCTTTTCAGTGCATTCTTAACGTGAATGTACCATTGTCTAAATCACCTTGTAGTGAACGGACATTAAACCAATGAGAAGAAGAAGAAGAACATACATACATACATACATACATACATACATACATACATACATACATACATACATACATACATACATACATACATACATACATACATACATACATACATACATACACATACACACACACACGCGCACGCGCGCGCGTGCGCGTGCGCGTGCGCGTGCGCACGCGCGTGCACGCACACACATATACACACATATGCTGCAGAGGTTTGTATTTTGTGTAAGTTTTTATCGTTTTTAGCTCCTTTTATTTTCAGTTTACTTTCCAAGTATTCATTCACAAATTTGAAAACAGTCAACAGAAAAAGTAAAGAAATAATTAAACGAAACAAACAGCAAAAACAAACACAGTAAATGAAAAAAAAAGTGTCTGAGGGAAACCGAGAGCTCTGACAACTATGTTAGGCAGAAACACAAAGAAAACATTCTCCCACAAGTAAACACTCTCTGGCAACACTGTAACATGGTATGGGAAAAATTTCAAAGGAATCTTTTTTGTTACTGGTGAACTTGTTTACTGTTAAGTTTTCTCTCTTTGTTTTTCCTGCTTTTTCTTAATTGATAAGGAGTATTTGTTTTCTGCGATTGTTCTTTTCTCTCTGGTTCTAATCATTCCGTTTGTAGGCTCGTGTTTTGTTGTAATTTTTGTTTGTTTTTAACATTTGTATATTTGTTTAATTGTGGTCTTGTTTCATCAAATAGCACGCATGTCCAGGAGTTTTTTTTTCTGCAGTGTATCAAAATTACATTTGGATTAAAAAAGAACTAAGCAACGGCAAAAACAAAGGGAATAAACAAAGTGAGCACACAGGATCAATGAATCGAAAGACATAAACAGCTCACCAAACTTAAGTAAGGAAGAAACTTGGTGGAATAAAGCATTTGATGAAGGGATTGAAAGAAAAAGAGAATTTTTAGAAGCTGCTCTTGCTGCATAGATTCTTCTGTGGCGTGAAGGTACTTTGTGGGGAAATGCTTTTACGTTCTTCTTTTCAGTAATTTTTTATACGTGCAATTGTTTATAATTATTCCTATCAAATCAGATTGAGTTCATTTTTCTAACTCACAACTTGCGTAATTTATGAGTTGTATTATGTTGTTGCATGCATGTGCATGTGCATATGTGTGTGTGTGCACGCATGCGTGTTCATGCATGTGTGTATGTATGTGTGTGTGCGTGTGTGTGCGTGTGTGTGCGTGTGTGTGAGTGTGTGTGCGTGTGTGTTTGTGTATGTGTGTGTGAACCCAGAGAGTAAAGACATTGTCAAACAGTACATTTCAACAGAGACATGAAAGACATACAGACAGACAGAGAGACAGATGTAGAATGTGCCAAGAAGATTTGGAAGTGCTAATAAATATTCTGATTATATGTCAACACCCCAAAGTGATTGGAATAAAATGTTGATTTAAGAT
>CM060324.1:33371790-33374290 GCA_030674155.1 Stramonita haemastoma
AGGGTCGGTAGTACACAGAGATCTCATCAGTGTCTTGTTGTCACGAGGCCACCAGCTAGAGGGGCCCTGCATTGCTGCTGGATCACTTTGGTGGTCCCTTCAGTGGTGCCTGTTCCGAGCTAAGATCTGCAGAATGCCACCTACCAAGCCCTTACTTATGACAGTATTAGCACAGTCGCAGAGCCATACTGAGTGAGTCTCCCAACTGAGGTCGTGAACACTACAACATTCATCCGACGACCTTCTCTAGCTCATGAATCCTTCAACAACAAATGCTTTGAGACAAGCTCACAACAGGTAATGAAATGTATGGGTAAACTGAAATTGAGGTCACCTTGAGATCAGAGCAATTGGGACTACTGAAACTTAGAAAGTTTTCTATTGAATGATGATCAATGACAATGTGAATGATGTAATGGTACCGCTATAGAAGTGCTTGTGCTTTGAGACTACTTGACAGGGATGACTATACAATTTCTAGCAACAACATATAATGACGTTAATCGGGCCTGAGAGATACAGACACATGCAGTGCTGATCAGGTCATTTGAAAAACACTCTCAAAATCACATCCATAAAGTGGATAAAGCTCAACTGCACGGTCCCAGTCTTCCCTAAGATCCAAATACACACTCACTCTAGGTAGGAATCAGCTAGTGTGAAAATACTTTTATGGTCTCAAACTTGCGATCTTCCAGTCCGTAAACCAAGGCGCTAACCGCTGCGCCAAGGTGGCTGGTAACTTTCTGTGTTTTCATTCCCAACAAACACAATTAAAAAAAAAAACTATGCAATTAAATAATAAATAATCCCAAAGAAACAAGCAAAAAAGCATTTGTTGGAACTGACGAGAACTGTTCCAACAAAAATGGAAAGTTCAACAAATGTGTTAGAAAATAACGAGGAAAACATCCTCTTAGAAATAAAAACACTTTCTTAACATTGCAACTAGGTATGAAAGAAATTTCAAAGACGCTTTTTCACTGGTGAATTTGTTTGCTTATTTATTTTAGATGTTTTCTCTTAATAATATGGAGTGTTTATTTTCTCAGATCCTTCTTTTCCCACTTATTGTAACCATTCTGTTTGTAGCCTTTTGTTGCTGTCGTTTTTGCTTATTTTCAAAGTAAATATTGTAGATTAAATTGTAAGCTCATTTTGTCCATGATCAAAGGGAGTTAATGCATTTTTTCCTGTCTCCTTTCTGTTATATTTTATTTGTTTTTGTTTTTGATTCTTTTTCTTTTACGGTAGGATACATTTTGGTATTTGAATTTTCGTGGTGCCTACACTTGTTTGATTGCTTTGGTCTAAAATTGTTTAATCCGTTTTTAAATGAAACTGCAGGCTAGTTTCGTGTGTTATATTTTACTGCATATACCTGCATTATTTTGTTTTGCATCATGTGCATTGCTCTGTATTGCCTGATATTATGTTGCATTGCATTATAGTAAATTAAATTACCTTAGATCAGGGACTGCTTTGATTTGCATTGTATCGTATTTGTGTACACCTATGTAATTTTCAACAGAGGATCCGCCGCAGAATTTTAGTTCTTCCCATAGAAAACAAAAACAAAACAGTCTTTCAGTCAGATATAAAAGCAAAACCAGAGCTCAAATGCAGAGAAAGTCTCACACATTGAACAGCAACTCATCAAGAAATATTCCAAAATGAAAACTTGAGCTACTTGTCTGTCTTTGAAGAAAAAAAAGGCTAATTCATGAAATGGAAAGTACCTACCAGCCATTTCTTGTAAACAGTAGCACGAAAACTTGATTGGGTTTTTAACGTTTGCACAAGATCTTCTGCAAACAGTACCTGAGTGTGTACTTTCATTTGAAGGACTTCCAGGGAAGTGGAGTTAGTGTCATTAAAACAAAGAAAAAAATTCCCTTGAACATTAATTTCTGCAGAAATTGAACCCTGCATCCTCTTTTGTATTCAGGTCACGAGCATAAAGTAGGAAATACGAAATTGTAATTAGTCAAGCTGGTAGATTACGTATAATGACTTTATTTCCATCCAGCCCACAAATGGGAAACAAGTAAATACCAAAGCGCAAGCACAATGTCTGAACCTCTGACCACCAGGCTATCCATCCTTGTTTATCTTCATTACTCACCTGTCAGTCTTCTCTGCTGTCAAATGTTTTTGATCATGTCATCAGACGGTGATGATATGTTGGTGTTATCATGCAATCATTTCCTATTGCTTGTTTATCGCTGATGATGTCGCTGCATCGCATCCTAAATCACAGTGTTATGTGATTTGACTTTGGAGTGTGGACACGCAATGAAAATGTTTATTAGCGCTGTCAATCTCTCTGGCACTTACTCTCTGTCTGTTTGTCTGTTTTTTTCTGGCTGGCTGGCTGGCTGGCTGACTGCCTGTCTACTTGTCTGTCTCTCTGTCTCTGTCTGTCTCTGTCTCTCTGTCTCTCTCTATTTCTTCTCTACCACGTAGTTTGTCTTTTTATTTTGGTTCACAAAGACGCACA
>CM060324.1:33381790-33386790 GCA_030674155.1 Stramonita haemastoma
TTTATAGGCTCAGTAGTTGTGAAGCAAAGGCTCAAACCTTTTATCTCATATTACTGTCAAAACATGAGAACAACGCTCTAACCATTTCGGTTATCATGTCCCCATGTCCCCATAACACACGACAATCTTCCTCCTAACACAAGCCCTGAGTGTTGAATAATGTGTGAAGTAAAACACATGGAAGCCTTTCTTCTAACATCATTCAACATCTAATGGGGATGCCACTTCGTATCGGGGGGCATCAAGGAAGCAAAGAAGAGAAGGACTTCTGTTTAGTTTATCAGAGAAAGAAGACCCCCACTATCAGAAGGTGACATACGGATAGTCTTCATACCATGATGTGTATCTGGACATTCCTTGTCTGCCAACGTTTGGCTTCACACAGGCTGTCAGACAGGTCGGTAGGCAGTCAGGCAGGCAGACAGGCAGACAGGCTAACAGGCAGGCAGGCAGGCAGTCAGGCAGACAGAGAGGCAGACAGGCAGGCTGAGTGTTGGACGATGATAAAGAAGACATTGCCATTGCTGTGGTATCCATGTAAATGATAGACATCGCGTCGAAATATATGTATCACCCACGCTTAGTGTCTGGCTTGTATAGCTTATCGGCAATAAAATTCAATTCAATTAAGAACAGAAGTAAGAAGATGGGCAGTCAGGTAGGCTAGTGAACGCACAAAGCCTGGCATGAAAGGCAATTTCTTTTTTCTGCCATAGGTTTACCTCTGATTTTCTCTTTGGTCTATTCTCTCCACTACTTTGTTTCTGACATCACCTGTTTAAATCCTCTTTTTCCTTTTGTTTGTTTGTCTGTTTGTCTAATGTTTGTCTATCTTTTATGTCTCTGTCTGTCTCTCTGTCTCTCATCATTATTATAATTTGTTGCCACTTATTCATCAGAGACGGTGACCGTGCGTAAATAAAACATATACACACACCCCCCGTCTCTCTCTCTCTCTCTCTCTCTCTCTCTCTCTCTCTCTCTCTCTCTCTCTCTCTCTCTCTCTCTCTCTCTCTCTCCCCTCTCTCTCTCTCTCTCTCTCTCTCTCTCTCTCTCTCTCTCTTTGAAAATACTAGGGTATTTTGTGTAAAGCATCCACTGACATACATTTATCTTTGAACTCTATAATAGCATAAAAATGTCACTCCAAATTCGACCATCATTCTTGACGTAAGAAAGTGTTTTAAATGGAATGTAGGATATATTATAGAGTTGGAAAATGTTTTAAGGTTGAGGGAATGTTTTAAAAACAAAACAAAGGCATTTAAAAAAAATCCTGCTGTTTGAGACACAATAAAAAAAACAACGCTCAATGTCTGTAGCTTTTCCTGGACGGCTGTATTTTCTGTCACAAATACTAAAACATTTTTGCAACAATTCCAGTTAAAAAATCCACTTCAGTTCTAGAAAAAAGAAAAACAAGACCAGGCAGCCACAACAAAGTGGCAGATCCTAGGAGGAGAAAATCTGCAGGATTAGCAGACGACTTAATGACTCCATTTCTCAGACCTTTGCAGGAGTTTCCACACTATCCCTCTCAACACTCAACGGGACAATGGCAAGGAGTTCCAAAAAGCTTGGGAGGAAAACCTTGAAGATTAGCAAGCTCTCACCCGCAGGGACGACAAGAGTCGGGGAGGGATAACAAAAAGGCATGCAGAGAATGACGAGTGTCCACAACAGGAGACAGAGGGGAAGGGAGGGGGAAGAGAGGGTGAGGAGAGGAGATGAGGAAGGGGTGGAGAGAGGCTTTGGGTGGGCTGGAAAAAAAACAACCCACTGCTGAGGAGGGCTGACGTGTGGTTAGTTATGATTGTCACTGACAACAGTAAAGCACTGGTGATGAAGTTGTCGTCAGCCTCGTTTCCTGGAGATTTTCTGGAGACTGGTTCCAGACTGTGAAGCACAATGCTCCAGAGTGCTCTGCCTTCTCTACCCCCCCCCCCCCACTCCCATCTCTCCCTCGTGTCAATGCCCCCCTATAAGCCTCTGCCTTCTCCCTCTTCCTCTCTCCCTTTCTCCCCATCCACCCCCCCCCCCAGCTGTCAGTGTGGCTGTGGTGTTGTGGGTGTGTCTGGTTACAGATGGTGAGCTATGGCTGGGATGGACAGCTAGGGTCAGGTTACATTTTAAGTGACTCTGCAAATACTCCCTGTCTGGACCATGCACGCATGTGTCAGGGTGGGCGCATTGACAGAGAGAGAGACATATGCAGGCATGCGCGCACGTGCACACACACATGCCACCCATATCACACGCTACATGTGGCATACTTTATTTATTATTTTTTAAAATCTATTTTACAAAATGGATTTTTTTTAAAGTGTACACAAGATGTGTATTCACAAATAAAAGGCTACTAACAGTTTCATATAACGACTATCCCCAATGTCAAACTGCGGCTACCTTACTGGTGAGGAGTAATAAATGGTCACATATGCAACACTTACCATTGGTGAAACTGGGAGCGCTAGCCTTGGAATGAAAACAAAAATTAAAAACGATTTTTATGTAAATGGAATCACTACCATTGCTTACCTTCAGAAAATAAACGAATCCCTCTGACAGACACATTAGCAGAAACTCGAACATAAGAATATGCTCTAAGCTACCGTCTAATTACAGGCCCAACACATCCACCACTCTCCAACTAACTCCCACAGCCACTAAACACATGGCAATCTTTCTCCTAACAGTGCCTTGAGTGCTGAGTGATGTTTGGAGCAAGTACGCATGGTAATCTTCCACGTTACTTAACTCAACACCCAGACATGTGTTACATTCTGGGCCTGAAGAAAAAACAATGAGGAGAACGATAATCTGATTAGTCTGTCAGTGACAGAGAATACCCACTATCAGAAGGTGACTTGTAGATGGTCCACATAGCATAAGGTCTACTTCTGACATTCCTAATGTGCAAAGATTGGCTTCACACGTGCACAAATGCAGACACTTAGACCAGGGTGCAGGCCTGAAAATAGACAGGTAGGCAGGCAGGCAGGCAGGCAGGCAGGCAGGCAAACAAGAGAGCTGGTTAGCAGGCAGGTTGGCATGATAGGAGACATTTTCTTTCCTGTTTTCTGTTATTCTGTTTTTGACTTTCCATGTCATTTATTCTCTGTATATTTCTGTCTCTGGTATCCTAAGTCTTAATTATCTTTTTCCTTCTTTCTTTTATTATGTCAGTGTTTCTGTCTGTCTCTTCACCCGTCGGTCTGTCTGTCTATCTGTATGTCTGTCTGCCTGCCTGTCTGTCTATCTCTTTCTATCTCTCTCTCATGCAAACACTCACACACATACACACACACGTGCTTGCTCTCTCATTCTTACTATCTCTCATCACCTTTGTATGTCTATTTGAAAATGCTTCGTTTTGCATGGAATTTTACGGAATTTTGTGTAAAGAATCAGTTGACATTCATAAGCTAATCTCTTAATTTTAAAACAGCCTTGAAGATGTAATTGCAAACTCAACCACCCTTCTTTGCAGATAACAATGTAGAACAGATGTTTGGAGAGTGTTCCCCATGATGAAAACATGCTGATAAACAAAATAAAGCTTCTTTTTTCACTGTTGCTTCAGGCAGGTGATAAGCAAGACAAAACAAAAGAAAAAAACAGAAAAAAATAATAAAAAAAGAAAGAAAACTAGCCTCGAACCAATGTCTGTAGCTTTTGATAAATAACTATATTTTTTGCCACTGTCAGCAGATAGTTTTTGCAACATTACCAGCTAAAAATCCACGCCAGCTCTCAAGAAATGATCAGACAGCAGAAAAGAGTTCTAAAACTCAAAACAAAACCTACAGTCTACAGGATTAGCAGATGACTCAAAGACTAGATTTCTCTAATGATTCCAGTATTTTTTTTTTTATAAAGTGTTCCCTCAGCACCATTGGGTCAAGTTAATTCAAAAGCCGGGGAAGAAATCACCGGATTCGCAGACTTCCACTGGAGAGAGTGACAGAGGCGATGGAGATTAGCAAAGAGAGGTGTTGAAAATGACACGTGTCCACAAGGGTGGGGAGAGGGACAGAAAAAAAGAGAAATGGAGAGAGAGAAAAGTGCGTGGGAGGAGTCGAGGTTTTTGCTGGCACGAAAAAAATCCACTGCTGAGGAGGGCTGACGTGTGGTTAGTTATGATTGTCACTGACAACAGCAAAAGTCTGGTGATGAACTTGTCGTCAGCCTCGTTTCCTGGAGATTTTTCTGGAGAATGCATGGCTCCAGACTGAGAAGCACCAAGTTCCAAGGTCTTCTGCATTTTTCTTGCCCATCCCTCTCACCTGTCAGTATGTCTACAGAGTGGAGGTGTTTCTCTTGTTTATTTTGTCTATATTTCTATCTGATACCGTCGACCTTTATTTTTCCTTACTACTCTTTTCTCCCGTCTGTCTCTTTTATCTGTGCATCTGCTTGTCGGTCTGTCTATGTCTTTTGTCTGTGTATCTGTCTGTCTGTATGTCTGTCTGTCTCTGTCTCTTTGTCTTTCTGTCTTTCTGTATCTCTCTCTCTCTCTAACTGTCTGTCTATCTGTCTCTGTCTGTTTGTCAGTCTGTCTATATCTCTCTTTTCCAAAAAACTCTATTCTGCCTTAAAATTTAGCATCATGGTATCTCCAAATAAGACTGTTATGAATATGCCAATGTTTATTCTTAAGTATCCTCACACAGTTTTATTGTTCATTCGATGATCATTTCCAACATAGAGACGTGTTCTTCTAGAGGAAAGAGAAGCAACAATTTGATTTTTCCAATGATCAAGTTCAAGTTTATGTCTCTAAGGATGAGATATGTGTTTCCATTGATGAATTGTGTGTCAACAATGAAAGCAAACCTTATGTGTCTCCTGTCTATGTTGATATAGACTAAAAGAAGAAGACACCCCAAACACCCTCTGTGGTTTATATAATCTTCTATCAGATTTGTTTTTTCTGCAACAACTTCAAAAACACTCTACACCTAGCTTTGCAAAAAAACAACAACAACAAAACAACAACA
>CM060324.1:33391790-33396790 GCA_030674155.1 Stramonita haemastoma
TATCTGTCTCTGTCTCTGTCTCTGTCTCTGTCTCTATCTATCTATCTTATCTATCTATCTATCTATCTATCTATCTATCTATCATCTATCTATCTATCTATCTATCTATCTATCTATCTATCTATCTATCTATCTATCTATTATCTATCTGTCTATCTATCTATCTATCTATCTGTCTGTCTGTCTGTCTGTCTGTCTATCTATCTATCTATCTATCTATCTATCTATCTATCTATCTATCTATCTATCTATCTGTGTCTATCTGTCTGTCTGTCTGCCTGTCTGTCTCTGTCTCCCTCTCTCTCTCTTAAGGGCCAGATGCAAAAAGTATATGAATGCTTATCTGTCACCCTTGAAAAAATAAAGAAAGACTATTCATTCTTTCTTTCTTTCTCTCTTGTTGCTTATTTTGTTATCTTCTTTAAATATAATTAGTTCGTTATATCTCTCTCTGTGTCCGGGAGTTTGTCTGCCTGTCTGTCTATCTCTCTTTCTCTCCTGTTTCTCTCTCTTCTCTCTCTCTCTCTCTCTCTCTCTCTCTCCCCTTTGCCAAAGGAGGTTGTCTTTCCGCTTCATCCAAGGCATTTCCTGTTGTCCATCGTTACCCTCTTCTCTGTTTTGTCCGTTGTGGTTTCTTTGACATTTAACTTGGGTTTACCTCAGAGAGAGAGAGAGAGAAAGAGAGAGAGAGAGAGAGAGAGAGAGAGAGAGAGAGAGAGACAGAGACAGAGACAGAGAGACAGAGAGACAGAGAGACAGAGACAGAGACAGAGACAGAGAAACAGAGACAGAGACAGAGAAACAGAGACAGAGACAGAGAGAGCCAGCCGGACAGCCAGACTGACAGACATTATACAGAGAGAAGGAAACAGAGAATGAGAAATAGACAAACACCCAGAGAAACAGACGGAGAAAGAAACATAGCAACAAGGACATACTCATATACAGACACAGAGCCACAGACGAAGAGACAAATGACAAAGACAAGAAAGATACAGAAAACAAAACAAAAAACAAAACAAAACTTGACGAACAAGATAGCCTCACCAACATTACAAGACAAAAGAGCTCACCCCCCCAACCAACCTCCCCCAACCCCCTCCTAACCCACATCCCCCATCTACCCTACCCTCCCAAACTTTCCCTTTACTGGTTTTGTAAACATCCATTTTTTGTTTTCTTTTTTCTTTTTCTTCCTTTATTTTCTTCTTAATTGGCATCTTCCGTCCTGAAGTCGGCCTCATCGCGATGTTCCTGATTACAGTCAAGGGAGACAACTTCTCTAAGCGGAATTGGCGGCATTCCATCTTATCTCCTAACTCAACCCATTGGCCACAGTTTGCCTCCAAACACCGACGATTGATGGCTATAATTCTTTCCCTCCTTTTTTTTTGGTTGTTCTTTGTTTTCTCTTGTCATTTTTTTTTTTTACAATTCTTCCTGCTCCTTTTCAAATCCTGCTAGCTCTGAAATTCTCTCCTAGCCAGCGATTGAGAGCGCTCCACTTTTCAGTTGGGTTGCGGCAGTTGCCGTAGGGCAAACGATTTTGTTGTGCTGCTGCAGAGGGTGAGTGGGACCGTAGCGGCGCGGCGTCGTACGTCTGAAGACGACGACTGTCGATTTTTGCCGCACGCGTGTGTGTGTGAGAGAGAGTGTGAGTGTGTGAGTGTGTGTGTATAGAGTTTTGCTGAGAGTGGGTTTGGTTGTGGTTGGTTGCGAGGATTTGGGAAGCAGGGTGGCAAAAAGAGAAGTGAAGAAGAGAAGTTTTGGTGCGGGAGATTTTCGAAAGTGATGAGGATTAAAGTGGAGTTTTGTTTCTGGTGAGGGGTTGTGTATGTAAGTAAGTGTGTGGTTATTATTATCATTACTATTTTGTGTGTGTATGTGTGTGTGTGTGTGTGTGTGTGTGTGTGTGTGTGTGTGTGTGTGTGTGTGTGTGTGTGTGTGTGTGTGTTGTTCTTTTGACATGGGTTCTTTTGAGGTAAAGGTCTGCTAATATATTTGGTTTTTTCTTGTTGTTATTTTTTGTTTTCGTTTTTTGTTTTTTGTTCTTTCTTTTTTCTTTCTCTTTCTTTTTCTTCTTTTTTGCTTTCCTTTACGTCTTTTTTATTTGTATAGTTTTCTCAGTTTTCTGTGTTTCCTTTCTTTCTGTCCTTTTAAAATTGTTGTCTGGGTTCTTCTTTTTGTCAGCTGCTTCTTTATTTCAGTTTTTTTTTTATATATACTTTTCTTTCTTTCTTTCTTTCTTCTTTCTTTCTTTCTTTTTCTTTCTTTCCTTTTTCTTCTTCTTTCTTTCTTTCTTTTCTTTTCTTTCTTTCTTCTTCTTCATTCTTCATTCATTTTCTTCTTCTTTCTTTCTTTCTTTCTTTCTTTCTTTCTTTCTTTCTTCTTTCTTTCTTTCTTTCCTTTCTTTCTTTCTTTCTTCTTTCTTTCTTTCTTTCTTTCTTTCTTTCTTTCTTTCTTTCTTTCTTTTTCTCTCTTTCTTTCTTCCTTGTCTTTTTTTCTATTTTCTTTCTTTCTCCACTCTTCTTTTTTCATTTTATTTACTTACCCTCTACTTATTTTTCTGCTCGTATCTTTCTTTATGTCTCTCATCTTTCTTTCTTTCAATTTGTCTTTTTTTTTTGCCTTTAATTACAGTTTTCTTTCCTTTATGCATATCTTCCTTTCAATTTGACTGTATTGTAAAGTCTTGCATTGTGTTGCTTATAGCTGTGCTGTATTGGTTTGTACTGTTTTCCATATATGATATGCTAACATGATAAGGTGTACTCATGTTCTTTCGACATAATGTATCATTACTATATAAATCTAACATAAACAAATATCTTCTTTCATTGGTACTTTTACATAAAGCATGAATACGTCTTTCACACAAAGCCAGTTCTCAGTGTTTCGCTTTAGGTGAAAGACAAGTAGCAAACTATTACATACAGACAAGAAGAAAAGAAATAAAACCCACATAACTAGCTTTAAACTGCTGAACTTTGTTTCGTAAAGCAATAGTTTATCCATCAGCCACAGTGCCAGAAAGCTGTTGTAGATTATGTAGTTTCATTTCCTTTAAAGTGTAGCATATTTTCTTTTTGTGTTGTGGCAGTTGTTGTTGTTGTTATTGCTGCTGCTGCTGCTGCTGATAATGATGATGATCATTACCATTATCCCAGTAATTATGATTTGGTTGCTGGTGGTAAAATGTTAGGCAATGATGAAGTTGTTGTTTTTGATGATGTACTAATCCAATACACAAACAAACTGTGATGTTGTGTTATTCTGTGGCTACGTTTCTGATTAATGCAATTTACAATACAAATAAAGCGATTTGAATCACTTCACTTCTATTTTGTTGTTGAATGCAGAGAGAGAGCTCGAGAGAGAGAGATAGCTCGAGAGAGAGAGAGAGCTCGAAAGAGAGAGAGAGGGGAGAGAGAGAGAGAGAGAGAGAGAGAGAGAGAGAGAGAGAGAGGAGAGAGAGAGAGAGAAGAGAGAGAGAGAGAGAGAGAAGAGAGAAACACACACACACACACACAACACACACAAACACACACACACAACAAACAACACAAATACACACACACAAACACAAACACACACAAACACAAATACACACACAAACACAAACACAAACACGCACAACACACAAATACACACACAGAACACAAACACAAAATACACACACAAACACAAACACAAACACAGACACAAAAACACACACAACACACACGACACACACACACGCACCCCCACACACACACACACACACACACAACACACACACACACACACACACACACACACACACCACACACACACACACACACAACACACACACACAACACACAAGCTAAAAAACACAAACAAACAAACTATACCAAACCAAATCAAAATCCCTGTAACAAAACTTTGTTTCTTGCTACTCTGCGCTTTTCGTGACCCTGTAATCCGGTCATAGGTTGCCAAATAATTTTACACTTTTAATGGAGTTTGCTCGAGTTCATGCTGGTTGTCATTTCCTTTCATCACCCACATGCCATATCAGTAGCACAGAGGATTTTATACACTCATTTCTTTGATAGTAATTTTTATAATATTTTTTCAGTTGTTAGACAATGACTTCATATTCGTATACATCTCTAATTATCTCCCTTGCATTTCTATATGGCATCACTTCTTCTGTCCGTCTGCTTATTTACCATTGTGTCATTTTAAACACAGACACAGGCACACATAAACACACACAGACACACAGACACAGACACACAGACACAGACACACACACAAATACACACACACATACAAATACACACATGCGCGCGCGTGCGCGCGTGCACATAAACACACACACACACTCAATTACTCACTCGTCTAATATCACTTAGAATGAACAGGCGTCAAACTGAAGACAACATTAGCAACAACAGCAAGAACACACTCACACACACACACAAGCACACACACTCACACATACATGCACACTCTCATACTTGCATACACACGTACACACAAACACGACCGCACGCACACACGCACGCACACATTCACATACACACACATTATCACACGCACACACGCACGCACACATATACACACACACACTCACACACACACACACGTGCATACACACTTTGATACACAAGCACAAACACGTGTACGTGCACCCACTCAGATACACACGCATAAACACACATACAGACTTACACACACACACACACACACACACACACACACTCACACACACACACACACACACACACACACACACACACACACACACACACACACACACACACATAGGCATCCACGTGTACGCATGCACACACATAATTATACACGCACACACACATACATACACGCACGTAGGAACTCACGCGCTTGCACATACACACAGACACAGACACACAGACACAGACACACACACACAAACACACACACACTCACACACGCGAGCGCGCGCGAGCGCGTGCATGCATGCACACACACACGCACGCATACACACAAGC
>CM060324.1:33404290-33406790 GCA_030674155.1 Stramonita haemastoma
ATCGGGTTTTAAAACCAATTTGAACAGAATTCTGTGACTTTATTTCATCTTTCGCAATAGGATGATAGCTTAATTCAAACGATATACGCAATTATCTTTTCTTTCTTTTATTTCTTTTAACAAATCAACAGACTTGAAATGCATCAATACTTTCACTCGTCGATACCAAAAAAAGCAAATTAGTGTACAATCACCTACTTTCTCTTTTAGCGACTATCAACTACCTGACAATCAACAACATGGAAAAGGCAATACAAACGCAGCGGAAATCCACCACAAAGTGTATATTTATTTATCACCCGCACATGACTAATCCAGCAACAAAGACACCCAGACGTCCTGCGCAACATCAACATCTTGACAACAATAATAAATGTTGCCACGCCGGTCAGCGGTGTAATTAGCAGGCTGGTGGAACAGAGGCCCCCATGAAGTTAATATCACTTTCACGTGAGCGTCATCACAGAACTGGAGCTTGCAGACCCAACACGCAAAGGGCGAAGGAACTGAAGAAAGAGAGACGCTTTGTTCTTCTTTTCGGCCAGGGCTGTCGGCCGCAGAATGGACAAGAATGACCACTTTACACGCAAAGCCTCGCTAGCTGGGGAGAGCCAGTGTCCAGTTTTGTCTTGGGGAGAAAGGGGACCATTATCGCAAACATAGAGTGTGACTAGATGCTATTACTAACCTTGTGTGACGTCCGAAATAAGAATGCAAACCTAGTGTTTTTCGTGTTTCTTAGAAAGCAAGACCATAACCAACAACAAGAAACCAGACATTCCATTCCGCGTGTTTTCCCTGTAAAGAGAGTGTGTTTTAGAACCAATAGTTCTGTAGATGCTAGTATGTTCTATGTTCTTTAAAAAGTCCACAAACGCAATGCTTTTGTGTCAAAGTGCAAAAGCTTTAGTTTGTGACACAAAACAATAAGACAGTGAATGCTGTCTGACAACAACAGTACACAAACATACTGTATGCAGTCTGCAAAAGTCCACAATATCTTTTTTTTTTGGTAACTGTAACACTTCATGAACTGAAAGCGAAGAACTGAATAATTTGTTATTATAAAAAATCCACGAAGTCCAAGTTTTGATATGATAAAAGTCCACAAATCTATGTTTTCTGATTAAACAAAAAAGTCCATGTTTTGTGACTGTGACATTGAAATCAAGAAACTGAATGTTCCGGACCATAAACTGTCAACAAACTCCATATTTCGTAACCATGTAAGTCCACAAAATCTATATTTTGTGACCATAAACATTCAGAGAATGGATACATTATCACTACACAAAATGTCTACAAGCTCCATGTTTTATTTTGTGCGACCATAAGATTAATAAATTCCACGTTTTCTCGCCATCAAATTCACAGATCTTATGTTTTCGGAATCATACGGATTACACGCTTCACATTTCGTAACCATAAACTTCATAAAACCAAGTATTGATGTTTTGTAACCGTATCAGTCAACAACACATTGTTTCGTCACCATAAATGTCCACAAATTCATGAACCGTGACTCCTACATAGTAGAAAAGAAAACGAACTGTTTTTGGACCAGAACATGATTTTTGGTTTGTGACATATAAATGAGTGTGGTTTCATTACCAAGGATTGCAATGTTGTGAGTGATATGGATTGACATGTTACATTGAAAGGTAAGTCTTCTTGTTTTTGTTAATAGTTTGTCTATCCGTCTGCTGCCTGTTTGTCTTTAGCATATATACGTGTTATTTGGGTTGTACCCATGTACCCATATAACTCTTTTTCTCTCTGTCTTTCTGTCTGTCTGCTGTCTGTCCCACTGTCTCTCTCTCAGTACATATGAACACGCACATATACGCACAAGAGCATGTGAGTGTGTGCTGCGTGCGTGCGTGGTGTGTGTGTGTGTGCGTGTGTATGTGTGCGTGTGTGTGAGTGTGTGCGCGTGCGTGTGTGTGTGTATGTGTGTGTGTGAGTGTGTGTGTGTGTGTGTGTGTGTGTGCGCACGCACGCATGCACAAGTATGTGTCTGTAAAACTCAGAGCCGACAAAGTGGCAGAAAAAACACAAACGCCCGCATGAAAAACCAAATAAACAACAAAAACCAAAATTGGACCAAAGGAAACAAAAAGCAAACCCAAACCAAACAGAAACAAACAAACAAACAAACAAAAAACCAGAAACGCGCTCCATGTTTATTGATCATAAACCCCTCGAAGTCAGTATTTCTCCACAAAAAAATAAAGAAGTCATAAATTCCTTATTCACGACTCCTCTGTCTGTCTGTCTGTCTGTCTGACTGTCTGTCTGTCTGTCTGTCTATCTGTTTGTCTGTCTGTCTGTCTGTCTGTCTGTTTGTCTGTCAGCCACCCACTCCCCCCTCTCTCTATCTTTGTTTGGACCTCCGCCATCACACACACACCTACATGTATGTATGTATGTATGTATGTATGTATGTATGTATGTATGTATGTATGTATGTATGTATGTATGTATGTATGTATGTATGTAT
>CM060324.1:33414290-33416790 GCA_030674155.1 Stramonita haemastoma
TGTCTGTCTGTCTGTCTTCTGCATACCGGCATGACTGTTCATTTTGTGCATGCATAAGTCTCTGTGTGTGTGTTTGTTGTTTGTGTGTGTTTGTGTGTGTGTGTTTGTGTGTGTGTAGTGTGTGTGTACTTGATGTTTGTGTATGTTGTGTGTGTGTGTGTGTGTTGTGTGGTGTGTTGTGTGTGTAAAATGTGATTATCTCCGTCCCTCTCTACCTCTCGTGTGATGATTGTTTGATAGAAGTTTGTTTGATTTT
Organism: Stramonita haemastoma; assembly: GCA_030674155.1. Lineage (NCBI taxonomy): Eukaryota > Metazoa > Mollusca > Gastropoda > Neogastropoda > Muricidae > Stramonita > Stramonita haemastoma. The sequence goes on from CM060324.1 coordinate 33,414,547, forward strand.
TTTTATTTGGCTTAAGTTTTTTTATTTTTAATTCTTTCACATTAAAAGGCTGTTTGTTTGTCTACTAGCTACTTGCCTGCTTGCTTGCTCTGTTCACTTCTTTGATGCTGATGATCTTCTGCAAAGAATCTGTTTTTATCCACTATACTGATAGGTTTTAAAGGAATTTTGTTGCTCTTTTGCCCACCCCCCTCTCCTTCTCTCTCTCTCTCTCATACACCACTGATGTACCTTATCTCCTTCCTCTATTAATTATAAATCTCTCTCTTCTCTCTTCTCTCTATCTCTGTCTCTCTCTCTCTCTCTTCTCTCCTCTCTCTCTCTCTCTCTCTCTCTCTCTTCTCTCTCTCTCTCTCTGTCTCTCTCTCCTCTCTCTCTCTCTCTTCCTCTCTCTCTCTCTCTCTCTCTCTCTCCTCTCTCCCCCCCCTCCCCCTCTCTCTCTCTCTCTCTCTCTCTCTCTCTCACCTCCCTCCCCCTCTCTCTCTCTCTCTCTCTCTCCTCCTCTCCTCTCTCTCTCTCTCTCTCTCTCCTCTCTCAGCATTACACAAGCAAAGGCGATGCCCTGATGCCTGAGGCGTACTCTCATCACCATCACCATGATTGTGTGGAAAAATTCGATGGTAGTGTTTGAAAAAACCCTGTTTACTGGGGAAGCTTTTCACTGCTGGAGCAGGGTCCCTGGGTTGCAGTAATGCCAGTACTTTCTCGGTTTGGCTGTCTGTGTCTCCTTTGCCTGTCTGTCTCTCTGTCTGTCTGTCTGTCTTGTTTCTGCAAACTAGCGTGCCTGTTTATTTTGTGCATGGGTACCTGTGTGTTGGGTACCTGTGTGTGTGTATGTGTGTGTGTGCGTTTGTGTGTTTGTGTGTTTGTGTGTGTTTGTGTGCTTGTGTGTTTGTATTCTTTTGTGCATGCATGCGGGCACGTGTGTGTGTGTATGCGCGTACACGTGCGTGTGTTTGTGTGTGCATGTCTGTGTGTGTGGTTGTGTGTGTGTATACACACGCATGCGTATGTTTGTGTGTGCATGGTGTGTGGTGCGCGTGTGCACGCACATGCATTGTGTTTGTGTGTGCATCTGTGCATATGTGTGTGTGTGCCCTTTCATATTTTTTTGTATCTATCTCTCTTCTTTTATTAATGATAATATCTTCTCTCTTCCTCCTCTTCTCCCCCCTCTCTGTCTCTGTCTCTGTCTCTGTCTTCTGTCTGTCTTCTGTCTGCCCTGTCTTCTGTTGTCTCTCTCTCAGGGGCTGAAGAAGAAAGGACGATGCCTCAGGCATATATTCATCATCATGTGTAGGAAAATTCGATGGTAGTGTTTGAAAAACCTGTTTACTGGGGAAGCTTTTCACTGCTGTAGAGAAGGTCCGTGGATTGCACTGGTACCAGTACTTTCTCTTTTTGTGCCTGTCTGTCTGTCTGTCTGCTGTCTGTCTGTCTGTCTGTCTGTCTGTCTGTCTGTTTGTCTGTCTGTTCTCTGTCTGTAACCTGCCTGTGCTTTTGATCATAATCTGCATGAATGTCTATTGGTGTTTTTATTGCCCATCCTTGTGTTTGTCTTTCTATCTCTGTTTCTTGCTTCTCCTCTATTTCTCTCTCTCTCTCTCTCTCTCCTCTCTCCTCTCTCTCTCTCTCTCTCTCTCTCTCTCCTCTCTCTCTCTCTCTCTCTTCTCTCTCTCTCTCCTCTCTCTCTCTCTCTTCTCTCTCTTCGTCTCTCTCTCTTATATATATATATTTTTTTTTTTCCTCTCTGTTTTCTATCTTTGTTTTTGACTCTTTCAATCTCTGTGTCTCTGTTTCTGTCTCTGTAGCTTATTTTCTCCCGTCAGTGTCTATGTTTCTGTCTTCTGCCCATCTGTGTCTGTTTCTCTGGCTCTGTCTCAATCCCCAAAGTCGGAATTCGCAGCCACCTAAATGGTGGTAGGTGGGAATATGGTTGCATACACGATAATCTCACCATTTGTAAACCTCAAAGTTCTGGCTGGGAAACGGAAAAAAGTAAACCCGAAAATGTCTGTGTTTCTGTCTTTCTCTCTCTTTTATTTCCCCCCTTCCTCCTCACCACTGTTTTCTGCAAGATGTTGACAGAGTTCTGTTTTTTGCTGATGGTCTGGTGTTAAAAGCCCACCGCTTATGCAATTACCCCAAATTAATGAGCAAATAACAGACATCACGAGTGGGATTTCTTTTTCCGCCTTCTTTTCCTTTCTTTTCCCTCTCTCTCTCTCCTCAGCCTGGTGTACT
>CM060324.1:33424290-33444290 GCA_030674155.1 Stramonita haemastoma
ACAGAAAAAGAGCATAAAAATCAAAAAGGTGTGGTGTTTACAAAGCCAAAAAAATAACGCACACAAACACACACACACACAACACACACACACACACACACACCACACACACCACACCACACACACCACGCACGCACGCGCGCGCGCGTACACACACAACACACACATACACACACACACCAACACACACACACACACACACACACACACACACACACACACACACACACACACACACACACACTAAACAATTACACGGGGGACTCGATAGCCTAGTGGTCAGAACATTACGCTCGCAATTTGACGACCCGTGTTTGATTCCCGGTCGAGGAGTTTTTTCTCCTGGAGTTAACATCCGTGCTGACTCTACTCTTCCCACAAGTCCTTTGGATGAGACTTTAAACCGAGGCCCCGCGTACGAACGCACGCAGAACATCTTCCGCACACGTTAAATTCTGTTCGGCTTTTCGTAAGAGTAGGCCTTTGTGTGCCGGTGGGAACAGATGACAAGATTTACAAAACTGCATTCAAACGGGGACTGGATGTAGAAAAGGCATATAAATGCTTATTCCATTATCTTCGAAATAAATAAATAAATAAATAAATAAATAATAAACACAGACACAGACACACAGACACACCACAACACACACACACAACACACACACACACACACACACACCACACACACACACACACACACACACACACACACACACACACACACACACACACCCCTACACGCACGCACACAAACACACACAGAACACACACCACACACCTACACGCACGCACACAAACACACACAAAACACACACACACGCACGCACTTATACACGTACACACACACACACGCACGCACATGCACGCACGCACGCATGCACACGGAGAAAAAAAGGACCCCAGTTCTCACAGAAAATACATTATTCTTCCGGACTGATCAGGTCATTTGGTTCAGGTCGCTAGCAGGCTTTGAGTCGATAGCTATCAATAACGTGTGTGTGTTGTGTGTGTTGTGTGTGTGTGTGTGTGTGTGTGTGTGTGTGTGTGTGTGTGTGTGTGTGTGTGTGTGTTGTGTGTGTGTTTGTGTTGTGTGTGTGTGTGTTTGTGTGTTGTGTGTTGGTGTGTGTTGTTGTCGTGTGTGTGTGTGTGTGTGTGTGTGTGTGTGTGTGTGTGTGTGTGTGTGTGTGTGTGTGTGTGTGTGTTGTGGTGTTGTGTGTGTGTGTGTGTGTGTGTGTGGTGTGGTGTGATTGTGAGTGTGGTTGTGTTGTTTGTGTGTTTGTTTGTGTGTGTGTTTGTGGTGCTGTCGTGTGTAGAGTTGTGATGGTGAGTGGTGTGTGGAGTAGAGTAGTAGAGAGTGATGGAGAGAGGTGAGAGATGAGATGTGAGAGAGGGAGAGAGAGAGGGAGAGGAGAGAGAGAGAGGAGAGGAGAGAGAGGAGAGAGAGAGAGAGAGAGGAGAGGAGAGAGAGGAGAGAGAGGAGAGAGAGGAGAGAGAGAGAGAGAGAGAGAGAGAGAGACAGACGAAGACGAGACAGAGCAGACAGACAGACAGACAGACAGACAGACAGACAGACAGACAGACCGGGAAACAGAGTCAAGGATGGGGAGGTAGAGAGTCTGTGTGCTATGAAGTGGGATAATAGGGGATTTTAAAATTTTATTCATCTATTATTTATTCATTGTTTTATTTCGAAGATAATGGAATAAGCACTCATATGCCTCTTTACACCTTGTCCCCGTATGTATGCAGTTTTGTCAATTTTGTCATCTTTTCCCACGGGCACACGATGGCCTACTCTTACCAAAAACGGAACAGAGTTTAACAGGATAAGTGGGTGCGAGCGTGCTTTTATGTAGGTTGGCGTGTATATACGTGCGTACGTGTGTGTGTATGGTGTGTGAGCGTGTTGTGCACGCTTCCTTGTACGCATAGCATGTGTGCATATGTCTCTGTGTACATAATAATGTCCGAATGTATGTTTTTGCGCATACGTGCTTGCGTATTTAGTTGCGTACGTGTGTCTGTTCACGCGTGTGTGATCATGTATGCTTGTGTGCAAACAAGCATACTCATGCATGTGCCACGTACATATGCATAGCGCGTCCTTTCCATGTGCACGCATTTCCCTGTACGCAAAAAAACGTCCACCTGTCTGTATGCACGAGCATGTGCGTGTGTGAGTATAGATTTCTTTGGCAAGACCATGTTATTATATGAGAGCTGTAGCTTGAAATGAAATGGTGTGGATGCTGACGGTAAGAAAATGGTCCTGGCTTGAAATTTCTTTTGCACCCCCATTCGCAAGAAAGGAAACAGAGAAAATTGCGATTTGATGTATATCTTCGATTTTTTTTTTTTGCCTTTGTTCCGTTCCCTTTTTGTGGTTTGTTTCTTTAGTTTTGGCCGTTTTTTTTTTTTTAAGGTTTCTTTTATTTTTTTGCCTTTTGTCTGTCTGGCTTTGTCTTTCTGTCTGTGTCTGTTTGTCTCTGTATATTTGTCTGTCTGTATCATTGTCTTTCTGTCTCTCTCTGTTTGTTTCTGTATGCTTTTCGGTCTCTTTGTCTCTGCCTTTATGTTATTTTCTGTTTGTGTTCCTCTCTCGCTGTTTTTGTCTGCCTGCCTGTCTGTCTCACTGTCTTACTGTTTTACTGTCTGTCTGTCTCTCTTCTCTCTCTCTCTCTCACTCTCTCTGTCTCTGTCTCTCTCTCTCTCACTTTCTTTATTGTTCAGTCTGAATGTGTTTTGTCTGTTAAAAGCGAAAACATATCTTAAAGAACATGTCTGTGCATGTTAGTTTTTTTTTTCTTTTCTCTTTTCCTCTTTTCTTTTTATATGTGGTTTCTCCTTCCTGCCTGTTTTTTTTTTTAATCCCTTTGTTTAAAAGTTTTTACTTTTTGTTTGTTTCTGTTTTTTTTTGTACGAAATCTCTTCATTTTTCTTTATTTTAAAGTGTTTATTTTGGGGGGAGGGAGAGGGGAGAAAAGTGTTACTTTCTCTTGGTTTTCGTTTAAATTCCTTTTTGTAAACTTTTTTCTTTACAAACAAATCTAACAATAGACAGCAAGCACAGAGTTCAAGAAAAAAACACGACACAAGTACTGGTAACTCTCATCCCCTGTGCTACTCTCCCTTCCCCTATCAAATTTATAGCAGAATGCTGTTTGTTGTTTTTTTAAAATTCTTCCTCTGACCCTGTCTTTCTGGTTTCTGTATGTAGTCCTCTGAACTTAGTGATGGATTGACAGAGTAACTTCTTCTAAACCCCCCCCCCCACCTCCTTCTGGAGTCATTGGGGTACATGCACTGCAGAGAAGTTTTCAGGTAGTGGTCTGTCATGGGCTGGTTGAATTTGGCAGAGCCTGTCCTTTTTTGTGATGTAGTACTTCTCTGTAATGAAATATACTTTCAGTTTCACATATATTTTTCTTTACTTTCTGACCCCCCCCCCCCCCTCTCTCTCTCTAGCTGTTTTTCTTTTGTGCCATCTGTGTGCGGCCACACTAAGAGTCACTCTTCTCTATCTCGCTGATGCACAATACTGCGCCTGCCTTTGTTGTCATGAAAGAAAAATAATGTCGAGAAATAGGAATGATTGATGACGTTTGAAAAAATTGTTTATCATCATTTTTGTTATATATATATATCTTTAAAAAAATTAATGTTGTTATCATCATCATCACCATCACCATCGTATTAATCATCATCATCATCATCATCATCATCATCATCATCATCATCATCATCATCATCATCATCATCATCATCATCATCATCATCATCATCATTAATATCATAATTATCATCAGTCATGTTGTTGGAAAGGACATCTACACATAAACAAATAAACAAACATAAATAAGAACAATCACCAAAGCAAAAAAACAAAACCCAAAGAAAACAAAACAACAACAAACAACAACAACAAAACCCGTGAAGCCATTTTTCTCTGCTCTGAATTATTCCTGGCTTAAACTATTGATTTCAACTTTGATTCATTTGTCTGTTTGATTTTCTTTTCTTTTCTTTCTTTCTAAAAATTTTTTTTTTTCCATTTTTTTTAAAACTCCGGTCGATATTCATAAGTTACGTAAAGTTTGACAGACAATTGTTCTATTTCTGGAAAAGAGACGTCCATTTTTTTTTTTTTTTATATACATATTCCTTTCTCAGAGCAGTTTTCTTCTTGTTCTTTTTTTATAATTATGTAACTGTTTGGGTGGTAGGTGTTTTCTCTGTCTGCCTGATTGTCTGTCTGTCTGTTACTTACTTACTTCCTCCCTCTCACATACAGATCTATCGTTTTATCTATTTTAAGAAATACATAAAAATGATTATAGTCTTTTCTATAGCTCAAAATAAAATGCATTTTGTTTCTCTATCTCTGTCTCGGACTCTATCCCTGACTCTGTTTCTGTCTCTGTGTTTAACTGTCAGTCTCTATCTCGTAAGGAATGAGGCAGAGACAGAGACAGAGAGAGACAGACAAAGTGAGACAGACAGACAGAGACAGACAAACAGACAAATATAATACACACACGCGCCCTTGCATTGCATACGAGCATATACACCCCTCTCGCCTCAGCTCGCCCACCCCCCTCCTCTTCTCACACACACAACTACACCCCCTCTCCCCCCCCCCCCCTTACACACAAAGTCTAAAAAAAAAAAAAAGAACCACACAAGATCCTGACGTTAAAAACGAAAGTACAAAACCCTTTTGACAGCAAAACACGCTAACATGCGCCGAGTTATTCCCAAGCCCTGTTGGAGAAGGCACCCAGTGCATGCAACGCTTTTCGTGCCAGAGTTGCAGGGTTGCAGAGAGAAGACAACAGCCGTATATCTATCTTCTTGCCAGACTCCCCACCTCTCCCCATTTGTCTTCTCTGGAATCCTCCTGCCATTTTTCCTTCCTTGCTCTTGATCTACGGTCTGTTGAAGACCGTAAATAATGTGTGCTTACACCTAGAGGCCAAAGCAGACAGTATGCACTAAACGTTCCAGGTTGGGTATTTTTTTATTATTATTTTTTTTTTATTAACATCGTATTGAAGTTAAAATGTCCTGAGCTTTTAGATTTATTTAATGTGAGGAGAATCAGGCTTTTTGCAGGTCTGATGAGTGGAGATGTCATAGTTGGTCTTTAATAACAATATTGTTTTTTTAACAATCTGGTTTTGGTTTATCTCATTCATTTTTAATTGTCGTTGATGTGGTTGCTTTGAGCGCTTAGCTTTCCCCCAGTCAAGTTATACAGCGTCGAGCGTGGTTACCAGTTGGTTGGGTTACCGTTTGCATGCCTTTACTTCGGTACAGTCCACCCAGTTCACCCAGCTGTAAATGGGTACCTGCCCTCGTTAGGGTCATAGGAAGGTAAAGCAGTGAGGGAGAGGAGATGGGCGCCGCCGTCATCACGCTGGCCCCTAGAAAAGTGAGGTCTCTGATGCCTCGCTCCCCTTCGACCGCCCAGGTTATGGGACACCTTTACTTTTAACTTTACCTGATGTGGTTTCTCCCACAACGCGGTGACCGTCCTGGTTTGACAAGACCTTAATAGTTGGCTAGGGCGTTGACAAGGTTATTAGAAACGTAGTAGAGTTGGTTTTAAAACTCTGTTTTAATCTGCATTATAGCCATACAGTTTTAATCTCAGGTCTTAAAGATTGACAAGGTCACAGCCCCGATATGGCCTCTGTGGTCGGCAGGGCTATAACATGGATTGGATTGATCTTGAAGGGATAGAGTGATAACTAAGAAGAAAAATAATGATTTGTAGAAAATGAACTAATGAGAGAAAAAGTCAGTTTAACAGGGAAGAAATGGTGATTTGTCATATTTACTTAGAAGAGAAAGTCTTTGTTTCTCTCTACCTCTGTCTCTATCTGTGTTACCCCCACACCTACGCACACATACGCAGGCGCAAAGCCTGGGTAAGTAAGTATGGAGGGCAAGCTGTTACCCATGCAGCAGACCCCCCCTCTCCACGCCACAGGAATGATCCATTGGAAAGGCAATGACCGATAATATGAATGGTTCCAGTACCGTCGCAGGAGCCACCAGAACGTTGCCATATAACAGCCCCGAGCCGCCCTGGGACTCCACACACACATACACATACAATATGTAACACAAGATTGAGACAATTCAGATGGTAAAGCGCAGCGTAGGGAAAACAATCCAACTCAAACGAGAACAGTATCAAAGAAATAGAGGCAAAGGGAAGGAATTGACAGAAGTATAATTATCAATCTATCCATCCATCCATCCATTCACTCACTTGTTCTACGTAGGAATTGAATCATATAAATCAATGAATAAGCAGCCGCCAAGAGAAAGATAATTTTTAGACTTATAAAAAAAATACTGATAAAAATAATAAACCGAATTAAAATAACAAAGAAACAAATAAATAGATTAATGCAAAAATGACGGGAAAAAAATTGAAATACAAGTAAGTACTTGAAGACAGAAAGAAAAATTATAGATGAGCCGTCAGGAAAAGGCAGATTGAACCATTTTACTCGCGCAGATGCCCACAAAGCCTTTTTTTGACACTGAACATCTTATTCACAACTTATCATTATACACAGCTCATAGTACAATCAGCTCAGCCTAAAGACAAAAAAGAGAAAAAAACAGATAAAAACATAATTATACCCTTCAATATCATTTTATGAAATCTACATATTCATTACAAGATGTGTAATCTTTGTAAATGTACATAATAATCTTGTTCTTCGAACGCTCAGACAACAACTACTGATTGTATACGTTACACTCTCCGTGACCCATGAAAGAAGGTGACAGGACGGTTAGGACAATTGCTTGTCTAACGAGTAAACCGTAAGGTTCTGGGTTCCATTCCCAGCCTTGCCCTTTCTACTCAGTTTGACGAGAAAACTGAAGTAAATGTCAGAATCCTTCAGATGAGACAAGAAACCAAAGCTTCGTGTGCAGATGTACGCATAACATCTTGCGAATAATGTTAAAGACCCGTTCCGCCTTGCGGAATCGTAGGTCATTTCGTACTAGAAGAAACAGAAGACATTTTCTTTAAAAATAAAGCCAACATGCACACCGCTGTTGTGTTTAGACACCGTCCCTGAAGTCAGAATGTGGCTATCTAATTGGTAGAGAGAACAGAAATCTTACCATTGGCGAACCTCAAAGCTATACCCTAGGGAAAAATAATACAAACCTATTCAGAAACATTACATACTTCATGATCTATTAGTAAAAAAAAAAGAAGTTTTTTTGAAAGACTAGCACCCAGACCACCACTCATGGTCTAACAGATTGGCGAAAAATTTGGTCCCTAACGGGGATCAAACCATCGCACACTTCCGACCCGGACTTTTCGCATTCCAGGCAGCGCCATACCTCTAAAACCACCGATCCACGAGACATACAGACAGACGAACAAATAGGCACACGTATGGACTAAGAGAACCAGAAACACAGAGATAGAAACAGAGAACGACAGACAGACAGACATACAGAGACAGAAAGACAGACAGACAGACAGACGGACAGACAGAGAGAGGACACAGACAAAAAGACAAAGACAAAGACAGACCAACAAACAAACAGACAGAGACTGAGAATACAAAAAAATGACCAACAGATAAGACAGACAGACAGAACGACAGAAAAGAGACAGACGGGGGAGAAAGGAGGAACACCGCTCAATAACAGATCCGCATATAGAAAATACACAAAAGATCGATAACCTCTACAGAGATGGGAATTAACTTTCAAAGACCCGAGAGTGCAGATCAATAGTAGATGAATAACTTCACACGGCTAGTTTCTGCCCACTCTGCAGTGGCTGACATGACTCTGTGTGTGTGTGTCCAATGTTTATTCCTTCACACTTTTTTCGGCCTCAAATTTAAGATAACAGCATTTTTTTTTCTATAAAGCAGAGAACTTTTGATTGCATTGATGTAGGACCTGTATAAGGTACGTGGCTTGGCCTATGTGATTATTTAAATAGTTTATGAAAGTGAACTGTATATCAAATAACATAACTCCCCAGAAGTCTTTCGGATCAGACTATAAACCAAGGCCCTGGGTGCGAACGCACGCAGAACATCTTACGCACACGTTGAATCTGTTCCGCTTTTCAAAAGAGTAGGCCATTGTGTACCGGTCGCAACAGATGAAAAAATTGACAAAACTGCATACACTCGTGGATTCGATGTAAAAAAGCACACGCGTGCTTATTCTAGTATCTCTTATATATCAGAATAAATGTATAAATAAATTATTAACACACACACACACACAGACACTCATCACACACACACACACACACTTCTACTTTTAATCACATATTCTGTGAAAGTGTGTGTGTGTGTGTGTGTGTGTGTGTGTGTGTGTGTGGTGTGTGTGTGTGTGTGTGTGCGTGTGCGTGTGTGTGTCCGTCCCTCTGTGTGTTTTATATAATATACTCTTTTTCCTCAATCTTTGATATAGACAAGGAAATCAGAGTGTTAATAAAATTCAAAAGTTTACTTTTTTCAGTTCTGATTTCAAAACACCTCCCATACAGTTCGCCGTAAACTATATTTTCTGAAACAAAACTCCAAAAGTTATAAACTCTTCTTTCCTTTTCAATATCTCACACACACACACACACTTTTTAAAAACCAATTTTGTTCAAAGTAACACTACATCACACACATTCCCACAAAGCAAGAAGAAAGGTTGGCGGGAGAAGTGGGCAGAAGACAAATGAGAGGGATGACTGGCACTGAAACTGACTGGTGCTGCTGCTGCTGTAGAGCCTGGAAGCGGAGTAGTACCATCACCTCTGTCTGTCTGTCTGTCTGTCTGTATTCAGTCTGTCTGTCTGTCTGTCTGTCTGTCTGTCTGTCTGTCTGTCTGTCTGTCTGTCTGTCTGTCTTCAGTCTGTCTGGAACGTACGCGCGGAAAATAACTGATTTAACTTCATTTTTCATTACTGTGGGATTTTTTGTTGGGTTTCTGTACATGCTACTTTCTCTATGTTTTTGCTCGGGATTTATTTTTTAGTTCTGTTTGTCTAGTGAGATTTATTTCTTTATTTCTTTCTTTCTTTCTTTCTTTCTTTATTTATTCTTTTATGTCGATGATAATGGAATAAGCACTCATGTTTTTCTTTTTTTTCACATCCACTTCCCGTGAAGAGAGAGAGAGAGAGAGAGAGAGAGAGAGAGAGAGAGAGAGAGAGAGAGAGAGAGAGAGAGAGAGAGAGAGAGAGAGAGAGAGAGAGAGAGAGAGAGAGAGAGAGAGAGAGAGCAGACAGACAGACAGACAGACAGACAGACAGACAGACAGACAGACAGACAGACAGACAGACAGACAGACAGACAGCAGACAGAGACAGACAGACAGACAGACAGAGAGACAGAAAGGGAAAAAAGATAAACATACATAAAAAAGACATTCTGACAGACTAAAACACCAACAGAATAACATAACATAAATAAAAAAACATCAGTCAAGAAACAGATCCACAAAATAGAAAAGAAAAAAAAATAGTAGCAGCCCCCCAAAAAATCAATAAACTGGTCAGAGCTAGCTGTGAATGAAATTTCAAAAGACGGGAGTTGGAGATCGATGACAGATGAATAACTTCACACAGCCCTTTTTTCCTGCTGACTCCATTGCACTGTGGCTTGCATGCATAGACCACGATGTTTTTCTTCATTAGATATCGTTCGTTTTCTCTCTCTATCCATTTAAGAAAACAGCAGTTCACTTTTATGTGTGTGTATGTAGATTGCATTGACATCATTATTATAGAAGTTATATGTCTTTTTTGATTGCGAAAAAAAGGAATCTTTCTGTGTGTAAGTGTTAAACTCGAACGATTAAGTTGATAAGATGAGATATATGTTTTAAAAAACAGATGAAGAATAAGAGAGCGCAAGAGAGGTTCGGTGAAGGGAGAGTACAATGTGTGTGTGTGTGTGTGTGTGTGTGTGTGTGTGTGTGTGTGTGTGTGTGTGTGTGTGTGTGTGTGTGTGTGTGTGTGTGTGTGTGTGTGTGTGTGGTGTGTGTGTGTGTGGTGTGTGTACGTGTGTGTGTGTGTGTGTGTGATGTGTGTGTGTGTTCTTACACGTTAGTCCTATCCTACAAATCATTTTGTCAATAATATTCAAAGGAATTTTACATTTTTCAATATTGAAAATGCTCAATATAACTTTGATATTTTATTCAAGTCTATACTCCAAACTAATACTTAGAACTGCTTAGAAACTGTTTTTATGAAAACAAGTAGTAAAAGATTCCAAAACCTACAAACTTTTCTGAATTTTGTTTTACACTACATCAAAAACTGAAAAAAATATAGTTGAAAACAACACTACATTACAAGCAGCACGAAACAAGGGCAAAGGTTGGCAGCAGAAGTGGGCAGAAGACAAATGGGGGAATGACTGGCACTGAAACTGACTGGTGCTGCTGTTGTAGAACTGGCAGTGGAGTAGTAACATCACGTCCGCCTTCAGACGGTCTGCAACTGACGTGGGCAATCACTGCCTTGATCTTTTTTCATCACTTCAGGATTTTCTTAGGTCTTAAAGTATATGCAGTGTTTCGCATGACTGTGTTTCTTTTCGTTCGTACGATTCTCTCAGTCTTCATGCTTGTTTTTTTTCCCTGTGTGTCTGTCTGTACTTCTGTGTCATCTCTTGCTGTATCCCTTTCTATCTCTTTCTCATTCTGTCTTGGCTGTGTTCTGTCTGTGTGTCTGTGTGTCTGTTTCTGTCTCTCTCTGTCTCTCTCTGTCTCTCTCGCATTTGTTCTTTGTCTATGTTTCTGTCTTTCCCCTACCCAACCTCCAGTCTAATATTTTTGTATGCACGGTTGCATGTTTGCACATGCGCGCGACGCGCGCGTATGTGTGTGTGTGTAAGTGTTTATGCATGCGCACAGTCAAGCATGTATGCGTGCTTGTGCATGCATGCTCATCTCACGAGCAATAGTATTTATCCAATAATTTATATCGAAGCTACATTCTGTGGTAGACTGAAGTATATAGCAAACGTGTGTTTTGTGGACAGACGCTACAGTTAAGGGCCCGATGATGTTCCCTTGCTTACACCACTGCTGTCAGCGTGGCACTACACCGTTGCTGTGAATGTTTGTAAAGCATCTAAACAAAACTCGTTTGTTTTGCCTCTTCTGTTGATTAAGACATACATCTCTGTGCTGAGGCTGCTTATTTTCTAAAAACATTTTTTGTGGTCTATTTTGGTTTTTCAAAACAAAAAATCTGTGTAAATTATGTTTTGCAAACTACCTTTCACTGTATCTCAAATCCGTCAAATGGGATTCTTAAGCCAATGGAAATGTACAAGCGAAAATGATTTCTCTTAAATCATTTATGAAGATAGTGAAAATTGTTGGAGCGGATGACAAATTTTAAAAACAGCACACAAGGCTTTTAGACATCCAAGGAAAAAAATGGTGGCGCTGCACTTTGCACCTCTCCCTGGAGAGCACCAATTCACTAAGAAAGCTTGACAAAATGTATGAAATTAAAATAAAATTGTGTGCTTTTTAAACAGTTAAAATGATTACACTGAGAAAACAAGCAAGAATTGATAGACAATTCCAAAATCCCCCTCTTAAAAGGAAAAAAAAACAGAGTTTTAGTTTCTGATTTAAGTGTAATGTAGTAGTAATGGGATGACTCATATGTTCAGACTGTGTTCCTTATTTGTCTTTGAACCAGTGATAATTTGCGGAATATGCTTCTGGTCATTATAAGTACAGTTTGCTTAATTGCCTCTGATACCGTGCATTGTCTTTGTGGTTGTATTATTGACTATGCTCTTGCATGGTTTTTCTGATACCGTATATTGTCTTTGTTGTATTATTGACTACGTTACTTTATGATTACCTCTGATACCGCATACCGTCTTTGTTCTTGCATTATTTGTATGCTGTTGTTATGGTTCTCTGTATTGTTGTAATATATAACTTTTTACGTCATAATCTGAATAACTGTGATGATAGTCTGTTACTGAATCGTCAGTTATGCTACTATATAAGCGTCTCTGTTCCGGTGTGACTGTGTACGTTACCATATGATTATGTTAATGTAAAAGGTATAGGTGTCCCATAACCTATGTGGTCGTAGGGGAGCGAGGCCTCAGAGACCTCAGCTTCTCCAGGGGCCAGCATGTTGAGGGCGGCACCCATCCTCCTTTCCCTCGCTGCTTTACCTTCCCTAACCCTAAAGACGGCAGGTACCCATTTACAGCTGGGTGGACTGGGGGACTGTACTGAAGCCAAGGCGTGCAAACTGTCACCATTCCACTTGGTAACCACGCTCGATGCTGCTTAACCTCATCTTGGGGAAAGCGAGTGCTCTGACCACGAAACTATCCCGTCCCCTATAGTGTTAATGTATGATTGTCTTAATTACTGTTTGATTTTCATGTGTGTGATGATTGTCTATGCTACTATATGGTTTTTCATTTCCTCCTCTGACTTAAGTCGTCAATGTCATTGTACTAAAGCCTTTGCTACTCATTGTTTCTTTTCATTTCCATCAGTCTTCTCTGTGTGATGCAGCCCTGCTATTGCCCAAATTAGTCACCTGGACCTGTAAACCAATAGAAAACAGCCTTATGATTTACGCACTGGTAAAAAAATTACAAAAGTTTGGGATAGCAAAACCAAAAAGATAATAAAAAAAAAGAAAGAAAGAAAGTAAAAGATATGATGAACCCAGTCACCTGTATCTTTTCCACGTTTTTTTTTTTTGTCTTTTATTTTTTCATTTCTTTTCGTCCCTTTCAACTTCACCCTTCTCATTTTGAGATCACTTTGAGATGAGCGGCAATGGACGTGGGAAAGGAAAGGGTAGGGGGACAGACAGACAAGAGGAAGAAGGGAAGGAAGATTGGGGGACAGGGAGGAGGTAAGGGGAGGGATTTATCTCTCTGACTGCGGAAATGGAAACGCTCTATACGATTTGTCAGCTGTTCACTGTGAAAGAGGGTTCTGATTGTGATCCTGATGGACTACTTATTCGTCTCTGTGTGTGTGTGTGCTTTCCCTGTTTGTCTGTCTGTTTGTGGGATATTCTTTCTCCCTCTGTTTGTGGATATTCTTTCTCTGTCAGTTTGTGTGATATTCTTTCTCTGTCTGTTTGTGGATATTCTTTCTCCCTCTGTTTGTGGGATATTCTTTCTCTGTCTGTTTGTGGATATTCTTTCTCCCTCTGTTTGTGGGATATTCTTTCTCCCTCTGTTTGTGTGATATTCTTTCTCTGTCAGTTTGTGTGATATTCTTTCTCTGTCTGTTTGTGGGATATTCTTTCTCTGTCTGTTTGTGGGATATTCTTTCTCCCTCTGTTTGTGGGATATTCTTTCTCCCTCTGTTTGTGTGATATTCTTTCTCTGTCAGTTTGTGTGATATTCTTTCTCTGTCTGTTTGTGTGATATTCTTTCAGACTTGTGTGTCTTTTTTGTTTGTTTGCCAGGTTTGTTTTTCCTTGCTTGCCAATGTATGACGTCGATTTATCTTTCGTGGCTTGATTTGGTTTTTGTTTACTTTCTGATCAGAGATATTACTTATGTTTTTGGGTCTTTTTCTTCTTTTTCTGTTACTTGTTTGTCTTACCCTTTCTATATTACTCTTTTCCCCTCCTTTCTTTTTTCTCCCTTTTTCTTTCTTTTTTCTTTCTTTTTTTTTTTTTTTTTTTCTTTTTTTTTTCTTTCTTTTTTTTTCTTTTTTTTCTTTCTTTTTTTCTTTTTTTTTCTTTCTTTTTTTCTTTTTTTCTTTCTTTTTTTCTTTTTTTTCTCTTCTTTCTTTCTTTTTTTCTTTCTTCCCTTTTTTTTCTTCCCTCCTTTTTTCGTTATTTTTGTTCATTTCTTTTATTGTTGCTTCTTTTTTTTCTTTCTTGGTTTTCATTTCATTTCAGTCAGTTCTCTTTTATTCTTTCGTTTGATTTCTTTCTTTTTTAACGTTCTTTCTTTCATTCTGTTCTTGTTCTCTCTGTCTATCTGCCTGTACCTGTCTCATCACTCTTCTCTCTCTCTCTCTCTCTCTCTCTCTCTCTCTCCTCTCTCTCTCTCTCTCTCTCTCTCCTCTCTCTTCTCTCTCTCTCTCTCCTCTCTCTCTCTCTCTCTCCTCCCCCTTTTATACTACATATCTCATTTCTCACCCTCTTTCCCGTTATTTACATTTTATTTCAGTGTCATTCCATTTCAGAAATCAGGCTCAGTGCAAAGCAATGAAGTTTCCTGTAAAACCTCCAGCGGTGTTATTTGCCCATGAACAGTACACAACACGAACTGTGCATTAGTGCAGGGAGAGCCTGCAGTGAAGCAGTCCTGAGAGAGAAACACAACACCAGCCGGCAGACTGGGAAAAGAAATGAGTTTTGCCTGCATGTTAGGAAAAAAGAACAGACAGAAATTTGTGATATGAATACACACACACTTCTGCGCACAAGTATATCTATATAGTATGTACACACAGAAGTATGGTCGCGCCTGCACTTACAATTGCATGGAAACATGTTGGTGCAGGCATATAAATCCATGATTATATCATTGCACGCGCATCAACAAGCACACACATACACTTTGGGCATGCACACATAATACTACACTCATATTAACACACACACAAAACGCACATACAAACACACACATTGTTACTCATTTTCATTTATTAGCATAGTCATGTCATTTGCTCCTCCTAATAATTATAAAGCAGTGCTTCTCTCTCTGTGTCTCTGTCTGTCTCTGTCTGTCTCTTTGTCTCTGTCTCTGTTTCTGTCTGTCTGTCTGTCTCTCACTCTATTCAATCTTTTCCCTTGTGATATTACGCTATCTCATTTACCCATGCTATTTTTCATTATTTACATTTATTTCAGTGTCATTCCATTTCAGAAATCAGGCTCAGTGTAAAGCAATGAAGTTTGCTTGAAAACCTCCAGCGGTGTTATTTGCCCATGAACAGTACACAACACGAACTGTGCATTAGTGCAGGGAGAGCCTGCAGTGACCCAGTCCTGAGAGAGAAACACAACACCAGCCGGCAGACTGGGAAAAGAAATGAGTTTTGCCTGCATGTTAGGAAAAAGACAGACAGACATTTGTTATATGAATACACACACACTTCTGCACACAAGTATTTCTGTTTAGTATGCAACACAGAAGTATGGTCGCGCTGCACTCTCAAATGTATGGACACATGTTGGTGCATGCATATAAATCCATGATTATATCTTTGCATGCACATCCTCAAGCACACACATACACTGGGGCATGCACATATACTAACACACACATATTAACACACATACATAATTATACAAACACACACAAATATGTTATTCATTTTCATTTATTAGCATAACCATGTCATTTGCTCCTCCTAATATAAAAGCAGTGCTTCTCTCTCTGTGTCTCTCCCTGTCTCTGTCTGTCTCTGTCTCTTTCTTTTCAATCTTTTCCCTTGTGATATTACGCTATCTCATTTTCTCATCCTATTTCACATTATTTACATTTTATTTCAGTGTCATTCCATTTCAGAAATCAGGCTTAGTGCAAAGCAATGAAGTTTCCTTTAAAAGCTCCAGCGGTGTTATTAGCCCATGAACAGTACACAACACGAACTGTGCATTAGTGCAGGGAGAGCCTGCAGTGAAGCAGTCCTGAGAGAGAAACACAACGCCAGCCGGCAAACCAGGAGAATAAATGACTATCGCGTGCAGCTTAGAGAAAATAGAGACTAACGGGATGAATGCACATGCTTGCGCATGGAAGCGGGTATGCATAAATGCTTGTGTGCAGGTATATGTATAATATGCAAGGCACCTACATGATTATGCACTTATGCACATATATGTACATGCAAAGTGCGTGCACAAGTGTTTTCGTGCACGCGCACACACACACGCATACACGGACAGACAGACAGACAGGCACACATACACACACATAACACACACGTGTGTGTGCTAGCACAAGGTTTCAAGACTTCCAGGAACAATGTATCTACACACGTACATGATACCAGCTAATAAAAACCCACCTTGTTCACTCGAAAATATAAAAAAAGTACCAGGTGTAAGTGTCTTCTTTTTTTACACTTGGAATGAAAGAGATGCGCATTCGCTTGGGTGAACACGTTGGAATAGACTGGAAATGAAGATAGATTGCTGGTAAAGTCAGAGGCAAAATGGATAGGGCTCATGGGCAGACAGACATAGTCAGGTGATTCTGGCGATGTGCACGTGCACACTTATATTCTGTATGTACCAAGGCGCTGTAGCAAACATGTAGTGATATTTGGTGAAAGAATACAAAGAAAAAATCATGAACATCTGTTTTGATAAGAACAGAATTTGTTATAGAAGAATTTGATTTCAATATCATAGTTAATTAAGTCTACCCAGTACATCTATCAATGCCTGCACAGATGCTGATAATCTTTTTTTTTTTTGCATTCCTTACCAGAGCTGTGAGGTTTGCTAATTGTGAGAGTTTGTATCTGTGACCATTTTTGCCCATCATTAAGGTAGTCCACATTCTGAATTCACAACCCACGTCGCCCCCCCCCCCCCCAACACACACACGCACGCACACACACACACATGCGCGTACACACACACACACACACACACACACAAACACATCCTGACACCCACCCACCCAAGAACACACACACACACACACACACACACACACACACACACACACACACACACACACACACACACACACACACACACACACACACACACACACACACAGAAACACCCCACCCACCCACCCACACACACAAGCTTCCAGGGGAAAAAATAAAAATTAATGGTTCCTCAAGTGCCTCACTATTTTTACACTCGTAATGAAGAAGATGCACTTTTGTTCGGGTAAACACGTTAGAGTAGACTGGGAATGAAGATAGATAGCAGGTAGTGTCAGAGGCAAAATGGATGGGGCTTGTGGGCAGACAGACACACAGTCAAGTGGTTCTCAGGATTTGCAGCTGCGTGATTCCATCTATCTTTGCTAGTGTAGCTAAACTTTCATCAGTTCTGGTAGAGAATCGCAAAAGTAATGACTGTAAATCTATTTTGTACAAAAGTAAAAAGTACAAGTTTGTGACAAAAGTTGTGCTGCATGCACTTATACCTGACTGTGTAAGAAACCAGCATCAATTTCTGATACATTACATGGGAAACTATGTGAGTGAGGATATTATGGAATTACCTAGTGGTTAGAGGACTGTACACAGTGTGGTTTTAATGGTAACTTATGGAGAAAGTTCCATTTCCTTTGATGTGTACGTTTAAAGAGATTGTTTTTCTTGGAATGAACATCCATCTCCCTTGATGTGCGCGTTTAAAGAGATTGTTTTTTCCTGGAATAAAGATAGGTACTGATTCCTCTTCCCCCAAAGTCTTTTGTTGATGCAATAGTCTGAAATCTAGTATTTAAAAGTGTGCAGAATTCGATACACCTGTGTTATAGCCCTTATTTGCTTTTGGTAAAAGGTAGGCAGCAATCACTATGACGTGATAGATGACACCAACATACACAGCACACACCTTGCTACTGAAAGAGAGATTAACACACACACACACACACACACACATACACACACACACACACACACACACACACACACACACACACACACACACACACACACACACACGCACGCACGCACGCACGCATACACACACACACATACATACATACATACACACCACGCACGCACGCACGCACGCACCACACATACATACACACACACACACGCACGCACGCAAGCACACACGCACGCACGCACGCACACTTAGCACACACGCTAAACTACCAGTTGAAAAAAAAAGTTTGCTTACAAAAAGAGCAAAAAACCCAGATCAAGTGTAAGTGCCTTACTACTATCTTTTGTACACTCCTAATAAAGATGTACTTTTGTTCGGATAAACACGTCGGAGTAGACTGGGAATGAAAATAGATAGCAGGTAGTGTCAGAGGCAAAATGGATGGTGGTTCTTGGCAGACAGACATACAGTCAAGTGGTCCTCATTATGTGCAGGTGCGTGATTCCGTTTCTTTTTTCTTTGTGTTGGTATAGCAACAGTCTCATCAGTTCTGGTAAAGAATGGCAAATCTTTCGGATGAGACTGTAAACCGAAGCCCCGTATGCGAACGCACGCAGAACATCTTGCGCACACGTTAAATCCTATTGTGCATTTTGCAAGATCAGGCCATTGTGTGCCGGTGGAAACAGATGACTAGATTTACAAAACTGCGTACACACGGGGACTGGATGAAAAAGCACATGAGTGCTTATTTAATTTATCCTCGATATAAAAGTATGAAATAAATAAACAAATAAAATAAAAAAGAGACTTGACTCGAAACGTTTCATACAAGAGTTAGAGACAAGGTTGTGACAGAAGGTTTTATTTTTTAATACAGTGCACTTGGCTGTACAAGGAAGCAACATTACTTTCTTTTGCATTACAAGGGAAACTATGTGAGGTAGAGTGCAGAATAGTCTGGTGGTTAGAAAGCAGTATTGTGTGTGGTTTAAAGGTAACTTGTGGTTTGAGTTCCAATCTTTCTGTCATTTTTGTTCGAGGAGATTTTTCTTTTTCCTGGAGTAAACACCGATTATTAAACAGAGGAAAATGTGGGCATGCGCGCATTACAACCCCCCTTTGCCTTTTTGTGGACGAGTGGGCAGCAATGGCCAACATACACCCTGCTATTGGCTTGTTTGCTTCCTGCTTCATTTTTGTTAGTTTATCTGGGCTTTTTTTTTTGTTTAAGGGGGTTTGGGGTTGGTTTCTTGCGTTGTTTTGTTTTGTTTTTTTGCTAGATAGATGGCTTGATGAAAAAAAGCAAACTTATTGTTTACTCAACGTACCATCTGGAAAATAAAATTTTGACTTTGACTTTGACTTTTACTATCTGATGGATGAGACCAGCATATCCCAGCATGCACCTTGCTGTTTAAAGACAGAGTGACTCTGTCAGATTCCCTTTTTCCACCGCACACTGCCTGAAAACTTCAGTGCAGTGTCCCAATGAGGTGTCAACAAGTTAAAATGGAACTATAATGAATTCAGTCCGAATGAAGTCAAATTCAATATCAAGTCACGCCATGCCAAGTCAAAGTAGGTCGAGTCAAATTATGTCAAGTCACGCCATACCACGCCAAATTAAGTTAAGTCAAAACACATCAAGCCATGCCATGTCGAGTCAAATCATGTCAGGTCACGTCATGTCAAGTCAACTTAGCTCAATCCCAATAATGTCAAGTCACGCCATGTCACGTCAAATTCAGTTAAGTCAAATCATCTCAGGCCACGTCATGTCACGCTAAATAAAATCAAGTCAAAAACATATCAAGTCATAACAAGTCACGCCAAATTAAGTCAAGTCAAAAACATATCAAGTCACGCCATATCAAGTCAAATTATTCTTAATAACCAACTCAAAATTATGTTACGTCACATCATGCCTAGACAATTAAAGTCAAGCAAAAGAAAAACTCGTCACGCCATGTGGAGTCAAAATTAGGTCAATGTATTTTAAGGACATACTGAACTTTATGCTGCACCCATAACACCGTCATGCTCTGTTTAACTGCAGGACTATACATCACTGGTGACGATGATGATGATGATGGTGATGATGGCTGTGAGAACGGGAGAAAAAACCAGCGGGGGATTAATGATATTGGTCACTGCCTCCTGGGACTATGCCATAACTTATTGGCCTTGGTAGTTTATGCAAACAGGTTCTATTTAAGGGAGCTAGAAAAAATTAATGTGCGTGTGCATGCATGTATGAGCGCGTGCACAGAACACAGACACACACAGATACACAGACACACACACACAGACACACACACACACACACACACACACACACACACACACACACACACACACACACAAACACGCACTCACGCGCACGTGCACGTGCACGTGCACGTGCATGTGCAAGCGTTTACACACATTC